>BSBM01000074.1:29165000-29655000 GCA_027924585.1 Larix kaempferi | reverse complement strand
GAGTCTAACTCAAATATACCTTTTAGGTAGCCATAGTATATATTTTCATATACTCCATGACGCCTGCCAATGCTGGTTGAAACATTAGTCACGTGGAAAATTGCAGTTATCCCACAATCAAAGGTTTTCTTCTTATCATCCAACTATTTGATACAAATTTTTTTTCCATTGCACAACATAGCCTTGTGGTGTTTCACCTACACCAATATATAAGCTCGATAAAAAATGCCACATTGACAATTAATAAACATATTTATACCAAAACTACTTAAAAATTCAAGAAAAAAAACTACTAGCATATATAATAGATGTAAAAAAAACCAAAATGTGGGTAATGATTACCTATTTATCTTTTGCACCATTTGCTAAATCAATTTCCCTTTGTGTAAGGTTGATTTCTTAAAAATTATGAGATCTTCTAATCAACTCCACCACCTCATCCCATGATAATTTACCATAAACTTCTATACATCGTTCTATCCATGCTTTCATCTAGCCAAGATTACTCTTAATGTATAAATGTAGTGCATCCCACTCTCGAGCAACTATATGACAAAAAGACAATTGAATAACTAGGTACTTAATAAATGATGGATGAATACAATTTATAACATTAAATAAGTATGGAATTGGAAAAATATAAATATATACTATTATATAAGTTGATATGTATTGTTTGTTATATACCTTTGACGTTCCTCAATCTGCCATTACCCAACAAAAACTCCCCTTCATATTTTTTCTTTGAATCAACATCCCAAATGCGAGGCACATTAATATGTGGTGACGCTACTTCAGGAAGATACTCACTAATATACACCATGGATTGATGAACCATATAATCCTCAACCATAGAGCCATTATGACATGATCTTTGTCTAGCAAAACCATTCAATGCCTTCAAGCGCCTCTCTAGCATCCACATTGACCTTGTGTGTACAAGTCCACATATTCAAATCTCCTAAACTTGGTGTATGAGGTAGGGTTCTTGTGCATTAAAAAAGGCAAGAGGAAGATATGTTTGCAATTCACACATTAGTTGAGGAATTTCCCTTTTCCAATACCTTATATCTTCTTTATGGATTTCTTTAGATGACAACCACCTAAACATGTCGATGCAACTTAATTATATTTTAGGAATATTTAAAATAATAATAAATATATATACATGTGCAATGCAAGTAAATCACATCTACGCCAATTATATTGTAGTTAACCTTTCGATTATAAATCATGTCACCTTACCTTGTACTTGCTGAAATTATATCTAGCTTGTTTTATGTTGTCATCGAAGCTGTCCGGGAGAGATAGGGGTAGAACGAAACTGAAACATAGAATCAAGACATGTACTCAATATTTCATTCAAAAATTAAAACTACAATCAAATTCTTAAAAAAAGGGAGCTTACTTTACCAAATTACCTTAGTAAAGGTATGCCAATCATGAGCTTTTACCCCACCAAATTCTCCTTTCTTCATTAAGATATACTTTATGTTCGAAGAAAGACCAGTGGGAAATTTAATTTTCTAAATAACATCTTTTGTAGCTCTGTAAATAACCATGAAATATTGTATGCTTGCACATCATTGGAATAATGAATCAAATTTCCCATTACATGATTGGATTCTTGAATGTTGCTGCAAAATTTGGTGATTTTATCTTTATTACTCCTTCCATCTAAGATTCTCCATAATGTTTCCATAACATTCTTTTCAATATGCGTTGTATCAAACAAATGAGCAACTTGTAGGTGCTCATAGTAGGGAAACCTATTGAATTGGATGGAGTATCTTTTCATTCCTCATGTAGGAAGCTCATTAAGGCATTGATGACCTTTACAAAACATGATAAATGAACATAATTATTAAATATTAGATAACATAAAAATTAACAATTGAATATAAATATATCAAGTTGTATAATGTTGTTACCATGGTATATATAGAATCCAATTACTTGCCTCGATGATGATTCTTATTGTATTCCAATTTTGAGAGTTGAGGTGTCATTCTTTGAGGTTTTTGTCTAGGCTCTTCCTTCCCATTAAAAATATGTTTCTTAGTAGTTCGATACCTATGGTTCTTAGGCAAGAAGTACCTATACTCATCAAACAATTCCTTCCCTAAACTTTTGGAGCTTCGAGATATCACACTAGGACCAAATATTGGACATGAAAATTTACCTTCTGTCTAAATACCTGCAAAATATGGAATTGTGTTAAATATGATAGAATTATACAAAGCAATTATTCAAAAAATGCATGAATCATTGATAAAACTTTATACTATTAAATTCCAATACTTTCATACTAATTACCACAAAAATGTGACAGGCCCGTAGCATCATGAATTGTCCATGTAAGTATTCCATGAAATTGAAATTGTCTTTGCCACCCTATGGTTTGGAGATGTCGTACATAGTGATGCTGACCCATAACTTTTGAAGTTCATCAATAATAGGCTCAATAAATACATTCATATCTTTAACTCGGTACTTCTCTAATTATTTGAAAATACACACTATTATTATATTGAACATATAATAAATTAATATATGTAACAAACAACTAAAGTACAATTGAAATGATATGTAAACTTGAAAAAAATATTCTGAACAAATACCTAGAACAATCATTGCCAACATTGTGTGCTCCCTCTTTATTGACATCCAAGGAGAAAGGTTATTGTTCACTCTGAGTAAACGGACCTCATCTCTCCAAATGGATTGACACCGTCAACTGCCAATGAAATCCTAACATCATAAGGTTCTTCTTTAAAAATTGGTGATCTTTCTTTAATGTTCCTAAATGCAGTACCATCTGCAGGCATTCACATAACACCATCTTCACTCTTATTTCGTACACGGTAATCCATAAATTGTGCCATGTTTTTGCACCTAAACAATAGTTGGAAACATGGAATTACTAGAATATAACGAAGAACCTTGCAAGGCACCTTATTTGTTACTTGATCATTTTGATATCTACTAATTCCACATTGAGGGCATTCCGACTTTGTTTCAAGTTGTCCATAATATATAATATGGTAATTAGGACATGCATCAATGGGTTCATACTCCATTCCTAAATCTTTCATAATGAGAGACAATTATTGGCATGTGCAAGGTAAATTATTTGTTGATGGCAGGAGAATATCACCTAACAGTCTACGACAATCAAACAAAATTTAAAAGTGATGAATATTATTCATCAATATTGCATCAACTTGTATACAACATAATTAATACTAAAAACAAAAGAAAAAAATAGAATTAATTTATAAATAATATTACATACCTTAGGATCCGTGTGAGGTAGGTGTTTGACAAACCATTCAACACTTTTAAGTTCACCAATAATAAGATCGTAGAGAGAATATTTGTAATTGAGCCTTTATATAAGCTTTTTTGTTCCTTTTCAATCAAAGGTACATCACGAACATGTTCATCAATGTTATCATCATCCATCAACGAATTTACATATTGAAAGGTGTTGTTGGTCAATCTATTTGTCCCATCATTCTAAATTACATCAATTTCATAATTTTCCTTAGCCATAGGATTAATTTCATGATCTCCAATATTATCTACTCCATGATGATCTCCATCATTTTTTTCACCAATATTATTTGTACTACAATTTGGATCACGGACCTGTTGATCGTTTGATCCATTAATCCTAGGATGCTTCATCTTTGTAATCACAAACAATAACATTTATTTAGTATATAAATGAAATTTTAAAACAATAAATTAAAACATCTAGATATATGACAATACAAATTAAACATGTAATGAAGAAATTCATCTAGTACGTCCTAATTACCATTGGATGAAATTCACGGCTCCCTTCGAAGTGCCCATATTCCCAACAATTTTTTGTAGATGTAGGCCTTAATATTCTTCTATTCATTCCCTTGCACCTTTTGCAAGGGAACCAACTTTTACCATCATCAAGTTTCTCCCTTAACCTAGCAAAAATACTAGAACTTTCCTCTTTTGTTGACATTGTTAACTATATAATTGAAATGAAACTATAAGTAGATAGAAAAATGTTTTATTAATCTTGTTACAATTGTCAAAACTATGAAGTTGAAATCTAATATAGACGTCAAGAACATCACATAATTGTCACCTTAATATCGAGTGCATATAAATAAAATTTATAGACATCATAATTCCTACAATAGTTGACCATGCCCACTTTGGCACCCTTTGGTTAAGATATATGTTATTGACCATTTTAGCAGGCACGAGAGCGGGAAACATTAGCATCAGAATTCTGACACTTGGGTGTTGTAATTCCGATGTACATGTAGGGGCGTCAAAAGGACGACATTAATCACAAATTTTTTAAAAAAGCAAGAAAATTGTAATGGCATCGATGATTTTTTGCATTCATTGTCGAAAAAAACGTCGGAATGTGCACCCAAATGTAGTAGTGAAGCCTTGCCCACATGCTGCATAGAGAATGTACAACTTAGAATGTCTTTAAAGATATAATTGGATTTTACAACCCCAAAAAGTATATAAGATTTGATTCCCTTGAGTTATGGTTCATTTGGTCAAATTCTAGGGTTGGAAAGGAACAAGTCTTGAAATTGTTCGATAAAGCCATACTCTTTTTTTTTTCCATAATTTTCCCAGGGTAGACCCTCGGGAACACCCCCTCATTTTGACAATGGTACCCAAGGTAAACCCTATATTCTTTAGGGCACAAAGCCGTCAACAACATGGCTTAAATATATTACAACACTGTACTCATCATGAGCTTAACATGCCACTTACGAGAATAAAACTTGGGTGGGGAGGATAATACTCCATCCCACAACCACTCAAGCTAGACCTAATTGAAAACAAAGCCATAATTTATGAGGAAAACACTTTCTTTTTATTATTGTGAGTATGAACGACTATTAAAAGTGTTGGTTGAGGCCACTCTCTATGATCACCATCCTATTAACTTTTCACTCTCATGGGGAGCAACTAAATCAAGATTGTGTAGGACTTGATACCTATTAATTGCTTCTCGTGTTCAACACCTATCCCATGTTCAAGCGATTCTTCTAATTTGGAACATGCTTCCTCAAGATCAGGGAGAAGATGGGTGTATAGATTAGTGGACTGATGTGATAGGTTGAATCATGACTTTTTATAGGGGTTTGGCTAAAAAATAGATATAGTTACAAGTATTTTGTTCGAGACTATATAAGTATGCTAAGGAACTTTTTTGGGCTACTTCTCTTTAGAGTGTAGATTCTTTTTTGGATTGGTAACTTATTGTATAATTTTGGTTATCAAGATTTACTCAAAACTTTTAATATAAATACTTTACTCGTACTTGTAAAAGAAATTAAGAAGAAAAAAACAAGGCATAGTCCTCACCTTTTTGCTTGGTTTCTCCCATATTAGGTTTTCCCAATGTACATCTTGTGTTCATTGTGTAGATGATGTATTTATTGCTTTAGCTTCTTTTATTTCAATCTCAATTTATTTTAATATGTCAACTTCTAAGCTAGTAATATTAAATCTCAATCTTAAGTATAAGACTAAATAACCATAGTTTGCATAAACTTGTAATATTTGTTGTGATGAACTATTCCAATGGAATATCCATAGTAGGTACAAATAAATTATAACACATAAAAAATATCATTATTTTATTATACTATTTATTAAAATAGTTTACAACGAATGGGGCTATGGTTAAGGCTTGGTTTTTCCCATATGAAGTTTTCTCCATGCACATATTATATTCATTGTGTGGTTGTTGTGTTGATTGTTTTAGTTTCTTTTATTTCAATCCCAATTTATATTAGTATTTCAAGTTCTAAGCTATTAATATTAAATCTCATTCTTAAGTAAAAGATTACATAACCATGATAATTTCCACAAACTTGTAATATTTGTTATGTTGAACTATTCCAATAGAATACCCATGGTACATACAAATCAATTAGAACACATATAAAATATCATTATTTTATAATACTATTTATTAAAATAGTTTACAACAAACAGACCTCGAATACATACATGCTTTGACGTAATTATTTCCAAATTTGGCTAAGAAATGCTAAAATAAAACTTAAATATTGGAAATGAATTCTCAAATGCATATTATAGTTGGTCTCGACCAGACAAGGTTTTCATGAGCCAAATGATGCCTCCTAACGTCAATTGGGTAGGCTTTGTATGTTGGGCTTATGTACATCCAATGGCAATGGGCCTTGTGGGAAAACAAGGCAAGTTTATTGATAGTTGGTAGCTATGGGGATGAGTTTAGTTACAAGATAGATTTCGATCAATCCCTAACATCAATGATAGTGGAATCCATGGCCATTTTGGTCAAGGTTTTACCAATGGTTGGTAAGATGGAAGTAGTTCGACCCGGCGTGGACTCTTTAAGGGTCGAGTTGATGGGGGTTTTTATTAAAGAGGAGCTTAGAAGCCATTTCTTTCTCTACTATAGATATGGAAACATGTGGGAAACATTTAATATCACGTTTCTAGAGTTAAGTACAATTCTAGAGTTCTCGAGGGTTGCTTCCTACACTCTAGTCAAGAGTGATACATATATGGTGATTATAGGATTTGTGGCTCCTTGAGATATTTTTAAATTAAACTTTATTTGGAGTTATTCCAATTAGGGATACAACCAAGGTGTTTAATGGATTTTTTTCTCATCAACCATTTGTAGAAATTCTTGCTCAACATGTTTTAGGTTTTAGTCGTATTTTTAATAGCTTTTATGGAGTGGACGTGCACTGAGAAATCCTAGACACCTCAAATAGATTTAAAATCATGGTCAAAATTTTCTCTTAAAAAACAATTATCATGTGTGTAACTTGATTACGTGAAACAAATCAAGTGCAAATTGGAGTATAGTAAAGGGATTCTTGTGGCTTTGCAACACTACTTTCACGAGTGCAAACAACTAAGGACCTTTCTAAATTGTATGATTATAAAATTTGCAAGGATTCAAATATTATTTTGGCATTGTATTTGCATTGAAGGGTAGTGGGGCCAAGGGTGCTCTCATCTTCAAAACCAATTTCTTTCAATGATGTAGTAAAATCCAAACCCTCTCCCCAAGTAGCACAATCTATTGCTATGCCTACTCATTTAGTACAAATTTGACGAGGTGCCAGACCTAGAGGTTTTCCATCTGGATGTCATTGATTTCCTATCCCCTATCAAAAACTTTGTAGTAATATGTCGCTTGAATGGGTTTTGGCCCAACATAGCAGATATGCAATAATGTTTTTTTTATGAAATGGACCAAGTAATGCAAGGTATCTTCTTGTCTTGAAGGGTTCTTTTTGTTCAATTTACAAGTTAGGATGAATATAATAAATTCCTTGTGGAGGGGCCCTATATCTAAGGAAGAGAAGGTCTTTTATGACCCCATGGTTCTTGAATTCGACCCCTCCATTGTGGTTGTTTCCAAAATGCTAAAATGGTTTCACCTTCCAAATATTCCACTCTATGTTTGGAAATTTTCAATCTTTAAAGGTATATGAAATTGTTTGGGTAGATATTGAGTGGGCATAATTGGAGCTTTTCACTTATGCTCGAGTTTGTTTGGAGATTAATCTTAGTAAAGGCCTTCCAAACATGGTGAAGTTAAAACAAGGTAAATATCATTAGAATCAAGTCTTGGATTACAAGAATACAACTTTTTGATGTTATGTTTTCCACTGACATGCCACTTTTAGGATTTTTGTTGCCAAGCAATAGCTCACCCAAAAAGGAAACAAGGTCACCTCTCAAATATGAATCTAGTAGCCATATGAACCCTCACTCCCATATGTTGAATATGATCGAATAATAGAAGATTCACCCTTATTAGATGTAAAGAAGGATATCATTAATGGACCATAAGAGCATAGTGAATATTTACACATGTGCTTGGAGGTTTAAACAAATTAAATGAATAAGGATATTCCTCCCACATTGGAAATAACTATCAATGAAGCTCCGACAAGAAGAATGAAAAGGACTCATGAGTCCAAATCTTTTGATTATGATAAGGAGATAGATTTATTTAGAATTTCGATTTACAATTACTTCTTATGGACCCTTCTCCAAAGGGAACCGGGAAGAGGTTAAAGAGAAGAAGGGAAAAAAAGGCGAGACTGGGGACAATGTTCCTCATTAGATTATGACACCTCTTTCTGTTTTTTTAATACTCTTGAAGCATTTGTAGAATGTACCCTCTTTTATTTAATGAATGAGAAGTTACAGCGTTTAGTTTAGTTTAATTAATTTATTTATTTATTCAATGAGGAAAATGCATATTTTAGTTATTTTATAATTTTATAATTAAATTTTTGGATCAATCGACCTATTGACTTTAAACAAATTAAATTGAACAATACACATTAATTAAAAACATAATATCTAAGTTCCAAGACTAATTTTCTATATAACCCAGAACTTTTTTTTTTCAGAGAAAAAAACGTACTTTTGTTATTTCATGGAAATAAAAACTATTCATATCATGAACATAGCTTTTAGCTTCCTCACAGAAACTAAAACATTTCTATTCGTTCTTCACAATTACCCGAGCAGACAAAAACATAAACCTCCAAAACGACACATGCTTAACTGTAAGCAATGACAAAAGTTTGCAAAAAACATGATCTGAAAGATCACCGACAATATACTAGTATTGTTCAAAGAGAAAAGAAGTGTAAGAACCAGATGAAGTGAGTACATCCTCCTCCCATTCTTCCCAGAATAGAACGACCGTATCTCCATCAATAACTGCGTTTGAAAGAGCATCTGCAACATCATTGTTCTCACGATATTTGTGCTTGATAGAGAGAGACTGAAAACAATTGAGTAGGATAGAAATCCTGTGACACCATTGTTGGAGAGTAATATTTTTGAGATTAACAAGCTTATTGGCCTAATTGATGACAACTTGTGAGTCTCCGAAAATCATTAATGTATCCAAGCCACAAAAAATTGCCACTTTAAGAATGCCCCATAGGCCCAACAATTATGCTTTAGTGTTTGTACCCAATCCACCTGATAATCTGAATTTTAGAATTAAGTTCAAACCACATATAAGAAAAAAGCCTGCCCCACACTTCTGCGAAGTAGACGCACCATCAAAGAAACCCACCACTTTATCCATATAATTTAAAATAATAGGACTCAATCTTCTTCTGTTCTGATGTAAAATAGAACTTTGTTGATAAGAGCTAAAAATATTCCAGAAGGAAATAACACTCTGCTTCAAAGATGATTTAATATCTTGGAATATAGCTCCATTACGTACCTTCCACAAGATCCAAGCTAGTATATCGGGCATATGGGCTAATGACTAGTACTTTTGTTACCAGGATAAGTATGCAGTCTCAAAATCAGCATCTGGCTAATCCTCCTTTATCTTTAAATCCAAACATATCTTATACCAAACTGCTTTGGAGAAACCACATTTTAGGAACAAATGGCTTGTAGTTTCCTCTGAATTTCTACATAGAACACACATGTTTGGACCATGTTTGTCACGCCGGATGAGGTTCTTCCATGTTAAGATTTTATTGTTAAAAACAAGCCACACAAAACATCTTATTTTGAGTGGCATATTCCACTTCCATAATGCCAGAAACCACCACTTACTTTGTACATCAGAAAAATATTCAACTATTTCCATATAAGCATCACTAGCAGTTACTTGGTCGATACCTTTGTTTTTCTCCCATACCAACAAATCTTTATCATTTGATAGACGGATTCCACCTAAGTTTAAATTATGGACATAACACAACCACTCCTCTTTCCAAACACCGAGAAGACCCAGATCTGAAGCAGAATACCAGTAATTTATGTCCGAGATCATAAGTCTGGAGTTCCTGAATTGGTTTAAAGTAAACAAAACAATTCTTGAAAAGTAGTTCCTTAAACCCTGAGAGATTTGATAATTCTCTTTCAATCCCACAACAAGATTGATTCCCACATAAACCTCTTTTCCATCTCCCACCCTCCACGCCAGCTAAGAACTAATCCATGGAAGAATCTTCAAAAAACTATTCCAAATAACCGAAGCGTTCTTTGCAGTTGCAGGAGAATTTCTTAACCATCTGTAAATATCTATTTTAATATATTTTTCATGTAGGAGTTTTGACCAAAAATGATTTCCAAACAGACCCCGCCGACAGCTTTTCATCAAGAGAGCCGTATTGAACCAATAGATATTTTTAATATTCCAACCGCCAAATTTCTTTGGCAATGACAGAACTTTCCAGTTTGCAAGATGATACTGGTCGCCCTCAGTATTTTCGGACCACAAAAACTGGAACATTAAGCTATTGATTTTGTGTAAAATGGAGAGAGGAATCTTAGACAACAAAGCCCGATAGACATGAATACTACTCAGAATAGTTTTCAAGAGAATTAAGTGACCTCCCAAAGATAAATACTTGTACATCCAACGGTTAATTCTCTTCTCTATTTTGGATATCAACCACCTCCAATCCTGTAATATGTAACAATTAGGTTACTACATATATAACCCCGAACTTAGTAACTTATACTATGATGTTAATAAGCAAAAACAGTTAATATTATTACAAATCATATAAGATCCACATAAAATAGTCTCAAAAGCATCCCACCAGTGAGGAGAAAATTCCTCTATACTCCTCTGTGTCTAGCCATCAAGGTGGAGAGATCTTCTTTTTAAGAAAATATTTTTAGTTGTAAAATATATTTCCATAAACATACATAACTTCTTCTACTAGTGAATAACCTCCTATTTAGACATGGTGATGAGGGATTTGACATGGAGAATTTGAAGGCATTCTCTCATGATAAACAACCTCCTACTTAGACATGGTGATGAGGACTTGAAATAGAGAATTTGAAGACATTTTTTTATGATGAACAACCATGTTATCCAACAACAGCACATCACCTTCTTTCTACTTTGAATCTACACACTCTTCATTTAATATGACCTTAAATGGCTCCATGGATTCACAAGGAACACCACACCCATATCTTAAAGATTGTGAGTTGTTTTGGTTTCTTTAGATATAGATTGCTATGGTGTTGAAATAGATTTGCACCCCTTTGTTAGCCTGAATGCCATGATGGCCTCCAAGGGGGATAAATACAAACTTTATTGATAAATTCTTGTAGCATTGGGAGCTTGCATAACTCATCCCATCTATAACTTATCATTATTCGTTAAAATGCCAAAGTTGAAAAACTAGAAGACTTGAAAATAATAATACTAACAATTACTAGAGAATGTGCAAAGGTACATTGATAAAATGAGTACTTCTGTCACTAGTTTTCAATGATCTAGAAAAATAAATACATAAACAAAGAAATTATTATAACTTGATTATGCGAAAGGGTTAAGGGAAAGTGAAAGGGTCAAGGGAGAGTGCAAGGATCATCGAACAAAGGATCTTGGGTTGACGATGCACTACTTTGTAAATAATGAGGAATTAAAATTACGTTAATATGAATATTACATGATATTTAAGAAGTTGTCTAAACAATCATCGATTTCGTCCATCCGACAAGTTTTTGATCGAAATCTGACGATTTTTTATTTTTTAAATCCGGATTTTGTGTTGTTTAAATCATGTTTTTGAATGTATATATGGATTCAATTCCCTCAAATATCCCCGGGGCACCCAACTTAAGCAAATTTAAACAATATTAAACAAAATCTCAATTTTTTTTTATCGGATTCATGCCGGAAAATACTGCCGAGAATGGGCAAAATCATCAAACACTTAAGCAACGCAAACATTTAATCCTAAAACCATTATTATAAATACAACCTATACAACCTTTAAAAAACCCAAAATTTCATATAAATGTAATTGGAATTGAATGATTAAAATGGTTTGAATGAAGTTTGTTCTAACAAAGAGAAAGCCCTTTATAGGCAATATTGTCAAAAATTACATACACATATAGGATGTTATATACTTCGAAATTTAAAGAGTAGCATTTGTGTTTAATACATATAATAACATATTAATGAACACATGCAAAACGAAGTCCTTGTGACATGGCTCAATTACCAAATACATGGGATACTTTCCAATATGAAACATAGGGCTATGAGCCACCTACCAATTGGGTTAGATTGATTTTTTTCTTTTCTATTTTTAGTTGGTTTCATGGGTAAAGAAATGAACTAAAATTTTATTGACAAGAGGCATCAACCACAACCTAGACATAAAGTTCCGTATTTCAAACTAATCAAACCCAATTATAGAGCAAAATTGTCGCCCCTCCAAGAAAACAATGTAATCTTTGAACTAAAATCAATTTGAACAACTCATCTTGTTCATTAAAAATAATGGTAATTTTTTATTATCAATTCAAGACATTATACTTCCATCAACTACAAATGTGAGATAGGTTCACACTCCATTACATGGGCCAGTGAACTTGAATTTTTATCCCTACTATCTTAGAAAGAAAATGATCATTGTCTTCTCTTATAGTAACTTCATGAACAACCATAGGTTCCTTTCTTGGTTGCAATCTTCTTATTGTCGCAGACCCAACAAAAGTTAGGGATGGGGATTAGACTCTTATTTGGAATCTACATAGAGCAAAAGACAATGGATGGCAATGGTCAAGTATGGCGGTGACATGGTAAGGGGATTGATGGACAATAGTTTAAGATGAGTCAACTTGTTCTCGGCAAATTGTTTCAAATCTAAGAAACAACCCTACACACACCCTATTACAATTTGTCTACTAAGCAAACATTGTTGTTGATTTGCATTGCTTTCCTCTTAATGCATAAGTGAGCATTGGTTCACATTGCCCATTCAAGTGCTTCTCTAATCACACAATGTGAAATCCATTGAGTGATGGAGTTCTAAATCAAAATAAATATTTCAATGGGGATATCGCTTACACCATATAACTTGGTTGTATGGAGTAAAACCTATGCATCCTCTTACATAAAAAATGGTGAGTGCTATAATCATGCATAATTTGATAATGCCCTCTAAGATTAAATTTCGACACTATCAATAACTACACCTTGACAACAATTGCCATTGTTCCACCACCACACTCCTTTTTTTCCTACTTGATCGCCCCACCTCTATCTGCTTGCTCGTCCTCCTATGCTCAATCACTCATGCTTACGAATTGCTTGCCCTCCTCCACTTGCTTCTTCATTCATATTGATTGATTAGTCGCCCTCCTCCACTTGCATCTTTTGTAGCTGCCCCCCTCCCCTCGCCCCCCACCCCCTTTGCCACCCCTAGGTGGATATACCCATGCATGGGGGCGACTTTAGTTACTACTAGTGATGTAGGTGAAGGAGGGTGAGTGATCAATTAGAATGAGCAAGTAGGGGAGGGTGAGTGGATGGAAGTGGAGCAATCAAGCAACATGCATAGGAGTGTGGTGCCAGAAGGAGGATGGTCACTACCAAGATGTACCTGCTAATAATGCCAAAATTCAGTGTTAGAGGGCGCTATCAAATTGTGCATGATGGATAGCGCTAGTCCATAAAATTATGTTCATGACTAAAACATATAAAGTTGTAACCCTATGACAACTCTTCCAAAAACACTTATTTAATTCCATAACACCATTTTCCACCTGCAAACCTAAAATGATAGCCACATCACACACCACCCACTCGATGTGGCATATTGATCATCACAAAGTGCTAATGTGTCTTCATTCCATGGAATAGAGGGACCATAAGGAGTAAGCTAATCTTGTCGTAGAAGAACCCCTTTTTCAATAATAAATCTAACATGAATCTGATAGAAATTTAAGATATGATTAAAGTTCCACCATAATCCAAAAATTATGTTATATTGTTATTATCCAATTATAAGACAACCCAAATTTTCTAAAATTCAATCAGATTTGTCAATTCCTGCTAGCTCATTCGATTAAGGTGTGGTTCTCGTCAACAAGGCGACCCCCATTCAATTCCCCTTAGGGGTGAGCTAGATGGGAGGAGACACCCAAAATCGAACCAATTGAGGGTTGGTGTGGCCCAATCCAGGTGTGATCCCTAGGTGATTTTGACAGCTTAGATACCTCGGGTCATGATTTCTTAAACCAAGGCCACTCTCGCAAGTCAAAGAGATCCTAGAAAAAAAAATTCAACCAAATTTCAAGATTTATGGAAATGTTACTTATAATATTTGCTAGATTCTAACTAGTGAAAAGCCTAATTTAATACAAAATTAAATCACTCGGAACCAAAACCCTCACGAGAACCGAAACCAAAACCCTTACTCAATGTTAATGGGGCCTTGCTTCCCACGTGACATAGGGTATATTCAATGAATATCTCGAAGAAAAACCTCCCCTCTAACTGACTTGTGTGGTCACAAAGAAGATATATACTTAAATACCAAACATCGTAAGCCTCACAAAGGCAGCGCCTCAAGGCTTAAATAATGTCCATGCACACGTGGCAAGTTAGTGTCAGCCCAACAGAGGGTAAATAATAACGTGTCGTGTCCAGCGTGGCAGTAGCCGTTATGATAGGGGCGGGGAGAGCCGTTGGATAGAGAAGACGGGGAGGCAAGAGATTTGACCGTTGGCAACGTCTGTCCTCAAATTTCAAAATAAGACCGTATTTATGAGATTTTTTATGGGTTGACTGTCTTCATTATCTTGTGCTCTAACTGGCTTCGTCCCTTATGTATAAGTCGATCCCGCCATCTTGAAATCACTGAAGAAGCTTGCAAGCACCAGATCCTTCGTCTCTGTTCCCGTGGCATTTTCAGGTACGCTGTTCGTTATTGTTCTTTTCTTAGCCTTTTCCTTTGGATTTTCAAGGGCTTTTCTAATTGTTTTGTGTGGGATGGAGATCAGTTCATTTGTTCTTCTCTGAGGATTTTGATTTGTTGGCACCGATTGGGTATTCCTGTGTTGTAGGTATGCGCCATTCACATTTGCAGAGATATTTTTAAGTTTTTTTTCCATTTTCTTGTTACCCTGTGTATTGAAACCCTTGCAATCCTCTAAAAAGGCTATAACTCTTTTGAACTGGTGTGGAGGGTTTGAGCACCCTCGGGAGTAGATGTTAGATCGTCTGCTTTCATGTATGCAGTGATTGGATTTCGATTTCTCTGCATGTATTAGTCTGAGACACAGAGATATTCAGGCATTGGCTGAGAACAGAGGTCCAAGGGTTATGGCTTATTTAGGATTCCTGGTTTGAATATGGGTGTTACCCTTTTGGATTTCTATATTTCTTCTGATTCCTTGAACAAAAGCTAGATCTCATGGCTACTAGGATTTGTGAAATCTCCGCTCCACCCCTTGTTTGTATTGACATATTTGAGGCAAATGCTTGTTTGGGCTATTGTGAATTATGATATTATAATTGATTTTGTCTTTTCGGGTACCTTGCTGAAGACCCTGGTTTGGTCTTTTGGTTAAGAAGCTATATCCATGTGTAAGAGGCATTATTCTCTCAAAGAACCAGATATATATGAGGAAGAGTAATCATCTTTGTTTTCTGGACAGATTCTTATTTCAGGCTTCATGGTGTTTTGGGCTTGTATTCTTCTTTGTTGGGGTTAATATTCTTCTGTGATCTTATCCTCTATAACCGTTGTTTTTGCAGTTTATTAGGTTGCCAGAGCTGCTACCCCTGGGGCTCTGGGATACCGTGAGATTCAACCTTGTCACAGACCTTACCAGTCAGCAATCAATTTGCTTAGATGTTCCCCAACAAGGTAAGTATTTCTTTATACAAGTATGCCACACTAGCTTTTAGGAAGACGGTTTTTTTAATTTGAATTTTGCACCTGGATTGTTGCAGCAAACCCAAGGGCTCGTACAGAATAAGAAGATGGCTTCTAGGGCAGCCCAACCAAAAGGTGGCTTTGCAAACTCTACTTCATTCTTAAAGACCTGTTCTTTTATTTTTAACTTGCATATGCTTGGCTTGGTTACTTATTTTGTCTAAAACAAAAGAAGTTTCTGCAGCAATGGTCCCTAACCAGAAGGTATCACAAGCCCCAAACAATAGGAGAGCTCTGGGAGATATTGGTAACATCGTGGCAGATGTTGGTGGTAGATGCAATGTCACCAAAGAAGGAGCCAATGCGTACGTTATTTAAACTCTGAATTTTGAAACACTAAAGAAATGAATGTGCTCAGAATTGTCGGATATGACACATGCGTGACACAAAGAGATAATACATGTAGTGGAACAAATTCTTTTTCTGAACCTGATATCTGATTTTATTTTTATTTACAGGAAACCTCTTGCTCAGGTCTCTCGCCCTATTACAAGGTTAGTTCATTCATACCCCAACAACTCATTGCTTAGCATATGATTCTAAGGCATTCATTCAACTCATTGCCTTGTGTCTATTTTTTTAATTAAACTTGTGGTGAATTTGTAGGAGTTTTGGGGCTCAGTTACTTGCACAGGCTGCTGCAAATAAGGGCATCTCTGCTGCCAATAATGTAATATCTTGATCCTATATCTGTATACAGTAGTATATATTTTTCTCTTCCTTTCTCTGATGCTGTTTACATCTTTTCCCAGCAAATTCAAGCACCGGTTGTCATTCCCAAGGCAGAGGTTGTGCGGGGAAACAAGCAAAGGAGGACTAGCAAGAGCAAGGACATTCCTCCTACAACTCTAGTGAACAAGCATGAATCAGATGATTGTGTTATTATCGAACAACCACACAGGATAAAACCAACTAGTAATCACAATGCTGAAGCTGCAGGGAACAAAGAGAAACCTCAATTATTAACTGCAAAGCCTAAATCACTGACAGCATCTCTGACATCCCGAAGTGCAGTAGTAAGTTGCTCATGATGAGTTTTGCTTTTTAATTAACTTTGTATTCTGTGAACAGAATTGTATATTCCATTATGATGTCACAAGATTCAGCTTATTTATAAAACTGTCCATTTTGTCAATTTTCCAATGAGATAAGTAACCTAGATTTTATCTCTGTATCGTGCCAATTTTATAGTGAAGTATTCTTTCTTGCTTTTCTGTTTTGTGGAAACAATCATCTTGACATTCCTTAAAAGAATCTAATCAGCGAGTTGATTTCAGGCCTTACGTGGATTTGGATTTGATGATGAAATGACTGAGGTGAAGGAGGACCCCTTGCCGAACATTGATGGAGGAGACGTTGATAATCAATTGGCAGTGGTTGATTATGTTGAGGATATATATAGGTTCTATCGTAAAACAGAGGTATATTAGGCCGATCTCTTTTGTTGGGTGCATTTCAAACTCAAAAACAGATTTTGAAATTTGTAGAGACCTTGATAGCCAATTTACAGTGGTTGAATATGTTTAAAATATATATAATTTCTATCTTAGAACGAAGGTGTATTAGGATGATCTCTTTTGTTGGGTGCATTTCAAACTCAAAATTGGATTTTGAGAATCGTAGCTTTTGTGGTATCTGTTTGCAGCAAATAAGTTGTGTGCCAGATTATATGCCAATACAGCTAGAGATTACTGGCAAAATGAGAGCAGTTCTAATAAATTGGTTAATTGAGGTGAGTGACCTACTTGTGACAAGTTAAGCCTATTGGAAACATCTATGTTGATCAGTTATAACTTATAATGAAGATTTTAATAGCTAATCATCGTTTAAGCTGACTTTGGCCCCTGAATTTGCAGGTACATTATAGGTTTGGGTTGATGCCAGAGTCTTTATATCTTACCATAAATCTTCTTGATAGATATCTTTCTCATCAAATTGTATCAAGGAGCAACTATCAATTAGTCGGTGCCACTGCAATGCTTCTAGCTTCGAAGTATGAGGAAATTTGGGCTCCAGAGGTGGGTCTTTTAATTAATGGTAAATAAATGCATACGTTTTTGCTTCAGACTCCATAGTCTTGATCACACTTTGTTTCCTTTGATTTTGATTACAGATAAGTGACTTTCTTGACATCTTAGAAAATAAATTCGAGAGGAAACATGTACTGGTTATGGAGAAGGAAATGCTGAACAAACTGAAATTCCGTCTCACAGTCCCAACTCCATATGTATTCATTGTCCGGTTCCTCAAAGCTGCAAGCTCTGATGAAGAGGTAAGACTCGTAGATATTCGGACCTCATTACTGTTGATCTTAAATTCAGGTTACTATTTATTTTCATGCTCTGATGTTTGGTCTAATGTTCAGATGGAAAATTTGGTATTCTTCTTGATGGAATTGAGTCTGATGCAATACGTGATGATGAAATTCCCCCCATCAATGCTTGCTGCTGCTGCAGTGTATACTGCTCAATGCACTTTACAAAAGACACCTGTCTGGAATCATGTACTGAAAAGCCATACAGGCTACTCTGAAGTCGACCTCAAGTAAGTTCTGTGGGCAAAAAGACTTTGGTTTGCTAACCTCTATAGAAAGAGGAAGTTGAAGAAATCAATGTTGGGAAAAACAGAGGCAATACTAGACTAAGTTGGTCCTTTGTATTAGAATACTAGACTACTATAATACCTTTTCCTTTGATTTTGGAATGGATTTTTTGGTCCATACACATACATATAAACAATCATATCTCATTTTGGTATGGATTTCAGAGCATTATATGCGTATATTTACAATTATGTCTCACATTGAGGGTGTGTTCTCGTTTTGTAATTGTGCAGGGAATGTACAAGACTGATGGTAGCATTCCATCAGAGTTCAGAAGAAAGCAAATTGAATGTAGTTTTTAAAAAGTACTCAATGCCGCAGTACAACTCTGTGTCTCTTATCAAACCTGCTAAGCTCCCTGCATAGACTTTTGAGCAGAGGAGTTATGTTTCTCAACTCAGTTGCACATCCAGCAACTGAGATTGATATGTCAATCAAAATTTTAGCATTGAAGATCTCCATTCATCCCCTTGATGGTTTAAAAATTTTAGCATTGAAGATCTCCATTCATCCCCCTGATGGTTTATTTGACCATCATTATTATTCTTTTGTTTTTTTGTATATAGTTGTGACAATAGCATAATTAAGAGAAGATATAGTCCACTTAATATTTGGCGTAGCCTGCCCACATGGGAAAGTGGTGGCACAGAGGCAAGAGATTTTTACTACTTGTCAATTGTAATAAATGCTCAGAGCCTGGAGGGAAAGTGGTGGCACAGAGGCTCGAGGCATTTATGTGTTTTTTAATTTAAACTTTGAATTATAGAACACCGAAGCTGTTTTCTCATATGACAGTTGGACGAGGATGAAGATTTTACATGATCTAAATTCATGGAGCTGTTAATGTTATAAAAAAATGCAAGGTTATTGTTATAAGTAATTTATACTTTTCAGATTGACTTTCTTTGTTACCTGTATCTCGCCTTTATTTATTTGTGGAAAATGTGTCCAAATATACTTCTAGTTCTTTCTGTTATACTATTTCATTCTCTTCTCTTTTAGCGATGCATGCTCAATTTCAAAAGCTCTTCTTAGTGGGGTTGAGCCTCATCTCATTTAGAGATACATGCAGCCTCCCCCTTAATGCTTGTGATTCTTGGAACTTTGGATACAACTGAACTGAACGCCGCACACGTATGGCTTTAATGGGCAAAGAGCCAACATTGAGATGCTAATCTTCCCATCGATGTTAATTCCGGGGGAATATCAACCTGTTAGCTCTGAGAGATGTTCTTTCTTTGCACTCTATATAGAGATACATTCATGGATTTTCATTGGTTACGTTGTTCTGTTTAGAAATATATGGTTCTCCTAGTCTCTTTTTAAGAAGATAAGGGTTTAAAGATGGAATTAGTTCTTTATGCAAAATTCATCCCTTGCAGATATGTTCTTACCTTGGGTCATGGGGAATCTTGTTTAGACATGAGACTGGTTCTTTGTGTGAATCTTGTTTAGACATGAGACTGGTTCTTTGTGTAGAAATGTTTAACTTAGTCTCTCTTTAACAAGAGTTGGGTTTGAACACGGAATTGGTCGTGTGTGCGGTGCCATTCAGTGATAGTAATGCAATATTTTCTTTATCAATGAAGACTTTGTTATTGTCATTTTACTTCTTGTATGATCTTGGTTGCAGTGTATTACTCACTTTTTCTCGTAATAGTCTTTCTTCTGTATCTTTCTCATTGGATGTGCTGTGACTTCCCGCTTTTTTACCAACTCCCTTTATTGTTCCCTGACCACCTGTTTCGCGCACACTCAGCCTTTTCATATCCCCATTTCAGGATTGTTTACCAGATAGCCATTTCACATACATACATTATTCGAGTCCAGAAACTGATTTTCCTGCCATTTCCTTATCAGGCCCATAACTTTCCAATATTTCTAAGCCAACCGACAGGCTACTGGGAATGTGGGTAGACATTTTTCCATTGCAGAAGGATTGATTTTCACATTTCACATACACTGGCTCTGGCTTCTGCTGGGCACTTTCTAAGGCTTCATTACTGCAGGTGTGAATACTTGCAGAAAAGGTGGAGTTAATTTTTTGAAACCAAATGCTAGATTTATGGACAGTGAACTTGGTACCAGGTCACACTTTGGACTCTGGAGGGATTTGGGATGCATGTTGAGAACCGAGTTCAGTTGGTTTTCTTGTTTACCAGCCTTTCCGTAGATAACATACAGTGCTTTTAACCCAAATTTTGCAACAGGTCTCTCCCTCGCTCCGTGTGCATCATTTACTCCCCATTTATATTTTTAAAATGAATTTGCAATATATCTTGAGCAAGTTCAGTAGACTTGGTTTTTAGACTGAAGTAGCTTTCATAAGAAAATGCTTTTATAAGATAGACTTTAAGAGATTTGCTTTTCCAGAACTCTCCGTGTGCATCATTTACTCCCCATTTATATTTTTAAAATGAATTTGCAATATATCTCGATCAAGTTCCAAAAGACTGAAGTAGCTTTCATAACAAATATAAATTTCAAGATGATTTGCTTTTCCAGAACTCTCTGGTCCGTCATTGAGGTAAACAGAGTATGTAGTTGAAATCTCTATATGAGATTTGCCTTCGGTTTTGGCTCTTAGACTAACCTTCTCAGCAACCAAGATATTGATGAGCAGACATTTTTCTGCTTTATTCCATTTTTTAAAGCTCTAATTACAGCTCTATAAACTCGTGAAACATTCCTATGATGAAGCTTGGGCATTAACTTCCTTGTGTGAGGGTTCTAGCCACTTTGAGGAATCAAACCCTTGTGGGGGCTTTCACCACTATATAATATAGCACAGATTGATTAAAAAAAAGTGAATATATACTAATTAAGGTTTTATTTGTGTCTATAAGCAAACATTTTTCTTCTTTGTTTCATTTTTTTTACAGCTCAATAATTCCATTCTATTTCAGAAAATCAAATAAAAGTCAAAGGACTTTTCCAATAGGATTACAAAAAATAATGTGAGTTTGACCAAGATTTCTTTTTAGGAGTATCCAAATTGAACAGCATGTGGGGGGACTTTACAAGTTACAAGTGGGCCTCAGTATAGGAATCTAATTTGGTAGCAGAACTGCTTTTAAATTTTGCAAGTGGGCCCCAGCCCTAGATCCTGTTATAGGGGACATCGAGCCTAGTAACACGTGGGACACACCCCATAACCTGTTGGGAGACACAGGCTTTGTCCTGTGACAGGAGATGGTGTGGATATGCACCTAGTGCAAGTGCACACACCTCTTACCTGGTGTGTGCACCCATGGGAGTGGGGTGCACAGGACATGGTGTGGATCTGCACCTAGTGCAAGTGCACACACCTCTTACTTGGTGTGTGCATCCCTGGGAGTGGGTGTTTGCACCTTGGTTACAAGTGGGTCCCCACCTGTTATAGGGGACATCGATCGCAGTAACAAGTGGGACACACCCCATAACCTGTTCGGAGACGCAGGCTTTGTCCTGTGATAGGAGATGGTGTGGATCTGCACCTAGTGCAAGTGCACACACCTCTTACTTGGTGTATGCATCTTGGTTACAAGTGAATCCCTAGCCCTAGATCCTGTTATAGGGGACACCGACCCCAGTAACAAGTGGGACACACCCCATAACCTGTTGGGAGACACAGGCTTTCTCCTGTGACAGGAGATGGTGTAGATCTGCACCTAGTGCAAGTGCACATACCTGTTATTGGGGGTGTATGCACCCCTGGGAGAGTGGGTGGTTGCACCTTGGTTACATTGTTGGACATCATTCATTGAGATTCGTTTTATATAAAGTAAAACTCAGGTTTGTTTTAAACTAAGAGGAATAGACAGTATTAACCAAAGAATAACAGTTTTGTAAAGCGATAAAGAGTAGCCGTCTTCTTTGCACCTTGGTTACATTGTTGGACATCATTCATTGAGATTTGTTTTATATAAAGTAAAACTCAGGTTTGTTTTAAAATAAGAGGAATCGACAGTATTAACCAAAGAATAACAGTTTTGTAAAGCGACAAAGAGTAGCCGTCTTCTTTGCACCTTGGTTACATTGTTGGACATCATTCATTGAGATTTGTTTTATATAAAGTAAAACTCAGATTTGTTTTATATAAAGTAAAACTCAGATTTGTTTTAAACTATAAGAGGAATCGACAGTATTAACCAAAGAATACTGTCGAATAACAGTTTTGTAAAGTGACAAAGAGTAGCCGTTTTCATTTTGAGGGCATTGGCACCTTTCCATCCCTTTACCTTGGTGATTCTTTTGTTGTCCTACCGGTCATCATTTAGTTTCATCATTGGTATTGCCTGTGTCCAAGGCGCGTGCATCTGGGTGTCTCGACCTCTACTAAGCTCAAGTGGTTGGATGGTATACTAAATCAAGAAATTGATGATAGTGCCAAATAGAATTCATTTGAGTGCAAATTATTTGCAGAAAACGAGGTGCGATTTAGTGTATGTATATAGCAGCATTTCATTGTGAAGTTTTGGGTGTAAGTGTACTAGTGATATCTCTTGAGGTTGAGGTTGAGAATTGCTGGCAAGAATGTGGGGGGTTGATGTCTCAGCTCCTGCTTGCTACCCTCCTCGCACAGACATTATATTGTCTGCTCCCCGCCCTGACCTTGAACAATCTCTGCTTTCGACCTCACTGGACTACATCATACGGTGAGCTTAGAATGTTTGTACATGTCTTGTATCAGTCTCTGCACATTACAAATCACTTGAATCACGGTCCAATTGTTGAAGAAGGAATAAGAATGTACAGTTTGATCATGGGTTTTTGAATTTTTCTATGGTGGAATGACAGTGGCTTGAAAAGTATACGTGACCCTTGTTTTAACTCGGCGTATCTTGTTTTAGGCATGATGCCATGAACTATGTCATGTTTTATGAACTTATTATGCACAGTTGGACCATACTGCTGGTTTTTTATGATGTTTAACACATTGGCCAATTAGTTGTAATGAAACTGATGAAAATCTTTTTCAAGATCTTTTTCAAAAAACCTTTGAGATTATGTAAAATGTTTATCCTTTATATATAAAGCAGATACGCCTATTTTCTCATGAAAAAAAAACTCGGTGTGCTTAGCAAAAGTAACATGGAAGGCCCTTAGCAAAAGTAACCTGGAAAGCCTACTGACATCTGTAGTTACATTTTGCTGAAGTTTTCGCATCTAGAATTTTTGTAATTGATTTGCCTTAGATTTCTCAGATTCTTTTGCCAATTTTATAATTTATCATATTAATGATTTTAATTATGATTTTCAATTGGGTGTTTATTAAAATATCAGAAATGTGTGTATTCAAGATATGTAGCACCATGTGCCTTTTAGGTTTTTGGACAATTATGCTACCTGATAGTTAATGAGGCTAATAATGTATTTGTTGATGTCATGAATGGATAACAACCTGGACTTCTTTTATTCCATGGTAATTGGAGATGTTTTCCTATGTGTGGTCTTTGTAATTAATATATCAATTTAGTTTATAGCTCCATTTATTTTGTTACTAAATTTGTGTCCAATCTTCCTAAACATATCTGTATTTTGACCTTGAGTTAGGCACATATCAACTATCTTAGATGGTGGGTTGAGAAATCAATTTTGTCGAGTACTCTAGTTTATTTAAAAAGTCAATTTGATCAATTCGCTCATAAGCAAGAAGATTTTGTACAAAAATATTTGTTCTTACTTTTTCTTGGATTTTGCAAAAAATGAAAGAACATTCCACTAAGATAATACTTTCAAATCATACCAAGAAATGAAGAGGAGTACTAGTGATATTAATGATTTTAATTATGATTTTGAATCGGGTGTTTGTATTAATGACACGATTAAAATATCAGAAATGTGCATTTTCGCTATGTAACACCATGTGCCTTTTAGGTTTTTGGACAATTATGCCACTTAATAACTCTTCAAAAGATATTGTAATTTGATTTTTCCATTGAAAAAAAATTGCCATGTAAAGCAATGCATTCGTTGATGTCGTGAATTGATGACAACATGGACTTCTTTTATTCCATGGCAATTGAAGATGTTTTCCTATGTGGCCATTGGAATTAATATATCAATTTAGTTTATAGCTCCACTTATTTTGTTACTAATTCTGTGTCCAATCTTCCTAGACATGTTTGCATTTCGACCTTGAGTTGGGCAAATATCAACTATCTTAGATGGTGGGTTGAGAAATCAAATTTTGTTGAATACTTTAGTTTATTCAAAAAGTCGATTTGATCAATTTGTTGATAGCTAGCAAGAAGATTTTGTACAACAATATTTGTTCTTTCTTTTTCTTGGATTTTGCAAAAAATGCAAGAACATTGCACTAAGATTATATATGAAAATAGCATGAATGGAATTTGCAATCATATCAGCAAACATTCAACAAACCTAGGGTTATACAACCCCAGTTACCTATGCTCGCATTAGCCTTTCTTTGTCCCTCCTAAACATGGATTCGGGAAGGGCTCCCCTTGCATCTAAATCTTTTGAGGAGGCCACTTTCAAGGCTTTAGTCTCTTTGATCTATAAATCTGCCAAATCCTTTGCGCCCTCTTGTTTTGTTAAGCTTGTTAAGATCCCTAAGGTGAAGCTATCCTTTATTACTTCTTGTCATAGGGTTTTGGCTTTAGCTTATCTTGGGCTCATTGAGCAATTCACTAGTTTATGGTGCTCTCCTAGAGCCATGGAGCAATGGATTTCTAACTATTAGAGATCTTTGATCAAAGGAGGGCATGGATCTAATTTTTAGAAGTGGCCCATATTTCATGGGGCTAAGAAATTTAAATAGACTGACATTGGATTTTGATCTTGATAATGGCATACCCTTTGCAGTTCTAGTTTGGATCTGACTTCTGCATCTTCCATTACAATGTTGGAGTGATGGAGATCTAGTTGATATTGGAAATACCCTGGTACATGATATTGATAGATATATGAACCCAAGTCTGAGATGTATCTTTGTGCTAGGATTTGTCTTGAAGTGAATCTTGAGAAGGGGCTTCCCAAAGCAATAAATCTCCCATTGGATGGTTGGACTTACACCCAAAAATTGGATTACAAACAATTTTTTTTAAGTGCAAAGTGTGCCATGAGTATGGGCATTTTGCAAAAAATGTAAGCAAACAAAACCTTAGAATCAGACATCTAAGAAAGATAGTAGTTGGTAGCAACTGAAAAAGGGAACATAGAATGTGGGTAGCTCATGACCATCTAATGCAAAGCCCTTTGGTGTAGTAGCCTCACAAGCAAATATGTTTAGTGTCACTGTGTAGGTCAACTCAAAAACACCTTTGGATATGCAACTTCAAGAAGAAAATGTGGATCTCCCTATTGAGAATGCAATCCCTAAGGAGAAACTAGTGTTGGAAGAGTTCAATGTCAAAGGGGGGAAAGTGGTTTTGTTGCCATATGAGGCAATAAAGGAAACATTGTCAACGCAAGTTGAATCTTGCCAACCCCAAGTTGTCTAGTAATGAGAATGAACGAAAAACAACATGAAGGGGAGGAAATAGAGGATTTTAAGGATGAAAGGTTTCCTTCTAAGAGGCTTGGAAGAAAACCACTAAAACAAAAAAGAGAAGAGATGGCCTCGAAAGAAAGTATTCCGGGACTTAAGTCTACCTGAAAATTCCTAGACATGTCTGCATTCTGACCTTGAGTTGGGCACATATCAACTACCTTAGATGGCGGTTTGAGAAATCGATATTTGTGGATTACTCCAGTTTATTTAAGAAGTTGATTTGATCAATTCGTTGATAGCTAGCAAGAAGATTTTGTACAATAATATATGTTCTTGTTTTTTCTTGGATTTTGCAAAAATATGTACGAACATTCCATTGAGGTAATACTTTCAAATCACATCAAGAAAGGAAGAGAAGTAAGAATGTTATCTAATGTCTCATGTTGTTAATCCTATGCATTTATTTATTCTTTTAAAGTCTTAAAAGTTCATTTAAATTGGATTTTACCACGATTTTACGTATGCAATTTATGTGCACATGTATGGATAACATATATGAAAATAGCACGAATGGAATTTACAACCATATGGGCAAACACTCTTGGATAAGACTAGGATTATCCTATTTGGATTAATGATTTATGGAGTATGGTTATGGAGAGATAAGGCCAAATATAGCATATGGGCATGTCCTATCATTCATTCTTTTTCCCTTTATATATTAGAATTAATCTTGTTAAAACATCTGTGCATAAACTTCCACAATCAAGATAATCTTGATGCTAAATATTTTCACTATTGTTATGACTTCACCTCACTGATTTGCACACCCATTTATCAAATTTTGAAATTCATTAAACTGAGGTCAACACCTTTAGCTAATTTCTAAGTTTGTACTATATCAAATCAAGAAGTGCACATCATTGTTGCAAATATCTTTGATTTCTCTTGATATTTCCTATATTTTCTGATTTTCTCATGTTGTCATTTTTTCTTATCACTTCATTCAAGTGATTCACTTAACTTGTCACTTGCAGGAATTGGTCCTGAGTTTGAATGGTAACAATCATTCCTCCTAACCACTAGAACTTGACCCAATTGACATTTATTTTTCTCTTTTTGACATTGTGATTACTGAATATGGAAATGATACAAAATTTCATAAATATATTGCATATTACATAGAACAATAATATTGTTGAATAGATTGCACTTCAAGTTAGAATTTCAATCTTAGAATTGTAAATATGTAGGTAGCCCCTGCAAGTGCTTCTCCTTTGCATCTAACCTTAGTTTTCTTTGCTCGCATTATCCTTTCTTTGTTCCTCTTGAACGTGGATTTGAGAAGGGATCCCCCTGCATCTAATTCTTCTAAGGAGGCCACTTTCAGAGCTTTAGTCTCTTCCATCTGTAAATATTCCAAGTCCTTTGTGCCCTCTTGTTTTGTTAAGCTTGTTAAGATCCTTGAGGTGAAGCTATCCTCTATTACTTCTTGTCATAGGGTTTTGGATTTAGCTTATCTTGGGCTCATCAAGTAATTTACTAGTTTATGGTACTCTTCTAGAGCCATGGGGCAATGGATTTCTAACAATTAGAGACCTTTGATGAAAGAAAATTTATTTCATTGTTTATGTGGAAGGGGTTACTTTGCATTCTTATTTGAGGAGGAAATGGATCTAATATTTGGAAGTGGACCATATTTCATGGGGCTAAGAGGAATGTATTTAAATACATTGACATTAGATTTGGAACCTGATAATGGAATACCCTCTACAATTCTAGTTTGTGTTCGAATTTTGCATATTCCATTACACTATTGGAGTGATGGATATCTAGCTGATATTGGAAATACCTTGGGACATTATATTGATAGATATGATCCCAAGTTTGAGATGTATCTTTGTGCTAGGATTTGTTTTGAAGTGAATCTTGAGAAGGGGCTTCCCAAAGCAATAAATCTCCCATTGGATGGCTGGACTCACCCAAAAATTGGATTACAAACATTTTTTTTATAAGTGCAAAGCGTGCCATGAATATGAGCATTTTGCAAAAAATGTAAGCAAACAAAACCTTAGAATCATATATCTAAGAAAGATAGTAGTTGGTAGCAATTGAAAATGTGGGTAGCTCAGGACCATCTAATGCAAATCCCTCTGGTGTAGTAGCCTCACAAGAAAATATGTTTAGTGTCATTGTGTAGGTCAACTTAAAAGCTCCTTTGGATATGCAACTACAAGAAGAAAATGTGGATCCCCCTATTGAGAATGCAATACCTAAGGAGCAACAAGTCTTGGAAGAGTTCAATGTCAAAGGGGGGAAAACAACTTTGTTTTCATAGGAGCTAATAAAGGAAACATTGTCAACACAAGTTAAAATCTTGTCAACCTTGAGTGGTATAGTATTGAGAATGAAGGAAAAAGAACATGGAGGGGAGGAAATAGAGGATTTTAAGGATGAAAGGTTTCCTTCTAAGAGGCCTAAAAGAAAACCACTAAAACAGAAAAGGGAAGAGGTGGACTCAAAAGAAAATATTATGGGACTTTAGTCTACCTGAAAATTTCTTTAGAAATGCATCGCTTTAAATTTCAGGAAATAGGAAGTGAGAAATCCCTTTTGGATCAAATCCTTCTCCTCAAATTGGTAAATAATGAATATAGTCTTCTAGAATTGTAGGGGATTGGGAAATAAAACTAAAGTTGAAGCATTAAAGGGACCTTATCAAAGAGGAAATTATCTTAATCCTTCTTAGCCAATAGACCAAGATGGCAGAGAAAGAAGTTTTAGAAATAGGAGCAAAATTGTGGAAGAATAGTAAAGGATATGTTATTAGATCAAGAGGAAGAAGCACCTTTCGGGACGCTAGGGTTTTAAGAAAGATAGATGAATTTGCAATGCAACATTGGCTAATGGTTGTATTAGAAAATAAAGAATCAAGGGCTATATATAGGGCATGTAATGTATATGTCTTTGTCCAATATGGTGAGAAGGTAAAATTCAAGAGATCTCTAGCAACCTTAAAAGAAAAGGAATTGAACAAATGTTCCATTGTTGCAAGAGACTTCATTGTCACCCTATCTCAAAAAGAAAAGGAGGGGTGGAGCTATAGTTAGAGATCAATTTGGGGAGATGATGGAAGACTTAATATCTGATTGAGATTTGGTGAATATTAAACCCAAAAAATGAAAGTTAACTTGGTCAAACAAAAGAATTGGGCCTAGACATATAGTTGCACGACTAGATAGGTTTCCAGTCCATAATAGTTTCCTCTTGGAAAAATGATCGATCTCTTCTAGGATTCTTCCATCAGGTATTTCTAATCATAAACCCATTGTTCTATCCATTCAATCTATGGAAAACTTGGGCCTCATTCCCTTTCGTTCCAATCCACTATGGCTTCAAGAGAAGGTAATGTTATAAATACTACATAAAAATGGAGGAAAAGAATCCAGGGACCCCCTTCATGTGTATGGGAAAATAAGTTCAGATTGGTCAAGTGTGCCCTTGAGGAATGGGAAATGACTTCCTATAAATTGCTTGCAAAGGAAATGTTGAGATCCAAGAGTAGTTGGAGATATATTGAGTGTTAATGGAAAGAGAGGAAGTCACTCCCAATAGCCTCTTAGAAGAACATATACTTAGTAAAAACTACACCGAGCATATAAAAAGGAAGAGGAGATGTGGAGACTCAAGTCCAGAAGTTGGTGGTTAAAGTTGGGGGATAGAAACAAATCTGAGTTCATCCATAAACAAGCCAGAGGAAGACAACACATAAACAATGTAAAAGAAATCATCAAGGATAATGGGCAACAACTTGTGGGTTTTGAAGAAAGAAGGGAGGAAGTTCACTCACACTTTAAGGCACTTTACATAAAGATTGAGCTGCTCTCTCTTGGATCAATTGAGAAAATGCTACATGACATCCCTTCTCTTGTTAATGAAGATGAGAACCAAGCTTTGAATAAAGAGATTAAGGAGGAGTTTGTTGAAGCAATATGGAGCTTAGAACCTGATAAAGCTCAAGGTGTTAGAAAAACAGGATTGCAAAGCAATAAAATAAACATAAATGCAAATATAATCACATAGACACATTACAAGAGAGACACCAATATATCGTGGTTCACCCAAGATGGGCTACATCCACACTGAAATTGCCAGTACTTATTATTATACCATCCAGCAAATGAAGGGATACAACCTGCAGCACATCCGCTGCACTTCCTCTTCACTGTCTCACAGTCTCTCTTCACGATCTGAGAGATCTTTACAATGCATAATACCTAATACATCAACCCTATCCGTATTACAATGTCTTTCTTATAAATGGGAAATACAAAGGGAAAATACCACGGGTTACCCAAAACCATGGGCCCATAATCTGTTGGCGAAATAGCCCAAAAACCCCCCCTGGGGTGCGTGTCAGGATCATAACCAAACCTGGGGTACAACATGGTTGAAACAACATCATCTATGAGATTGGAAGATTAGGCTCCATAACCAACACAAGGGTCGGAGGCTAAGTGGATCTCAACATTTCCTTTGAGATACACTTATTTATGTTGTTAGAATATTGAGAAATATGCATAAACATACAACGATAACTTTGCTAACATGTAAATTAATAGCAAGAATCTACTAGTCTAGCCTTCTATCCGTACAAGCACCAAACAATTAAGTAAGCAAGAGACAAGAAGAAAATAAATAGTGCATTGGATATATGTGGGAAAACCCCAAATGGGGAAACATCCATGGGAAGGTATGATCTTCTTTATTCTTAAAAATCTCCAATCTTACACTTGAGCTCCACCACATATGCTTGTTTCAACTTTACAATATTGTTCATAATAGCATTCAATATAATACCCAAAGGGTCTCCTTCACCTCTATTATATAGCTAGAGGTATGGAAGAATAATATCCCATAATATATGTGAGATAAATTATTTTCCACCTCATATAATGAATGGTAATAGGAGAATATTACTCCATGATGCATGTGGGATAATTCCTTTTACATAAGATAGAGACAATTATGCCTTTCTTTGCTTGATAAGAAATCATAACATCTTACGACATCACACTAGATATCATTATGTCACTAACAATATTGACATTACACATTCGAACACTCCCCCTTAATGATGACTAGGGAGAAGGAAAACACATGGAGGAAGATGGCATTGCATTAACATTCCCCCTTAATGATAACTTCTTGTATTCCCAACAAACTTTGAAGGTGCACAAACTACACTTTTGTCATGGATTTAGTGAATATATTGGTTACTTGTTATTTGTTGGGACAATACTCTAAATAAATAACACCATCAACAACATGATCTCGAATGTAATGAGTATCAAGGTCAATCTGTTTAGTCTTGGAGTGATACACTTGATTATATGTAAGATGAATTGAACTATGATTGTCATATCTTAACTCAAGAGGAGACTTCTGAACATGTTGGATCCATATCGCTTCTTTAGTTTCCTTGTACTTTGCTTCAGAAGAAGAAAGAGAAAGAGTTCTCACCTTCTTATTGGACCATGAAATCAGACCTGAACCAAGCTAAAAGATGTACCCTTGTAATAGAACTTATATCTGAATTATCCCCTACCCAATCATAATCTCTATAGCTAAGAAGTGAAGTTGTAGCCCTACTAGAATAAAAAACAACATAAGGCAATGTCCCCTGTAAATATCTGAGAATTATCATCATCATCAAAGTTATTAACATACATATTGGGATCATATATACACCGTTTGAAACCATTCTTCAAGAAATAAGTATCAATTTTCTGATACCAAGCTCTAGGTGCTTGTTTAAGACCATATAAAGACTTGTTTATTTTGCATACCAAACTTGAAGTTTCAACAGTGATAAAACTAGGTCATCATTGCATATAAATGTATTCACGAAGATCACCATTTAAAAAACACTATTTAAATGGTTCTTATCAATGGTGTATTTCCCATTGATAAGATGCAATAAGAGAAAGTATGGTTCTTATTGTGTTCATTTTAGCAACTAGAGCAAAAGTTTCAGTATAATCTGTACCTTCTTGTTGAGAAAATCCTTTTGCTATTGATTGGGCTTTATATTTTCAATCTGTCCTTCTATAGTAAACTTTGTTTTATATATCCATTTACAACCAACCAAATTCTTTCCAGGAGGAAGGGGGACAAGAGTCCAAGTCTTGTTCTTCATTAATGAGTCATACTCATCAATCATTTATTTTTCCCATTCAAGTTTATATTTAGTTTGAGCATATTTGGAAGGGTGATATGTGGCCAATAATTTTGACTTGAGAGCAAAGTTAGATCTAGTCTGTCTAGTATCAAATGGAAAACCAATCTTTGAAACTATGGATTCAATAGTTTTTCAGGCCCAAACATGAAGAGCAATGGTGGGAACTACTCTATTATATTCAGACATTCATGTGGATCACTTGAAGAAAAAGGTGAACTAGGATCAAGATCATGCACAAAAATAGAGGAATGGTTAACATATATAGGAGCAACAAAAGATGAAGGCAAATTCAAGGTAACATGAGGTTCAATAGACTCAATTGGAGGAGAGGCCATTGAATTGAAAATATCGTTAGATGATAACACCTTGGGTAGATGGATCAAATAACATGTAAGCTTTGTAATCCTCAACGTAACCAATAAAAATACATTTGTGAGACTTGGATGCCAAAACTGCTTAAGTAGGGACTCTATTCAAAATATGGTGAGCACAACAAATAAATTCAACCCAAAATATTTTATGTATTCCTTTAGAATAAAGCATACATCTAGCCATTTCAACCAAAGTTCTATTTTTCCTTCGGAAACCCCATTTTGATGAGGTGTATAAGGAACAATATTTTGATGTTGAATGCTATGTTTATATACGTATGCATTAAATTCCTTTTTAGTGACCTCCCCTGCATTATCAGTTCTCAATGTCTTAATACTTTTACCATATTCATTTTCAACTAAGGATTTGTGATAATCTACAGGGATCTAGCAACTGTAACAATCTCACAATCAAACTCTCAAGATTATTTGCAAAGAAGAAGAGAAGCATGCACTCAATAATCACTCATAAACACAGAATAATGAACAATAACAGTATCATACAATGAATAATGAATGTAAAGAATGTGATACAATAATCAATGATGAGGCATCATATAGGATTCGAATTATCCAAGTAGGGCATTCGAATCTGAGCTCAAAGTCTAGCTTGGATAGCTATGGAGACATCATCCAGTCTGCAGTATCAGTCATAAATGGTGAGAGCCAATCAAGTGTGTCCAACTGAGTCTAACAGAACCATCTAGCCATAAATCAAGGAATGGAGACTCCAAGGGGGGCGCATGAGGCTGTCTAACTCAAAGTCTAGCTTGGATAACAATGGAGACATCATCCAGTCAATAGTATCAGCCATAAATGGTAATAGTCAGTCAAGTGTGTCTGAGTCTAACAAAACCATCTAGGCATAAATCAGGGAATGGAGACTTCAAAGGGGGCGCATGAGGTTGTCAAATAGTCAAGTGGAACTCCATAACTAGCTAACTAGAAGATACAAGCAGTCAACATGAGCAATCAGTGGAAGAACTACTCAATCAATGCACTAACTGGATGATAACTCCCAGTAGGTGAGATAAGGCGCCCTAATTGAATGATAACTGGTGGTAGGTGAGAAAAGGCACCCAAACTGGTTGTGGTAGGTGAGAAAAGGCACCCAAACTGGTTGTGGTAGGTGGGAAAGGCGCACTTGCCATGCAGAGAATTCAAGGAGGGCACATTAGGTAGGTAGGAGGCCAAATGGGGGCTATAGACAGGCTCTAGAGAGCTAGAAGCAAGCTCTAGGTTCCGGGAGACCACCATGATGATGACTGGATGCATGAAGTGGCATGAAAAGCAGACATCTAAGTGGCATGCAAAGTGAAAATGATGGTGTGAATATTCCAACAAGCTTTACATTCTTGAAATACAACAAAAGCTTCACTTTTGTGTTTCAAAAAATACATCCAAGCCTTTCTACTGTAATCATTAATAAAAATAATGAAATAGACAACATGATATAGAGAAGGGGTTTCAAGAGGACCACAACTTGATGACTGGATGCATGAAGTGGCATGCAAAGTGAAAATGATGGTGTGAATATTCCAACAAGCTTTACATTCTTGAAATACAACAAAAGCTTCACTTTTATGTTTCAAAAAATACATCCAAGCCTTTCTACTGTAATCATTAATAAAAATAATGAAATAGACAACATGATATAGAGAAGGGGTTTCAAGAGGACCACACATGTCACTGTAGCATACCCATCACCCTTAGTAACCATTTGGGGTATGGGTATGATTTTCTTCTTGTATCTCCTAGCAAAATGGAGCAATGCATATGTGAGAGAACTAATGCGTTAGTCTCATTTAATAATTAAAGTGCATTCGCCATGATGAAACATAATCATTCATAGAACATAAACCACATAGAGAGTACAACAAGATCCTTAACGCCTATCTGCATGTGAAACGCCTACTCTCATAACCAATCATTGTCTGACACTTTGTGACTAGTTAAGTAAGATGTTTAAATCATTTTCTTTAAAAATTATGCTTCCCACATATGTAAAACAATTAACTAATATATTTCCATATAAAGATTATAACTATAATCTTGAGGGGTATAATACCCTTTATAAGTATGCACATCAAATGTAAAGATCTTTAATGAAAGAACCTAAATCATGGTATATGTATTTTGATACCAACCTATGAGTTCACCATTCATATTAATAGTTATAAATTCTAATCACTTGGTTGAGGTCACAACTCAGATCTGTCATGAAAGCCACTAACTCTTGATCATGAACTTCAAACCTTCTACGTAAAATCAATAACATAAAGTTTATTCAACACTAGATAACGTTGTTGTGGATGGAATGTCGTTGTCGTCGAATCTACACCAAAGAAAATATGATTCTCCACAACCATGGAAGATAGAGAACATTCTACAACAAAATTTCAGGGAATACAAGCAGTTTGAGCCTAATGGAACCAATTCCCTTTGGTTTGAGGCTGGATTTGTTTGAAAAATACACTATGCCATCTACATTGTCATTCAGTTCTTCAAAACAATCTTTTCTAAATGTCATGTGGGATGTTGCATCAGTATCAAGCATCCAACAATATTTGTAAGATGAAAAAGATGTGATTTAGTTTATTCCAAGATTACAATGTGCAACGATACGATGAAAAAAATCAAGAGCTTTACCAACCTCTTGGATCTTACTTTTGTCATCTTTCTTCTGTTTATGTCTTTCTTTGATGGAGTCCCAAGGGGACCAACACTAATATGCTTCATGTCCATTCCTCCCACAACGCTTACACTATAGGTATGGTCTTTTGTTTGAGTTGTTTATGCCCCCCCTTCCTCTAAAGATTCTTCTTCCTCGTCCTCTTTTGATGCTCTCTCCCTTGGAAGAGTCTTTTGATTGGTTCTTTTCTTTTTGAGAAAGGAAAAGGGTCTCTCCAGTAGGCTCACCGATATTCTTTCCAAATGATTTCTCTCTGTCTACAATATTTTCCACCAAGGTGTCGAAGGTGAGGTCCTTGAACTTATCACTAGCTTTAAGTGATTCAAGGTAGTGTGAATGTGTAGGATAGAGGGACTTGAAAAAGGCATCAAGTGGAAGGTCTGGTTGCATGTTAGTGGTTTGAATCCTATGCATGATTGCTTTGATCTCAGATGCCACCATCGTGGGATCATTATCCTTCACTTCTAAACTGAACAATTCAACATCGGCTGAATCACCTCCATTTCAAAATGTTAGTCATACAAATCCTTCAATCTTTTCAAGGAATCAAAACATGATGTTGTAGGCAATATGCGTCGATTCACCTTTTCACTTACTGTTGCAATGATCATTGCCAATGCCTTGTTGTCTTTAGTCTTCCATATTTATTGTTCTTTCTCTGGTGTAGGTGGCTTTGGGTCAGTTTTCAAGTTCAATCCAGCTTTTATTTTGATGGTGGTACCTTCACCTATGCCATGCCATAGATCATTGTAGATGAATGTGGATTTGATCTTCCTCGACCACTCTGGGTAGTTGTATTTTCCAGTGTGTACTGCACCAACTATGGATACCAAGGAATGCATCTTTTGTAACTTTTAGTGTACTCTACAATAATGAGCTTAATATGACATAGACAATGAGATATTACAAAAACAATAACCTTGCACGTCTACAATCTCTACCAAGGAAATTTGCAATCTTAGTATCTCGGGTTTTTAACGTAATACAATGACAATATCATTGATCAAGAACACTTTGGAAATACGATTGCATGATTCAGTCAACAATACACTGGCAGAGAAAATACACTGTCAATAACTTCATAAGTATAGTTTTAACACTAGAGGAATTACTCAGCAATATGCCAAAGGATGTACAATCCTTATGCAGGTAAAGAATGCATGTATAGTAACATCTCCAACAAATTAAAAAGATACTAGTGCACACTCCAATCTTGAATTCGTAGACACAATTTAAAAGTAAAATAATACCAATGCACACTCCAATCTTGAATTCGTAGCAACAAATTAAAAGTAAAATGATACCAGACATGGTCCATGCAATCACGGTCTCAACTGTCGCAGTCTTCCAAAGTTCAATGCAGCTTACACAAAGTACATCGTGGGAGAGAGGAGATCCCACACACTAACTCACTCCAAATCGCAGCATTGGAATTTAGGTTTTATGTTTATGCTTCAATGAGCCACGAGCTAGGGTTCCGCAACTCTTCTACTCACTACAGATTTCACCATGGGATATAGATATTTCGCAAACGCTCCCGCAACGAGCTTCACCATGGGCTTCATATCCCACTTTCAAAACCATGATGGGGGGAGCTTGGGTTTTATCTCAACCCAACTCAATACAACTCTTCAAGTGGATAGATACCAATGTAGCCTTTATTTGGATAGTAAAAAAACACCAACACTTCACATCACAAATGATAGCTTTCACACTTCACACTTCCCTCTCTCGACACAGATATCGGAGAGTTGTCTTCACAATTCACAACACAAGAGTGCAACAAATGAGAGGGGAAGAGAGCACAAATTATCTTTTCTAGAGAACACCACGCTAGGGTTTTCACACTATTAGGAGAGAACTCAGCCCGTGGAATAAACATCTACTCAAAGGAATCTCCATGAGAACGCAAAGAGCACAAAAATGGCATGAAACATTTTTGTAGTGATAAGAATAGCAACGAATGGCAAGACTGGGCAAGCAGGATGGAAGAATTCCAAGAATGAGCATGCAGAAGTTAGGACAGTCTAAACCTGGCTCTGATACCAGTTATCATAGATAACTCCCGAATTCATGTTTTCATTGAATATGAATAGTTACTTTATACAAGAGGAGGTGTCTCTTTGGTTTCACTTGCCAAGAGATCCATAGAAGTCTGTTGGGATTCACCTTCTTATTAAATTATTATTTACATCATTTACATAATAATTGATGGAACCATAATCCTGTAGGATTAGGTTTCTAACATGAATATTTATTTATTCACCATTTGATGTGAATGATGAGTTGTCTTGCAAAGCTCAAAGGATAATAATAAGTTCATACTCACACCTATTGGCTTTAGGATATTAAGCGAACATTAACAACTCACTTTTCCTTCAAGACCCAAAGGTACCATGATGACACCTTGTCATCATTAATTGGATTCCTAAAGGCTTCACTAGCCTCCAACCTCACCCCCTAATGGATATGTCTCCCTTCAATTTAGTTTCCTTGCACATTCATCCCCTAGGTTTATTTTTTATTAGTTCAACATTTACATTTTACATCATATGCATGATGTCACCATGCTTTAGCTATCGTGTGGTTCTACTACAAAATTAAAGTGTTGTTTAACGATACAACGTTCACTAGCGGGGCCTTGTCCTTGAGCTCCATGCCAAGAACTAGTACACAAATACATTCACATCACTTATATTCAATTACAATTCTAGGGGTTAAAAATAAGGGATATTACAGTCACTATGAATCAATTGCACTTTGTTCTTTGGCACGCCAAGATTTACCTTTGTCAAACATTTCCTTATGATGTTTACCAAGCACACAACCTTCACAAACACCTTTAGTGGAAGAAATTGAAGGTAAACCAAGTACCATTTTAGATAACATTTGTATTTTACCATAATCAAGTGACCTAATCTTTCATGCCATAATTTACTTTGTTCTTCAGCGTGAGCAACCTAGTAATAAAACGGTTTATTTTTAATTGAACTAAAACCAGTAAACTTATATAAACCAACATCATGATCAACAGGACCTGAAGAAACAACTTTGGAGTTATGTTTGATATCCTTTAGAACATATTTATCTAGCCATGATTCAAACGTATAACCTTTTTGACAAGCACAATAAATAGAAATCAAATTGATGGGCATGCCTTGAACATGAAAAACATCTTCCAATGTACCACTAGAAACTTTAACATTACTAGATCCTACTAGTGAAATATATTTACCATCACTAATTGAAACTTTCTGTGTTGTGTGCCTATTGGTGTCGTAAAATGAAAATAAAGAAGTTGTACTAATCATATGATTAGAAGCACCAGAATCCTATATCCATTCCACAGAAGAAGAATATTTACTTGGGTGAACATAATAGGCACAAACAACTACCTGTTGTTCCTCAGAGGCTTTCTTCTTGGCTTTAGCAAGCTCACATCTTCGTTTAAAACAAATCTTCTCGGGAGGTTGGTTTTTCCACAATACTTACAAGGATTAAACACTTTATTTTTAGGAGCATCATCAAAGACATCATTAGAAGAGTGATGGGTTGAACCCTTAGTATGTGGTTCAGGGTTTTTATTAAAACCTAATAGAAAATCTTTTCAGGGGGGTTTGATTTTTCATAATAATTACAAGGATTAAACACTTTATTTTTAGGAGCATCATCGAATACATTATTAGAAGAGTGATGGGTTGAACCCTTAGTATGTGGTTCATGGTTTTTATTAAAACCTTTATTAGGATTCTTTTTACTATGTGCCATTAGAGATTTGCCATTAGTTAATTGAACATAAACAATTAATCTATCTTGCTCACATATCAAACCTTTACAAAAATATTTAAAATAGGTTGACATAGTATCTTTAGACATTTCAATGCCCATATTCCTAATTTTGATGAACATATCAATGGCAAAATGTAACTTTTTCTATACAAGAATAACAAAGGCATTATCATTTTTCTTGTAATCTTTACCACAATTATTTGGTTTTTCATTATAGTTTTTTTTTCTTTTTTCCAGCAAGAAATGACTCTATTCTATCAAAATATGATTCATTAGAAGAAATTTGAGGTATAAAATGGGCCTTATAAGAAAACGAGCCATCATATAGGAAAACGAGCCAACCATAATTTATTTATGGGCTAGAATTCAAGAACCAATAGAATTTCAATAAAATGTGTCAACCATAATGGTTGACTTGAGATATTTGTCATAAAAAAACTACATTTTTTGTTCGTATTTTCAACATATATCCCCGTGTTTTTACTCACATTTCGAGCGGGAGCACTCGTTGGATGCGGAATTAAATTCCGCATCCAACAAGTGCTCCCGCTCGAAATTTGAGTAAAAGCACAGTGATATATGTTGAAAATACGAACAAAAAAGTAGTTTTTTTTCTTTCTTCCTCCAAAATTAATAAATATTATTTTATTATTTAACTATTATTTCATTATTTTAACTATTATTTTATTATTTTCCTTAGGAGGCCCATTTTAGACACATTATCTTTAGACATTTCAATGCCCATATTCCTAATTTTGATGAACATATCAATGGGAAAAGGTAACTTTTTCTCTACAAGAATAACAAAGGCATTATCATTTTTCTTGTAATCTTTACCACAATTATTTAGCTTTTCATTATAGTTTTTTTTCTTTTTTCCGACAAGAAATGACTCTATTCCATCAAAAAATGATTATATTCTATGGATTTTCTTCAAGATTCAGTCTTTCGATCCTCTCAATCACATCATCTAGTTGAGCCTCCTATTCAGGTGAAGTGACGGGAAATTCTTCTTCATGAGTTTCTTCATGATGGGGTGTTGGTGCTTCAAAAGGAAATTCTAGAGATAGTTCCAAGATAGGGATCCTCCCTTCAATATGTGGAATTTCATTATCAACTTCATAATATGTCTTTAGATGGGAAAATTCCTCCAGACGATCAAGTTGTCTATCAATAGACTCGTCATTTTTATTAGTTTCAAGAAAAATGACATCTATGGAAACAACAAACTTCTTGTTTATCTCATCATAAAGACGATATGCTTGGTAGGTGTCTGAATACCCCAATAAAATGCATTTTTAGTCTTCGAGCACCAAGATTTCCTCTTTGCTCCTTTGGTATCAAGGCATAGAAGGTGGAACCAAAATTCCTAATATGCCTCGCCAAAGGGATGTGGCCATACCACATTTCATGTGGAGTCTTGTTTTCAAGAGTATGAGATGGACTTATATTTCTCAAATAAGATACACACACCACTGCATCACCCCAAAAATTTAGTTTTACATTCTTGAAAAACATCATTGAGCATACCATATTCATTCTTTTTTCCACACCATTTTGTTGAGGGTTGTAAAGAACTATAGCTTGATGTGAAATCCCATGTTGACGAAGATAGTCTTCGAAAGAATTAGAAGTGTATTCTTTTCCATTATCAGTACGAAGTGTGCCAATATGAATTGTGTTTGATTTTCTATCCATGCATGAAAATCTTTGAATGTTTGAAATGCTTTAGATTTTGTCTTTAACAAGTATATGCAACACATTCTAGTGTAGTCATCAACAAAGGTCATGAGATATCTATTACCATTTGCAGAAGGAATAGGCATGTGTCCACATACATAAGAGTGAACCAACTCTAACTTTATACATGCTATGAATTTTGCCTCTTGAAATGGATGCTTACTATGTTTGCCTAATATGCATGCATCACATTTGTTCATCTTCTTAGGAATGGTGGCAAACCAAAGACACCATTCTTTTACAAGAATCGAAGGCTATTATAATTTAGATGACCATATCTAGCATGCCATAACAAACTGGATGACAAATTACCTTCTCCATGCTAAGAGAGGTAGGCAAAGTTTTAAACTCTTGTAGATGAGACTATTAGCTTCAACAACTTTTCATCTTCATATCCGGTCATGATGACCCGGTTGTCAGAGGACTTCCTTATCTCTACTATTCCATCGAACATGCGGATGGAATGTCGTTGCTGTCGAATATGTGCTAAGGACAATAGGATTCTCTACAACTCTGGAAGATAGAGCACATTCTACAACAAAAAGTGAGGGAATCCAGGTATTTTGATCCTGATGGAACCAATTCCCTTTGGTTTGAGGTTGGATTTGTTTGCAAAATACACTATGCCATCTACATTGTCATTTAGTTCTTCAAAACAATCTTTTCTAAATGTCATGTGGGATGTCGCAATAGTATCAAGAAACCAAAAATATTTGTAAGATGAAAAAGATGTGATTTAATTTATTCCAATATTACAATGTGCAAGATGTGATTTAATTTATTCCAAGATTACAATGTGCAACAATACAATGAGAAAAATCAAGAGCATTACGCGCCTCTTGGCTCTTAATTTTGTCATCTTTCTTCTATTTATGTCTTTCTTTTATGGAGTCCCAAAGGGCCCAACACTAATATGCTTCATGTCCATTCCTCCCACAATGCTTACACTGTAGATTTGGTCTTCCATTCATCGTCCTCTTTTGTTGCTCTGTCCCTTAGAAGAGTCTTTTGACTGGTTCTTTGCTTTTTGAGCAAGGAAAAGGGTCTCTCTAGTAGGCTCACTGGTCTTCTTTCCAAAGTATTTCTCTATGTTTGAAATATTTTTCACCAAGGTGTCGAAGGTGAGGTCCTTGAACTTATCACTAGCTTGATGTGATTTAAGGTAGTGTGAATGTGTAGGATAGAGGGACTTGAAAAAGGAAACAAGTGGAAGGTCTGGTTTCATGCCAGTGGCTTGAACCTTATGCATGATTTCTCTGATCTCAGATGCAACCATCGTGGGATCATTATCCTTCACTTCTAAACTAAACAATTTCAACATCAGCTGAATCACCTCCATTTCAGAATGTGAGTCATACAAATACTTCAATCTTTTCAAGGCATCAAACATGATGTTGTAGGAAATATGTGTCGATTCACCTTTTCACTTACTATTGCAATGATCATTGCCAATGCCTTGTTGTATTTGTTCTTCCATATTTCTCGTTCTTTCCCTGATGTAGGTGGATTTGAGTCAGTTTTCAAGGTCATTCTAGCTTCTATTTTGATGGTGGTGCCTTCACATATGCCATGCCATAGATCATTGTAGATGAATGTGGATTTAATCTTCCTCAACCACTCTGGGTAGTTGTCTTTTCTAGTGAGTATTGCACCAACTATGGATGCAATGAGTGCATCTTCTGCGACTTTTAGTGTATTCTACAATAATGAGCTTAATATGACATAGACAATGAGATATTACAGAAAACAATAACCTTGCAGGTCTACAGTCTCTGCCAAGGAAATTTACAATCTTAATATCTCAGTTTTTAACGTAATACAGTGATAGTATATTTGATCAAGAACACTTCCTTGGAAATAAAATTGCATGATTCAGTCAACAATACACTAGCAGAGAAAATGCACTATCAATAAGTTCATAAGCATAGTTTTAACATTAGAGGAATTACTCAACAATACGCCAAAGGATGTACAATCCTTATGCAGGTGAAGAATGCTTACGTAGTAGCATCTCCAACAAATTAAAAAGATATCAGTGCACACTCCAATATTGAATTCGTAGCAACAATTTAAAAGTAAAATAATGCCAATGTACACTCCAATCTTGAATTCACAACAACAAATTAAAAGTAAAATGATACCAGTCACGATCCATGCAGTCACAGTCTCAATTGTCACAGTATTCAAGGTTCAATGCATATTTCACACAGTACATCATGGGAGAGAGGAGAGCGCATGCACTAACTCACTCCAAATCGCATCATTAGAATTTAGGGTTTATGTTTATGCTTCAATGAGCCATGATCTAGGGTTCCGCAATTCTTTTACCCACTACAGATTTCACCATGGGATACATAGATTTTTCCAACACTCTCACAACTTGCTTCTTGTTCCCACGAGCTTCACCATGGGATTCATATCTCACTATCAACACCAATAGGGGGAGGATCTAGGGATTTAGCTCAAACCAACTCAACACAGATCCTAAAGTGGATAGATACCAACGTAGCCTTTATTTGGATAGTAAAAAAACACAAACACTTAACATCACAAATGATATCTTTCATGCTTCATGCTTCCCTCTCTCGACATAGATGGAGAGTTGTCTTAACAATTCACAACACAAGAGTGCAACAAATGAGAGGGGAAAAGAGCATGAATTAGGTTTTCCAAAGAGCACCACGCTAGAGTTTGTACAGTGTTAGGAGAGAACTCAGCCCGTGGAATAAACATCTACTCAAGGAATTTCCAAGAGAACATAGAGAGCACATAAATGGCATGAAAATTTTTTGCAGTGCTGAGAATAGCAGTGAATGGAAAGACTGGGAAAGTAGGATGGAAGAATGCTAAGAATGAGCATGCAAGAGTTAGGGTATTCTTAATCTGGCTCTGATACTAGTTATCAGAGATAAATCCCGAATTCATGTTTTCATTGAAGATGAATAGTTACTTTATACAAGAGGAGGTGTCTCTCTGGCTTCACCTTCCAAGAGATCCATTGAAGTTTGTTGGGATTCACCTTCTTATTAAATTATTATTTACATCATTTACATAATAATTGATGGAACCATAATCCCGTAGGATTAGGTTTCCAACATGAATAATGATTTATTCACCATCTCATGTGAATGATGAGTTGTCTTGCAAAAATCAAATGCTAATAATAAGTTCATACTCACACCTATCGGATTTAGGCTATTAAGCAAACATTAACAACTCGCTTTCCCTTCGACACCCAAAGGTACCATGATGACACCATGTCATCATTAATTGGATTCCCAAGGCTTCATTAGCCTCCAACCTCTCCCCTAGTGGATATGTCACCCTTCAATTTAGTTTCCTTGCACATTAATCCCATAGGTTTATTTTTCACTAGTTTGGCATTTACATTTTACATCTTATGCATGATGTCACCATGCTTTAGCTAGCGCATGGTTCTGCTACAAAATCAAAGTGTTGTTTAATGATACAACGTTCACTGGTGGGGCCTTGTCCTTGAGGTCCATGCCAAGAACCAATACATAAATACATTTACATCACTTATATTCAATTACAATACTAGGGGTTAAGAACAAGGGATATTACAGTCACTATGAATCAATTGCAATTGTTCTTTGGCACGTCAAGATTTACCTTTATCAAACATTTCCTTATGATGTTTACCAAGCACACAACCTTCACAAACACCTTTAGTGGAAGAAATTGAAGGTAATCCAAATAACATTTTAGATAACATTTGCATTTTACCATAAACAAGTCACCTAATCTTTCATGCCATAATTTACTTTGTTCTTCACCATGAGCAACATAGTCATAAAACGGTTGATTTTTAATTGAACTAAAACCAATGAATTTATATAAACCAACATCATTATCAACAGGACCGGAAGAAAAAACTTTGAATTTATGTTTGATATCTTTTAGAACATATTTATATGGACATGATTCAAAATTATAACCTTTTTGACAAGAACAATAAATAGAAAGCAAATTGATGGGCATGCCTTGAACATGAAAAACATCTTCCAATGTACCACTAGGAACTTTAACATTACTAGATCCTACTACTGAAATATATTTACCATCACTAATTGAAACTTTCTGTGTTGTGTGCCTATTAGTGTCATAAGATGAAAATAAAGAAGTTGTACTAATGATATGATTAGAAGCACCAAAATCCTATATCCACTCCCCAGAAGAAGAATATTTACTTGGGTTCTTGGCTTTAGCAAGCTCACATCTTCATTTAAAGCAAATATTTCTAGGGGGGTTGGTTTTTCCACAATACTTGCAAGGATTAAATACTTTCTTTTTAGGAGCATCATCAAAGATATCACTAGAAGAGTGATAGGTTGAACCCTTAGTATGTGGTTCAAGGTTTTTATTAAAACCTAATAGCAAATATTTTTCAGGGAGTTGGTTTTTTCACAATACTTACAAGGATTAAACACTTTCTTTATAGGATCATCATCAAAGACATCATTAGAAGAGCGATGGGTTGAACCCTCAGTATGTGGTTCAGGGTTTTTATTAAAAGCTTTATTAGAATTCTTTTTACTATGTGCCATTAGAGATTTTCCATTAGTTAATTGAACATAAACAATTAATCTATCTTGCTCACATATCAAACCTTTACAAAAATATTTAAAAGAGGTTGACATAGTATCTTTAGACATTTAAATGGCCATATTCCTAGTTTAGATGAACAAATCCATGGCAAAATGTAACTTTTTCTCTACAAGAATAACAAAGGGATCATCATTTTTCTTGTAATATTTACCACAATTATTTAGTTTTTCATTATAGTTTTTTTTTTCTTTTTTCTAGAAAGAAATGACTCTATTCTATCAAAATATTTAGGATATGGCTCATGGATCTTCTTTTCAATATAGTAAGCATAAAAATCATCAGATTTATCAAATAAAGAAACTAAAGTTTTCCATAACTCAACCAAGCTATCTTTAGCCTCAATATGTACCTATAAACTATTTGAAATAGTTTGACCAATGAGTCATTTTGCTTGATCACATCGATCTTTCCACTAAGTCTTTAGCATTGGTAGGTTTCTTTTGTTCATCCTTATCTAAGTGCCATAGATTCTTACACTTGAGAATGTCAATCATCTTTCTCTTCCAAGAGAGATAGTTAGTACCAACTAATTCAGAAACAAAATCTTAACTTTAAAACTCATAATGATGAATCAAGGAAATAAACCTTAATGCAACAAGACAAGAAGCTAAAAAAACAAGAAGAAATCATGAATAAAACCATAAATTTCTCACCAATGGCAAAACTCAGCAGTACCTAATCGATAGATTTGCAAATCCTCTGTACGAAATAGTGAAAAAAAACCGCTTTACAACACAATTTCACTTCGAAACTGGGTGTATGCACCTTCTGCGAAGGCTAGGCATGAGGGTATGTGTCTTTTGTGTAGGTAGGTCATGTATGTACATGCCTCCTCTATTTTCTAATGCATACACATCTGTTAATGCCTTGTAAATTGAAATCCACGAAGGGTGAAGCCGTCGGGACAAAAACCTACATAAATATGAACCATAAAAATCAAACAACCATATCTACTACTAGAGAGATAGATCATTGATGATATGTTAATATACAATAGATTTCAACTTAGATCTACATAAAAAACCAAGTAAACTTGGAAAAAATTCTGAAAAATAAATGATGAGGGTTAGGTTTTTGAGAAACAAATTCTCAAATATGTCGAGAAATTCCTAGATCTAAAGAAAAACCACATGGATTGTCTAGACCTGATGGAAAATCTACTAGATATGGAGGGTCCAAAAAAATTTGAAGAACACGGTGCTTGAAAATAAATATTTTTAACGAAAAATTAATGAAGAAGGTACTGCATAGTAACCAGCTTTGATACCATGTTAGAATACTGACAAATATGCATAAACATACAACAATAACTTTGCAAACATGCAAATAGATAATGAGAATCTACTATTCTAGCTTTCTATCCATACAAGCACCAAATAATCAAGTAAGAGATAAGAAAAAAATAAATAGTACATCGGATATACGTGATAAAACTCCAAATGGGGAAACATCCATGGGAAGGTATGATCTTCTTTATTCTTCAGAAATATCCATTCTTACACTTGAGCTCCACCACATATGCTTCTCACAACTTTACAATATTGTTTACAATAGCATTCAACATGATACCCAAAGGGTCTCCTTCATGTCTATTATATAGCTAGAGGTATGGAAGTATAACATCCCATTACACATGCGGGATAACAGTAATAGGAGAATATTATTCCATGATGCATGTGGGATAACTCATTTTACATAAGATAGAGACAATTATGCCTTCCTTTGCTAGATAAGACATCATAACATCTTACGACATCACACTATACATCATTACACTATAAATATTGACATTACACATTCCAACATATGTATGTTGGCATTTGATTAACCATTGACTTATGTAAAATGTTTTTTTTTGTTTGCTAGAATCTCCTTGACTCATGGGAGTGGCCTTTGGTCTAATAAACCATGACCCAGAGGCATCTAAGCCGTCAAAATCACTCAGGGATCACACCCGGCTAGGGCCACACCAATCCTCAAGGGCCACTCGAACCCTCAACTGGTTCGATTTTGGGTGTCTCCTCCCAATTAGCTCACCCCTAAGGGGAATTGAACTTGAGTCACCCTATTGACGAGACCCACACTTTAACCGAATGATCTAGTGAGATTTGATGACTTATGTAAAATGTTAAAGTGAACAAAAGGAAAGAAAAAATTGAGGGAGCCACTAATTCCTCCATTATTATGTTGGTCCCAAAAGAATCAAAGCCCGTGTCTTTCTCCAAATTTAGACCCATTTCCTTATGCAATTTGGCATTTAAAATATTGACTAAATTTTTTGCAAATAGAATAAAGCTCCTACTTCCCAAGCTAATTTCAAAAAACCGAGGCTTTATGGAAATAGACAAATCATTGACACCATCATCTAGTCCAAGAGGAGATTCACTCGAGTAAAAAATAAAGGGATAGAGCTATGGTTATTAAAATTGATCTTGCAAATGATTTTGATAGAATAAGGCATGGATTCTTATTTGTTGTTTTGTCTATATTTGGGTTTTTTGAAAAGTTTGTCAAGTGGATAAAAGCTTGCATTGGTAGTAAATGGCAGGCCAACATTTTTTTTTCCAAAGTTTTAGAAGAATAAGACAAAGTTGCTCCCTTTATCCTCTCCTATACATAATCATGGCTAAGACTTTAAGAAAAAGGTTGGAAAAATAAATAATAGAAGGAATAGAGGAGTTTTAGATGTCTTTGTTGATGCTTTAAAGGGAAAAGGAAATAGTGACAAAATCTAGGTCTTGGGTTGGAAGATATCCCATGTATTACTTCAAAGGATCTTAAGTATATTTGGTTTTGTTGGCATCCAAAATTGGAATTCTTTCAAATATTTGGGGACTCCTATTGTAATAAAACAACCCAAAGCAACTCATTGGGACCATGTCATTCAAAATATCAAGTCTAAAATGCAGGTATGGAGAGTGAAGTGGTGAAACCCAATTGGTAAGATTGTTTGAATTAAATCAATTCTTTCCTCCCTCCCTATTTTCTAATGGTCAACCATGTTAGCTCCAATAAATTTCATGAAGAAGATAAACAAAGAAGTTAGAATATTTTTATGGCAGAGTGGTAAGTCTAATAATAAAAAATTCCATTTAGTGAAGTGGGAAGTAGTAAGGGCTTTTTTAGAAAATGGGGGACTTGGAGTAAAAGACCCAAGACTAATGAATATATCTCTAGGTACTAAAATTATTTGGAGGCTTATCCCCAGGAGAAAATAATGGCAGAAGTCAATGATATGCAAGAAATATTTGAGGTCAACTATAAAGCATTGTTTGGACAAAGCTATCCTAGTATGAAAAAGAACAAGTATTTGGAATCTATGCAAATCTTTAGTCAAAATAATTCAATATTGTTTGTCTTCGGTACCAAGGAATGGTAATATTATAGATACATGGGAAAATAAAATGTTGGGAAAATCCCCTCTCTCCTCCAAGGTTGATTTACAAAATCTAGTGGAATGACTAAGTAGTAATGGCTTCAAAAATCTACGTGATATTTTAGATTAATATTCTTTAGGGAGATGGAAATGTTGGAAACAGTTGGAATCCCCCTTGGAATTTACTACTCAATAAAACACTATTTTATCTCTACTTCAAGGCATTTCCCCTAAAAACATATACTCAAGAGATAAAAGCAGATGGGGTGATAATGTTAGAAACTATTCGGTTAAAGAAGGATATTGAGTTTTGCTTAGATAAATTCCAATGTCCCCAAAGTCAAAACTTTGGGAAAGAGTATGGAATACAAATAGTATTCCTAAAATTAACACTTTTTGTTGGACACTTGCTCATGAGAAACTTCTCACAATTGAGAATTTGAAAAAAAAGAAAAGGAAATCAGGGGCCATCTAGATGTGCCAAGTGTAGGGAAGCTGAAGAGACTTCTATCCATTTGTTCTTAGATTGTCGTTTTTATCATCTGGTATGACAATCAACACTGGTGGATCTAGGAACATAGAAAATGCAACTATTGAATTGGAATGAATTGTTTATAAATTGGAAGTATTTTTACATAAGAACATTGCATATAAAGAATCCTGGTCTATGTCGAGTCTAGATGGCCCTTCAACATTCCCGAGTTGGAAAATTTGGTTGTATAGGAACAAGAGTGTCTTGATCTCAAAGATGAGCTCTCCAAGTAAAATCACAATCAAGACAAGAGCATTAATGAATGAGGCTTTTAATTCCAAATCTACACTTGAATTTGAAAAAGAAAGTCTTAATGTACATGAGTGAATATGGGTCAAGATTTTAGGAAAACCCCTTCAATCCAAACAATTATATAAGAAGTTATTTTCAAGATAAAATTGACTCATTGAAGTAGAGAAAACAGAGTTTCAAATATGGCTTGAAAACCATAGGCATTTCAAGTTATTTTTTGATGGAGCTTTCAAAGGAATCCCATGGGTGCTATGAAATGGGGGATGGGTCCTCTTTGTCCCTAAGGGAAAGGTAGAATTGAATAATTCATGGGGATTACAAAAAACAAATCCATGCTCTCTATCTTGGAATATTCCTTCCATGTTTTAGACAAATTAGACCAATGATCATCCTTTGATATTCCTCCTTAATCATTGGACCTACCAAAAAGGAGAGGGATAGTATTGGATCAACCCCATCTTAAATGTTACAAATAATATATAGTCTCCTTGCATATTTAGACTCAATACACTCCTTTCACATTTGAAGGGAAAATAACACATATGTAGACCTCATGGAAAATAAAGCGACATATTTGGATAAGGGTGTCAGGTGGTTAGAAATGGGGGAACCCAAAGATACATTTACTAACTTAGCTTCAAGAATAGAGCATTGCTAAATATCAATCCACATTAAAACATTAGTAATTTGGATCCCATAGGTTATATGCTTGATAGGGGATATGTGTGAAGAGATGTCAAGTGTACAAGGGTGGGGATCAAGGGAGGAGCTATAACTGCCCCCTTTTCCCTATATAATTTCTCACACTTGAGTTATGTAACAATTGATGGGAGAATTAAAGTTGGTTTAATGGAGAAGATTGACGTAGGTGGGACAATCCTATTTGAGGTTGTTTGCATTAGTACTTTGTCTGGGGAAGGCGTGAGGCAATTTAAGTCCAAATGGTGTTTGTGTGTCCATTATTCTGTCACTGTGAGGATTGTATTTTTTGTTGGTCTCTTTGTGGGGAAGGAACCATCTAGCAAGGGACCTTATAAGCAACTTGTTGGAGTAGCTACATTCCATTATCTCTTTGACAAGGAAAGAGATTTGAACTTCAATTCTCTACTTCTGCTTTGTATCCATTTCTCTTTCACGATCTCTTTGAAAAGGCTCTTGATTGCAACTTTGTATGGTCTAAATTATTGGTAGTAGTCCCTTGTTATAACAACTTGGATGTTGAAGGGTTTTTCGCAGTCCAACATATGATAAATCATTATTTTTGGATTATCTATGTAGTGTAAGTCATTAAGCTATGATCCATATCCCATGAGTATAGTCGCGATTGACTGATTTCTCATGGTTTTGAATAGTCCACTCAATGATCATTACATCGGGTGATGCTCAGAGGGGTGAAGAAGTGGGATTGAGACTAGAAAAATGAATCACATGGCATCAATCATCACTTACAGGGCTTGCAAATGGTAACTAGGACTTCCTGGGAGGCCACCCATCCCAAGACTCATCTAGCACAAGAACACTTAACTATGGATTTTTCCCTACAATCAAGCTGTCACTTAGCTTGCTACGACATTTGCAAAACCTTAGCAAGTATTGTGCCTTATGAACTATTCAGTTAGATCTCCCTTGACTCTTTTTATTTAATTATTGAGGTGTTTTTGGCAGTCCAACATATGATATATAATTATTTTTGGATTATCTACATAGGATAATTCATTAATCTATGGCCCATACCCCATGAGTATAGTCACAAATGACTAATTTCTCATGATTTTGAATAGTCCACTTAGCACTCATTGCATCAGGCGATGCTCACAGGGTGAAGAAGTGGGATTGAGACCAACGAAATGAATCACATGGAATCAATCATCACTCCTGGGGCTTGCACTCGGTAACCAAGACTTCCCGAGAGGTCACCCATCCCAAGACTCCTCTAACTCAAGTACACTTAATGGTGTAATTTCCCCACAATCAATCCCACTTAGCTTGCTACCCCCTTTGCAAAACCTTAGCAAGTATTGTTCCTCACGAACTATTCAATTAGAGATCCCTTGACTCTTTTTATATTAAGTATTGAGGGGTTTTTGTAGTCCAACATATGATATATCATTATTTTGGGATTATTTGCATAGTGTAAGTCATTAATCTATGACCCATATCCAATGAGTACAGTCACAATTGACTAATTTCTCATGGTTTTGAATAATCCACTAGCATGCAGTGCATTGGGTGATGCTCATAAAGGTGAAGGAGTGGGATTGAGACTAGCAAAATGGATTGCATGGCATCAATCATCACTGCCAGGGCTTGCACTTGGTAACCTATCGATCATTGGTATGGGTGGCCTCTTGGGAAGTCCTGGTTATTGGGTGCAAGCCCCAGAAGTGATTATTGATTCCATGAAATTCATTTCGCTAATCTCAATCCCACTTCTTCACCCTTATGAGCATCACCCGATGTCAATCTTGATTATCACCTTCTCCTCTTCTATGCACTGAAGATTAAACAATTGTCCTAAAAAATGTGTTTGTCGTCATAAGGACCATGGAAGTTAATAACAGAGAAAGTATGGCCTAATTCCTTAATTATGACCTTGGTCCAAATTCCTAAATCAACGAAAATAGATTCATTTAGAGTGACAGATTTCTTCCATCTTGTCAAAACACCTCCATAATTCCCTACAACATCTTGTGACAAAAAAACCTAGTCTTTCTAGTTTGCATAATTTCTTGACTAATTTGAGACACTTTCCCATTGTTTATTGTATCATCAAAACATTTAGACTATGAATTTAGATTAGTCTAACCAATGAATTTTTTTTTAGGGATTTCCTAGACCTCATATATTTATAATTGTTTTTAAACCTAAAGGGGATTTGTCCTAATCTAAGGACCACTTAAAGAGATTTTTTTTCACTTGTTTAATTTATTCCAAAACATTTTCATGTGCATGCGTGACAAATGACTTCCTACCTATTTATCTCATACCCTTGTTAAGGAATTGATCTTGGCCTAACCTCACAAAGTAGTTGTGCCCCCATTTTGCTAGCCCATTTTCCATGTCTAAGGTAATATCTACTCACATCAATTTAAAATATTCCTTAATATCACAAATTATGTTGGTTGAAGAATCTCCTTGAATAAAAAATGAGCTACTAGAAAGATATCCAGAAAAATTATTTTCTTTTTCCCAATATAGGTCCAGGATTTTCTAATGATGACTCTACTATGAGACCTTAGGGTTAGGGTTTGTAACCCCTCCCAAATTACCCTGCAACTCATATTGCATTAGAAAAATACTTTGAGCCCCAGACTTAACAATGGAAGCAAAGGAATAAATATGATCCATTTCCACTAGGGAGATTTGGGACACTTACCTCATTTAAACGCTGACCCATTCTCTTGAAGTTGTGCCTTGTCTTCTTCTATCACTCTGACATTCTCTTAATATTGAAGAAAAATTTGGGGAGTGTGTACCATCCCATCATCCTTTAATTTAACTACGCATAATGAAACCAAATATGCTTTTGATTCCATAAAGGTAGATGGTAATACCTTGGCAAGACTATTTTCTGAATCACGCCCTCCACTTGAGTCTTCCCAAGTTAAATTGCCTTCATGGAAAGTCTTCTTTATTTGCCACACCTTTTTTATGAATGATTTTGCCTTGGCAAGACTATTTTCTGAATCACGCCCTCCACTTGAGTCTTCCCAAGTTAAATTGCCTTCATGGAAAGTCTTCTTTATTTGCCACACCTTTTTTATGAATGATTTTGGACAACCTTAAACCACATGACCATACAAGTGATATCAGATGTAATGGAATGTAATTCTACAATAGTCCAAGAGTTGGGTATAGTTGTTGTTTCCCACCTTTATCTCCATTGAATTTTCCAAGCCCTCAACCATTTCTACCTCAACCAAAACTCAAACGAGAATCTAATATGGTTTTGTTAGAAAGGTAAGGTCCACCTCTAGGAATCTTCTCGGATTACCACCCAAATCCCTAATTAATTTCCTTCTCCAACCAAAACTTTATAGGGAACCTTAGCATTTTGACCCATATTAAGGTTTTTTGGAAATTGTCGATCTAGAGTCAAAATAGACAAACTAAGGGCTTAAATCCAAGTAATCCATATCCAAAAATCAACATCCCTTTAAAATATTTGATGCATCCTCCTCTGTTATGAAAATAAATCCAATCCAACCCTATGCAAGGATGTGAAAATGGGGTCCATAACCTAAGTTGTGAACCCATTCTTTCTACATCCAATCATTTAAACTCCTATTGTTGAACCTTCTTCTCTAAAACCTCCCAATCAAGGCCTTCCCCATAAACTTTATGACTTATTCAACTCTTATATCATCTCCTAGAGTCATTTTCATTGGAATTATACTCTTCTTTGCCACCTTCTTTCTCTTTTTTTGTTTTGTTTCCCTTAGAAAACTATAACGAGCCATTTTTCCTTTGAGACCCCTGCAAGAGATTTTGAATATAGGTTGATACCCACAAATCTAGAGGCCCAAAGTACACCAAGGATATCCTTCATTCCTACAAAATAAAAAATAAGGCTGGAGTACTCCTACCTTTGAGAATTTTCACTACTCACCTCCAAGGATGTAGGTAAATGACATAAACAACCATCCTTCAATGATCTCAAACCTTATTTTACTCGATATTTTACAAACCCTAAACTGAAATTTCTAGGTGATAATCTTGAGACAAAAAATGAACCTTTGAAACTTTCATGGATGAATGTAAAATTGCTCATGTGAGTCAATTGGGTCATTTACTACAAATTCAAGGTGTGAAGCTCAAGGAGGTCTAGTTGTGATTTCATGCATGTGGCATAAAAGTGAGTTTAATTCAAACCTTCTTCATACACAAAAAAATCTTCCTCGGTACCCTTTTTTGACATGGTTTAGTATTCTAGATAGGATGACCTAATAAATCTAGATCTACCAAAAACTTATTCATAACATGAGAAAGACTTAAATTTCAGGTGAAGAAAAAGAGTTGGACCCCACTCCATAAACATTTTCTAGACTAGGCTTACTTTATCTCGGGACTAAACGATGAGAAGATTATGATCTCACCCACTGTATTGTTGTTCAAGTAGTCAAGAAGATCCTCATATCTATCCATCTTTCAAGCCACAATCTACAAAACTCTAACCAAAATTCACCATTATCCACTATCCATTATCCCTTATGCACCATTATACATCACTACTAGATCCATAAATTAATATTAAAATTAATACATTACGAGAAATCTAAGTTAATCTTGAATTTTTTAAGCACAACGAGCACAAACCTATAATCTCTTAAAAATCTATACTTGAAATGGATCTATGTTAGTTTATGCTTAATGACATTAAGGCATTTAATTAAAAAATAGATTCTTCTTTTTTATTTTCTTTTATTACTTTTATTTACAAATATATGTCAATATTTCCCAATCCATATTATAAAAACTCATGCTTCTCTTAATAATTTTTTTAATAACATACTTCATCTACTATTTATTAATAGTATAAAATATATTTATGTATATAAAAAATAGATAAAAATAATAAAATACACAATTAAAAATTGAAAATGTTGTAAAAAGGATTTGATTATAAACAGTTTAACATCAAAATCATGTAAAATTCATCTCAAAGTATTCACATCAAAAGATTTATAAAATCTTATGACAAATTTCTTTGGATTCACATAAACAAAACCACAACTAACATATGAAACTTTAACTTCCACTAAGAAGTAACATTTAATATCAAATCATGTGAAATAAACTATAAATAACAAATGAAACTTTAACTCCCAGTAAAAAGTAACATTTAATATCAAATCATGTAAAATAAACCACAAACGACGGATGAAACTTTAACTCCCACTAAGAAATAACATTTAATATCAAATCATGTGAAATTCATTTCAAAGTATTTACATCAAAAGATTTATAAAATCTTACAACAAATTTCTTTCTATTCACATAAACAAATACAAACAAAAGATGAAACTTTTACCCCATTTAAAGGCCCATTCCAAAAACTTGAAAGCTCATGATGTATCAATATACCCAGTGACGTGCATATATGAGGAAAACTTTAAGAGATCCTACCATTTAAGTATATAAGTATAAATTTAATGTAGCATTTTCTTTTTTTAAGATGTGAATGCTATAATGCGAGACCTAACGAATATTAAACCCCAATAATGTGATTTTTTTAATAGTTTTTTTTAACTCAAAGAGAAGAATTACAATTGTCTTAAAGAGGTTTGATTCAAGCATCACAAGTGTGCTTGGATGGGTGAAATGGTCCTTACAAACATATCATAACTTAATTGTCAAATTGCTAGTGAGGATAGTTATCATTGGTTGCTATTTACAAAGGGGATTTGACTCAATATCATTATTCAACGAAAATCACACTACCTAAAATAACATGTCAGTGGCCCAAAAAAGTATAGACTTATGCCCATGTTTTGGGTCGTTAACTTGTTTCCTTACATCCAAAAAAAATGACCTCTTAACCAATTTGAAACAGTTTTAAGTCTTACTATAAAACCATAAAATACACTTGATAATATATCTCTATAATTATCAGACACAACCTATAAAAAATAAATTATATATAAATGATCAAAACTTAATTCATCAAACTTTAATTGTTTTGTTTTTTTGTATTCTATAGATAAAATTGTCCATCTCTTAAAAAAAATTGTCTTCATAAAAACCAATGAAATTTTAATGATAAAAAAAACCAAAAATATAATTCCAATATAAAAGAAAACCTTAAAAGCATTCCACTTGTCCCATTTTTATTTATTTGTTTGATTTTTGAAAGAAATATCCTGATCAAAATAGTTACTTAAAGACAATTGTTTTTAACTTTTTGAAAATGAAGTGATCGCCACTACATGTGACACAATGTTCTTTCAAAATGTAAAAGGTCAATATCATGAAAAATCTTAATACATTACCAAACCGTAGGTCTAGACATTCCAATAAATCAGAAATTTGAATAACCAATTCCAAAATAAATAAATAAATCTAAAAACCAATTTTACTTACTCGAGGTTACCCATTCAAGATAGACTTTTATTTTTATTTTGATAAGGAAAACTTAGAGATAGAGTGTAACTCCATTCTTTAAGTTATTAGACACCCATGTTCTTTTCATGGTTTAGTGTGCCCACATGAGGGCTCAAGATAATGAAGTGACAAGCATCCTTGTTATTTTTGCTTTTTAGATAATGAAGTGACAAGTATCCTTGTTTTTTTGCATTTTATACTATCTTTTTGGTATTTATCACATTCTCATCATTAACAATATGGCTCAATTCATTATCCTTTCAAGTGGGGTGATTAATAATCTTATTTCCCTTAAACTTTTGACACTCACTGTCTAAGAGATAGATCTCACTAGGGTCCCGACTGTAAGTGGGTGGTTAGGGTTGTCGGTTGTGATCGTCTTCACCCGGGTTCGACCCCACATCACATGATCTTAAGGTGCCTTCACCTTTGGGCACGCACCAGTTCTTCTAATGTGAAAAAAACATTGTCAAAAGAAACTATCCCAGCATTGTACTTTGCCAGAATAGCCTTCATCCATGTTGCACTAAAGGCCAAGAACCACATGGGCATGCTCTTTGGATGACCCACATCCAAAACTATTCCTACAAAAGAAATAGAGTATTGGATCTTATTATAGCCATTTTCAAAGAATCTTCCATAAAGTTAGCAAGAAGGATTGACTACCTAACTTCTCATATCCCATTAGTTTGGAAGGGACAATGGTTACATACTCTATTAGGATGATTTAATCAATGTCTATGTTGTCATCTACCACAATATTTTCCATGCAAAAAAAAAAAAATTGGCTTTATGGGTCCATGATAGGATTGAGATGTTGTTGTTCTTGGGGAGTTTGACACAAAATATGTTGATATTCTATTGTTTTGAGGGTAAGACAAATGTAAGTTTAGGGCATTTTTGTGCAAAGAATGTAGGAAACTTTGTTGGGATTGGAGCAAAGATAACTTTGTTGGGATTGGAGGTATTTTTTTATTAGTTGCATGCATGAGTTACACCTTCAATTAAATGAGCCACATTTCCTAGATCTTGGAGGTATTTTTTTATTAGTTGCATGCATTAAAATTTAATAGAAAAAAAGAAAAGAAAAGAAGGAATAACACTTAATTTTCATCTTGAAATCTATCACGTCCCCATCCATCAATCTTGCCAATGGAGGGGACTATTTACGAACTCCAAGATTCTAAATTTTGCCCCATGGCCATATTGTGAATTCATAAATAATAAGATGTGTGTGCATATGTATAAATGCAAAAGATGATGGAAATCAATTCTATCCACACACACATCATACATATATAAGCATAAAATAAAATCATTGCACATTCAAATACAAAGAGAATACTTATCTTTGAACAAATAAGATCCAATAAATTGGTTGTGTAAGAGTAATTTTCCACCCAACAGTGGGAACTCTATCCAACATACTCTTTCTACTGAGAGGCCACTCCCAAGCTGGGTTATGAGGCCACCAGGGCGAAGGAACACCTACAAGCTTCTCTCTCACATCCCACAACCCATTCTCCTCTCAATGCTTAGCAAAATGCTCATATTGAGCTCTACAGGAATCTCACTTAGCCATCGCAACCATAGCACTCCTTCCAACCGCCCCAAACAACACAAGGAATCAATTTCCCTTCATTGATCCATAGTTCCCTATGGAAATCCAACCCTTACCGTGCTTATTAGTGTGTGTCGTAAGAGTCCAACCAATGCATGCTACATGAGGTTCTCCAATAGCATATAGTAGATTGGACTCTTACTGCATAGAGGTTGGGAAAGCTAGGAACCTTTCAAAGTAGTAAGCTACTTGAAAGTTTTCTTGATATTGTTTTCGAAAACATCATTTTAATGCTTTTGCATTTTTTCAAAGCATTGTTAGGTGTAAACCTCATAGTGCCTCTCGTCTCGATTGTTTTTGCATTAAAAGAAAGAGTATGAAATTGCATGCATTGCATTTTAAAAGTGTATTTATCAATTGAGAAGAAATAGTTAGGTGCATCGAAGTGTCGCATGATTTGTTGCATGGGTGATTAAAGAATGAAGAACTTCTATTCCCTCCCATAGATTAGAGGATATTCATCAAAAAAATAATTGATTATCATTGCCATTTTGCATTTTTTGGATTGACACATTGAGTCACATAACATCATTAAAGTTACATGCCATACCTTTTGAGACTAAGCAATGAACCATAAAATGAACGATTACTTAAAATTTACCATAAATTCATTTTATAGCAAACCCACAAGTTTAAGTTTAGGGCCTTGGTTCAAGATTGGAGATTTAACATCTCCAAGGCCATTAAAACTTTGAAAGTGGGATTTGATTAAAGAGTGTAAAAATCCATGAGTGACAAGGAGCACTTGTTAAGAAATCATGTCTTACACATGCGTCAAGCACGAGGTAAAGCTAAGTAAGTAAAGCTGGTATCCCCTCTTTTCTTGTTTGGTGGGATTCGAGCATGTACAAGGGTTTCAGATAAGTGATAATTCTTCAGGGTGATATCATTTTTTTTCTGGAGCTTTGGGTCGAGGACTTGCGTCCTGCATTCCCTGCCCATACACCTTATCTTGACTTATGACTATTCTGCATGATCCCCAATTGTGAAGTGGTAACCTTAGTGTATTTTCCTAGGATATCACATGGGTTACTGCAAGTGAGAAATGCTTGTGGTACTTGAGATAGACGTAGAATCTTCATTTTAGCTTCTTGGGAGTGTATTCGTTGAAGGAGAGTACTTGCACCCTTGGTGATTGTTGCATGAAGATTAGCATAATTGTTTCTTTCTCACCTCCGTCTAGTAGTTTTTGAGACTTCATCTCTCTCAGTAGCTATTATATTGGAAGACCCCTAAATTCATGTTTTCACTAATTAAAGCAAGGTTTCACCACCTAACTTTAGTTTTTGGAAAAGTAGATTGCTTGTCGAAATATCTTAAGACATTTTTGTAATAGTGTGCTTCTAATATATATTGAGTCTAGTTAGCCATAGGATTGCTTGTTTGATTTTATTCCATTAATTATTATAACAAGAACTTACAAAACATTTCAAAGAGGTTAACCTACTGACCTACCATTCAAGGCAACAATGAGGTGAACCACCAAAATTTGTTGGCCCCACTATCCCATGGAGATGCTCACAATCACCAATGTCAATTCACAGTGACTCATAAAATGAACCATCCATATATCTTGATAACATATTTGGACAAAGTAATCATCACTCTGAATCAAACACGCATCATCATAAAACGATTTAAATCCAGATTTAGTTGACAAACTTATTCCACTTCAAATTGAAATCATTGAATATTTATCAAACACCAAATTTAATTCACCTTTGATAGATCTCACAGATCCAATCATGCTTGCCATCGGCAAGTCAGTTGTAGATCTAGATTATTTCTTCCATGATTTTAATGCATGCAACACATCATATATGATCCTGCAGCTTTATCAGAATCCCAAGGATGCACATCTATCATGCCTCAAATAGCTATTGGGGTAATCATATATCCACCACAATTAGTGCACATCACAATATGGGTATGCATCCTTATGGAATTCCCTCTGTAAGTATGCCAATCCCATAAATTAACATTCCTACTACTACTATGGCCACAACTAGCACTTCAATGCCCACCACTATCTATTCAAGTCCTAATCACGAAAGTGCGCTACTCTTATCTTTAGGAATACCTACTGGTGGGTATGCTTTACTAAACATGGGTTTCCCCTATGGTTGAGTTGGTCAATTTCACACAACAAACACATTTGGACATTATCAAAATCATCATGTCATTCCCAACTACTAGTGAGTTCCTACTTCTAGGGGAAAACCTTCATCGTGGAATGTTAATATTCTCGATGAATTCCATACCTTGGAATGTGAATGTTGCTTGGAATTATCTTTCACATATGGGTGGTTTCCTCTCAGGGAGTCATCCTCCACTGCAAACTAGCACAATTCCTGGGAGCAATCCTCACCTCTCAACATTTAAAATGTCGGGGGGAAATAATCTTCCTATCAATTGCACTCCACATCGGAGTATTTTTTTCCCCGGAAGCATGTGAAAATCCTCACAGCAGATCTAAGAGCTGATGTATACCTCACAAGAAAGATTAATATTAAGCGGGAAAATAGAAGAAGAGTGGTCAATGCAGTGTAAAGGAGCAACAGAATTATGATACAGTAGAACTCGGATAGAAGCATAATAACATCACACACTCTAATTCAATAATCATAATATGAACAATAAATAATACAATGGTGGAGAGGATTCGAATGCCAAGGTGGAAATTCAAATTAGCCTGCATGGGCATGTCTTATCTGCACTAGGAGTCATCATCATCATCAGTGGAGTGTCAACAATACACCACTAGGAGTCCTAATATTCATCAGTGGAGTCATCAATGCACAAGTAACGGTCAACCAAGTGTCAAAGTGAGTCTAACTGAGTGTGGTAGGTGTAACTGGCACATGGAAGCACTAATGTAGTGAAGGAGGCTCAGTGGAGGGCACATGGGGAGCTGACTGGAGTCAAAATAGGTAATCTAGTCTCATTGGGGGTCCAACGGAGTGTTTCAATTAGTTAACAAGTCAATCAATCCTCAAATCAAGGAGAGATCCACAAATAACTCAACTAACTGAAGAGTAACTGAGTGGTAGGTGAAGAAGGGCGTCTTTCACAAGTGGTAGGGGAAAGGTGGGCGCATCACTGACTAGGAGGGATAAAAATGAGTGGAAAGAAGCTCCTGGTGCTAGCAAACTAGCGAGTAGGTGTTGGAGGACACCAACCTGATGACTGGGATGCATGCAATTGCATGACTGCATGCATGATTGAAATGCAAAATAATGAAAATGTTGGTAGGACTAGGATGGAGTATAGGAATATCCTAATAAAGCAATCAACCTTCTTGGATCCCTCCTCCTCAAGGAGGACATCCATCTTGGAATGCTAATAAATTCCAGGTTCAAAATCCCAATCTGTGGGACTATCAATCTCCACCCGTGCACAACGCATCTGCGACAGCTCAAATGAAATCACCATTTCTAGCCACATTGAATCTACCAGCTTTATCTCGGCTGACAACATAAGCAGATGCTGAAATGTAAAGGATGAGGTCCTCTGCGAATTCCAGGAGACTAATCTAGGGTGTCAAAGTAAGAGCATGTTTAAGGGAATCAAAAGACACTTGAGCTTGCTCGTCCCATATGAAATGAGAATTGGAATGAAGCAAATGCAAGAATTCATGAATAATTGTGGCATAATTTGGAATGAAACGATGTAAGAAGTTCACCTTCCCTTGAAGGCTTTGCAATTGGTGCAAAGTATTTAGAGGGGGGAAGCTCCAAAATGGCTTGAACCTTCAAAATATCAATGGTGATCCCTTATTTAGAAACAATGAATCCTAACAATCGGACAACAAGAATGCAAAATATGCACTGGAGAGGGTTCAATCCAATATTATACCCGGGACACTTGAAGAACACTTTTAGAATATGTTCTAGGCGTTGAGTGTATTTATTTGAATGAGATGTGAGGTCATCCAAATATGTTAGGATAATATCCACCATATCATTGAAATAATATGATATGGAATGATGGAAAGTGTCTCCAACGTTCTTGCATCCAAATGGCATGAATTGATAGGCAAAGGTCACACAAGGAGTGGTAAAGGAAATTTTGTACTACTCCTAAGGACTAATTTGAATTTGATTGTACCCTAAGAAACCATACATGAAGGATAAAACATCATGCTCGGTGCATGCATCAATAATCCGGTCGATGAAGAGGGTAGGGAAGTTTTCCATCGGACAAGCTTTGTTCAGGCCATGGAAAACAATACAAACATGTATGGTTCCCTATTTCTTATTGACTAGGACTGGGTTGGATACCCATGCGGTATTTACGATTAGAGAAATCAAACCTACATTACAAAGTTTATCAATTTTGACTTTAACAACTGGATCATTGGAAGGGTAAATCAGACTCTACTTTTGTTGTACATGCCCGACATCGGGCCAGGTGTTGATATGGTGTTCCACCATGGTTAGGTCAAGGCCTAGCATTTATGTGCTAGACCAAGTAAAGAAGTCATGGAATTCCTGACAAAGGGATTTATAGGCTTCAACTTCCACAAAAGTATAGGAAGCTTAAAGCAATAAGTTCGCATTGACACCAAGATTAACTGAAATGTCCACTTGAGTGGTGGGAGAGATGTTGCACATATTACCCTCCACAAAGGTATCTTTAACCAATCAATAGGTCTTGGGAAAGTAAAATCCATTCACCCAATGGAAAATTGGTTTGAAGAATAACCTTCCAATGGGGATTCTTGTGGGAGGAAATAGGCATGATGATGCATATCATCCCACGTGATCTCATGGTTGGTAAGTGCTTCAAGAATTTTCTCCTCTCATTGAAGGTGAGGGCAGAAAGGTCCTGAGGGTCCTACCACAAAGGGTGATGTGGATGTAGAACGAGTTAAAGAGGTCTCACTAGATGAAGAAATATAATAAATGGAAATCATCCCTTGAGAGGATGGGGTAGGTGGAGATACCTCTTCAATAACGATGACCATATACTCATGGGATCTATAGTGGAGGTTAGATAGGGAGGCTTGAAACTTTTGGAGATCAATGCAATGATGTGAATAATGGTCGTAAACACCACACATTGTACATGGGTGGTTAATGCATTGCATTATTTTTCTACTTGGAAGTGTCATGAAGACTAACGTTAACAACTTGGGTGTTCGCATCAGTCTTATCGTCCAACCAATGATGATGAAACTTGTGACAAGGAAGGTGAGAAAAATTAGGTTGTTAACACTAATACTTTTGTCTTAGAATGTGATGCCTCCGGACGAGGCATTGGAGCAACATTTATGAAAGACAGACACCCTTTAGCCTTCATTAGTAAGCAACTACGTGATCAAAATTTGGGCAAATCCACATATAAAAAAGAAATGATGGCCATCCTTCACACAATTGAGAGATGGCACCCATATTTAATAAGGAAGCATTTCTAGATCAATATTGACCATCATAGTTTAAAATATTTTCCAGAACAAAGGTTGTCCTCAAAACAGAAGTATAAGTGGGTTATTAAGATGTTGGGGTATGACTATGAGATTATATATAAGAAGGGTAGAGAAAATGTGGTGGCGGATACTTTGTCTAGGAAATTCAAGGAGGAGGATGGCTCCATATTTGCATTATCCTTACCAGTTCCAGGATGGTTCGAAGAAGCACATCAAGAATGGATGACGATTGCAACTATAAGGACCCTCACCCAAAGGCTTCGAGATGACCTAAACCATCCACCCAGGTACACATGGAACCAAGATAGATTGAGATGTAAAGAGAGAATTTTTCTAGCACCTAACTCGACCTTAAAGCACCTCATCTTAGGGGAGATACATTCATCACCCATAATAGGTCACTCAGGTTTTCATAAAATCTATGAAAGAATTAACACTCCTTCTTTTGGGAAGGCAAAAAAATGAACATCCAAAACTTTTTTGTGGCCTATGACACATGTCAACAACACAATGTTGAGACACTGAAGTTACCAATAGCCTTGCAGCCACTTTTGATTCCCAACCATATATTGACTAATATCTCTATGGATATTATAGTGGGGTTTCCTAGGATTGGTAACAAATCAGTAATCATGGCAGAAGTAGATTGTCTTTCCAAATCAACCAAATTTGGTGCATTAGCACACCCTTTTACACCAACCATCATGGCCCAAGACTAAATGGATTAGAGTTTTAAGTTACATGGTATGCCCACTTTCATTTTTTTTTATCATGACCATACATTCACGATCAACGTTTGGCAGGAGTTATTTAAACTTGAGTTTACCTAGGAAAAACTCAACACAACCTATCATCCCCAAACAGATGGTCAAACAAAAGCATCCCAAAGTGCCTAAAAACCTATTTGAGGTGCTTTGCATAAAAAAGGCCACACCATTAGGAACAATGAAGTCCTCTTATCAAATGGTGGTATAATAGTACTTATCATGGAGCTACCAAAATGACCCCATATGAAGCAATGTATGGCCAGAAACCCTTATGTGTGGTTTCCTATTTACTAGGCACCTCCAAGGTCCATGCACTAGACAACACACTTCACACTAGAGAAACGATTATCCACACACTAAATAACAATTTGGCCATGGATCATAATAAAATGAAAAAACAAATGGATCATCATTGCTCAGAGTGTTTGTTTGCAGAAGGGGATCAAGTGTTTATTTTCCTTCAATCTTATAAACATATACCACTCAAAAATCATCTCGCACAAAAATCGATCTTGAATTTATATGGACCTTACAATATAATGCAATGCATTATATTAGACAAATGACAGACAAGCTAGATCCACTAGATCAATCCAAGATTCACCAAGTCTTTTGGGTATCTTGTCTCAAAAACGTGGTGAGCTCCAATTGTTTAGTGCAAATGAAGTGTCTATAACTTGATGAAGAAGGATCCATTTGGCTTCAACCGAAAGTAATATGCGATGCCAGGGAATGTTAGTTGCACAAACATACAAACAAAGAAGTCTTGATATATTTGAAAGTTATGCAACCAAAAGATGCCACATGGAAACCAAAAGGTACTCTACAACAATTTCCTCACCTTCAACCTTGAACACGAGGTTTCTCTTGAGGGGGAGGACATTTTAGGGTCCTACCCTGACCCCCCTTACTTTAAACTACATAGGAGTTAGTCAAGTAATGTATATGACCATTTCATTTGAATAAGCCCAAGTAGTTAGTAATGGATAATTGATGGAAAAAATGATCTTTTTGTTAATTAAGGCTCACGAAGTAGTTAGGGTTTATGTCCACTAAGTGGCTAGGGTTTTTCCCATTGAATCCCTATTTAAGCAGTTTAGAGGCTATTGATTGTTTTGTCTAGAATTTTTGTATTGAAGGTCTACTCAAGTGAAAGGTCACCCGAACTTAAGAGGCTGGCGAACATTATTTCTTGAATTGATTTTCATAATACAAAAGTTAGTTCCACTTCGCCTTTCTTATCTATTTCCTTGGATTAAGTTAATATACATCATAATTTATGGTATTTCACATCATTTATATGTGTATATCTTGTAAAAATGTTATAAATTTCAACGTTAAGACCGCCACAACTCTCCCTAGGGGTCTGTAAATTCCATATATGGCCAAAAACTTGATATCTATAAGTAAGATGGGTGATGCAGGTGTGCATACTGCATTTCAAAGGACTCATGCAAGATGGTTCAAGGAGTATCAGTGATAACGAGGAGTTTATATTAGAACATTGTAAAAGTTTTTTGGAATCACTTTTAATGATAGGTGCAATAGTTATGTTGTTCCCGAGAATAGAAATGAAGAAGACAGGACCCACATTATCCCTATATAGAAGACAATGCTATGGCATAAAAGATTGGGACACATTGGAAAGAAGGTCCTTTGATCATTACTTGGTAAAGGTATGGTTGAAGGTGTGTTTGATTGCTCATTAGGTTTCAATTTATGTTAACAATGTAGATATCGTTAGAAGGGGCTTTTGAATTCACTGTGTTAGAAGTTTTAAAGCCCCATCTAACAATGGCACACACTATGAAAGCCTTCAACAACAGATTGTAGATATCATAAACATAATCAGGTGAGATTCCCATCTAGTTTTACAAAGGTAAAACAAACACTGAAGTTAATACATAGTCATGTGTTTGGACTTGTTCCAATTCCATCAATAGGAAAATAAGTGTATTGTCTTTCATTCATTAATTTTTTTTCAAGGAACACATGGGTTTATTTCCTTCGTAGGAAATATGAGGTTTTCTATAAATTTAAAGAGTTTAAGGCTCTTGTAGAAAACCATATAGACACAAAAATAAAGGTATTGAGGACAAATAATGGTGGAGAATTATTTGGAAATAAGTCTCAGGAATTATATAAGAAGAGCAAAATAGGAAGGAAAAATACTACTTCATACACACCTCGAAAAAACATAGTCATAGAAGAATGAACAAGACAATGATGGAAAAAGCAAGAAGTATGCTCAGTGTTCTAGAGTTGTCACAGGAATTATGGGCAGAGGCATTGCATGTTGTTTGGTAAATTGAGCGCACACATTGACATTGGTTGACAAAATTCCACATGGGATGTGGATTAGTAAAAAAAAATCTCTTAAACAACTTATAGTTTGTGGTTGATATGCTCTGTTGATGTATATGTAACTTCGGAATGTATTTCACATACATGTATATTGTATTCCTATAGAGATGGTATTATTCCTCTATAAGGAAGTGTCGTCATTTATATTGTAAATGTCGTAACTTATACTTGATGGGTTATTAGACCACCTTGTTTGGGGTCGGCTCTGTATAAGTCATGTGGGTCAAAGGGTTATTAGACCACCCTATTGGGGGTCGGCCATGTGGGTCAAAGGGTTATTAGACCACCCTATTGGGGGTCGGCCCACTCAGCATTATGTTATGTGGTTAAGTTCGAGCCTACATGAGTTAGGTAAAAAGGCAAGTCAAGTCAAGTATAAATAGAGTGCGGGAGGCACTCTATTTACTCACTCACTTCTCACACATGCTCTCAAGGAGGAGAGGCGCACTTATGGAGGAGGAGGATTTCTGCTAGGTTATGGCTATCTCTATTGGTTGGTTGTATCATTGCTCTATCTATCTCTGAGGAAGTTATTGGGGTTTTTCACCTTTATGGTTTTCCCCAAGTAAATCTTTGTGTCTCTTGTGTGCTTGCATTATTGTCTCCATGATTGATATGCTGTAGATATGCTGTACATGTTGTTCTCTCAGTTAAGATCCTAGATCATATTGAAGTAAATTCTGAAAATTTAACATGGTATCAGAGCTAGCCTGAAAGAAGGCATGATATGGCATGTATGACACTTGTTGCATTTACGATGCTAGGGCTTGATATAGTAAAAACCAGTCGTCGTAGAACTTTCACTATAAATCCGTTTTGGCGAAGGTTTCGGATCTGAAATTGTTACAGGTCGAAGCTAAAATCTCCAGGTACCTTGTGTCCAAAGGACAACCTCTAATTCGTTGTACTTTGTGATTTATGATCTGTACAATATAGGGTTTCTGCCTCTTCCAGATCTGAGTCAAAAACAGGTGACCTTGGGAAAAAGGTCATAAATTGGGCTAGGAAGCTCCAAATGAAATTTCGTGAAAAGTGACAGGTAGTACACAGGCCGAGCTATCTCAGAAAACTTTTTCAGAGGCCGAAGGTCAAACAGTGACACGTGGCATGCCGTACAAGTTCGCTCTCCTGTATTATCCCATAAACAGGTCACGTTGCGACACTTGGCATATCTCTCTCTAAGAGAATCCAATTGAGGTCAGACCTGTCAGGATGGAAAGATAACAGGCCGAGCTATCTCAGAAAACTTTTTCAGAGGCCTAAGGTCAAACAGTGACACGTGGCACACCGTACAAGTTCGCTCTCCTGTATTTTCCCAAAACAGGTCACGTTGCGACATTTGGCATAACTCTCTCTCAGAACATCCAATTGAGGTCAGACCTGTGAGGATGGAAAGCTAACAGGTCAGGATATCTCAGAAAACTTTTTCAGACTCTGTGGATCAAAAATTTCGGAGTTACACCAGAAACAATCAGGTACATATTTCTGTCAAAACAGAATTATTTTTTTGGTACCTTCATTCATGGCTTCCGGAATTTAGGGCTTTGAAGAAAGTTGGAATTTTTGTAATCGGAGACCACGGCTGGATGCTACTCATCAAAATAGAAATTTAGAGACCAATATCAGAATTTTTGGCTGGGTAGAAGGCCGGGCTTGATTAGACCCTAGTTCGGGACTTTGATCAGAAAAGTGGAAAATTAGGGCTTCTATAAAAATGGGAATTTTTGAAATCTGTGACCACGGCTGGAAGCTCCTCGGAAAAATAGAAGCTTAGAGCTTTGGATCAAACATTTTGATTGGGCAGAAGAGTGGGCTTCATCAAACCCCAGTTTAGGGTCACGTCCAGTGAATCCAAAAGTTTCAAAGGAAAAATTGAGGAGTGAAACTTTGCAGTTTTCAAATCCTGAATATACCAGTTTGATCAGTTCATCAAGGCGCATATTCCTATCCTATCGGAAGGTTGAAATTCAAAGTTTGAATTTTTGGGGTTTTTCTGACAAAACCATATCCAGCTCTAGGTCCAGTTCTTGCAAATCAAGTGGATTGGGTTAATCCTAGAAGAAGATGGATTGGTCACCTGCATAAGTGAAGAAGTTCGTGTTTCAGAGGGAGATGAGGCTAAGGCCTTACATAAGAAGTTTTCAAGCGATCTCGACAGGTATGACTCATCAAGGTATGTTTCGATATTTGTCCATGATTAAGTTTATGGTATGTTTGTCTTCATGTTATTACGGTTAGTACAATTTTGATTTTAGATTTGTCGTTTCACCTTAACAAAATTATGAATGCATGATAGAAGATATTCATTGGTTAGGGTGTTGACACTTATGATTGTACTAATGCATTATGGTGTTGTATGAGGTTTATGTTGTCTACTAACATGAAAGGTACACCAAGAAAGACAAAGCATGTTCCAGTTCAAGAACATATGATCATGATGACATAAGGATAAAGACTCATCCATTGTCATGGATCTCATAGAAGATCCATTTACGAGGTATGTATAACTTGGTTTTATAATGGCTAACCTATGAGATATACAGGTTACTAGCACAAGTCATTGAAGAACAACAAGAAGACATCATGTGAGTATAAATAGCTAGCATGCTAATCCAGGTATGTTTTTCCTATATCAAGATAGAATCCTACCTTGTGTTAGGATCTTATACTGTTGTGTTGTTTGATAATGATTATTCATGAAGTCATAGGTTTGAATAAGTCATGGCTGTATGCGTATTATATTTCTTACCATAATTGATGATATGACTAACCAGAAGAATCATGAAAGTATAGGTTTGAATAATCACAGGTTTTATGCACATTATATCTCTTATCTTAATTGATGATTCAACTAACGCGAAGAGTCATAGGTTTGAGTAATTATAGGTTTAGACATGTTATGCTTCTTATGATTTGACTAACCATAAGATTCCTACATAAACCTTGAATGCTAATGCTTATTATTTCTGTTTGAAATGATCATGACTATACATGCTTGAGATTATTGTGTTTTAATAGTATACTAATGAATGTATGATTTTATATGAGATCACAAGGATAACACAATCATGATGCATAGGGACCAAGGATGAATGTAAGTTCAAGGACAGGTAATCCAGGAAGCAAAGATCAAGAGGGAGCACACTCCAGTTGTTCCTGCAAAGAAAGCAAAGGAGCACACTTCAGTAGCTTCTGCAAGGATGCAGATATTTAGAGGGAGTTGAACATCTTCCTACATTCCACAATAGAAAGGTGTAGAAGAAGCTACTTCAGATTATGACTCTAGTATCTCCCGCAAAGAAGCAAAGACTCAGAGGGAGTCCACCCAATGAACAAACAAAGATAAGTATTTTAATTATCATTTCTTACATATGTGTTTGTTTAAATAAAATTGTTCAAATGATGTATATGCTCATGTTCCTAGACTTAGGATATGTATTATGCATATTAGAATAGCTGCATTGATGAACCGTATACTACTAATATACATGGGTAAGTGGCCTATGGCACTGTACAACATTCCATTGCTACTTATCTAGAATGAAACCTCTTTGCTGACATGTTGGGAGTTGTGCACACCCTTAACAATGTTCTGGTAGAGATTGGAAGGCATCTAGAAAGCTACGGAATATGGATAAATGTTGTATTGAAGCATTGGCTAAGATAATTGCATGACTGTATGACATATTTCGTTATGTGTAAGAATTTGTTCTGAAAATTATGAGATGTTTCTAATCATGCAATTTAACCTGTTTTGTAGGAAAGACCGTATATCTTCACCTACAAAAGAAGAACTACAACATTTGTTCAACAACAAAATTATCTATTGAAGATATTGAAGTTCCCAGGATCTGGGATGAAGAAATGGAATGCCATGATCCGTAGATCATGAAGAACGATGTTTGGGATGTAGTCCCAAGACCTGAAGGGAAGTTTGTTATGACTTCCATATGGATCTATCAGATCAAGCATGTTGCAGATGACAGCATTGAGAAATATAAAAGTGATACTACTTTTGTATGCAGATAACTTGTTTGTTACAGGTGAAGATAGATTGATTGCCGACATGCAGCGAAAGCTTACTACCGAGTTCGAGATGAAGAACTTGGGAATGATGCACTATTTGTTTTTGGCATGGAGGTGTGGCAGAGTGATGGAATCTTCCTTGGACAAGGGAAGTATGCAGTAGAGATCCTGAAGAGGTTCGGGATGATGGACTGCAAGGCTATGGCCACACCTATGACATCGAATATGAAGCTTCTATGTGATGCTTCATCTGAGCTGGTTGATGTCTCTACGTATCGTCAGATGATTGGGTCCTTGATGTACTTGACGAACACGAGACCAGACATTTGCTTTGCTGTGAACACATTGAGCCAGTTCCTGACGGATCCGAGGGGTGTTCACCTGGTTACTGTAAAGCATGTTCTGAGGTACCTGAAGGGTACAGTGGTTTTTGGGCTCAGGTATGAGGCGAATCAAAAGTTTAACCTGCAGGGTTATGTTGATTCAGATTGGGCTGGCAGTGCTGCAGATAGGAAGAGCACATCTGGGTGTTGCTTCAGTATGGGATCAGGTGTGATCTCTTGGTTTAGCAGGAAGCAGTCCTGCGTAGCACTAAGTACAGCTGAGGCAGAGTATGTTGCAACCTATTCAGCTAGTTGTGAGGCAGTATGGCTACGGAAGCTACTGTCTGAGTTATTTGATCTCCCGTTGGAGGCTACTGGTATCTTCTGTGATAACCAGAGTTGTGTGAAGCTGTCCGAGAACCCAGTGTTTCATGACAGGTCGAAACACATAGAGATCAAATATCGCTATATCAGGGATATGGTGCAGAGAGGAGCTGTGAAGCTCCTGTATATTGCGACGGACGAGCAGATTGCAGATGTGCTGACGAAGCCACTAGCCAGGGTGAAGTTCGAGTACTTCAGAGAGAGGCTTGGCGTTATTCAGATCGAGGACACTTCGAGGAAGAAGTGACGGACACATTTGCTGAATCCATTCCAAGCATGTTGGAAGGAGGATCCTTCACATGGCTGTGGATGTAAGCGCTGGATGATGAGCATCAGGATGATGTTCTAGTTTCTGCTGGATATGATCAGTTGGATCATTTATGTATGTACGCATCATGTTGGATGCTGGATATGATCGGTTGGATCATGTGTATGTATTTTGTATGAACGCATCATGTTGGATGGTGTTGGATACATTGTGTGGATCATGTATCTTTGTATGATCAGGTAGATCATGGATGATGATGGATACATTGTGTGGATCATGTATCTTTGTATGATCAGGTAGATCATGGATGCTGATGGATACATTGTGTGGATTATGTATCTTTGTATGATCAGGTAGATCATGCATACTGATGGATACATTGTGTGGATCATGTATCTTTGTATGATCAGGTAGATCATGTATGCTGATGGATACATTGTGTGGATCATGTATCTTTGTATGATCAGGTGGATCATGTATGTTGATGGATACATTGTGTGGATCATGTATCTATGTATGTATCAGGTGGATACTTGGATGATCGTGGATGACAAGCTTCTCCAGATGACATGCAGCAGGATGTTGCAGTGATGATGATCAGGATGATCATGTGTACATTAGGATGATGTTTGATGAGTATCAGATGATACTTTGTGGCCGTGGATCAGGTTGTGCAGGAAAGCATGTAATTTGTGCCCTGGGAGATTTGCAGATGGTCTTTCGAGGTTTTGCCAATGGCATGTAATTCGGTGCCCTGGGACATCTGGAAAATGCTCTTGCGAGGTTTTTCTTGGGAGGACATGTAATTTGTGCCCTGGGAGATTTCAGGTCGGAGTTGTGTACCCGTAACATCCTGAGATGCTCTTGCGAGGTTTTGTCCTATGGCATGTAATTTGCTCCTGGGAGATCTGGACAGGATGAAAGGCCTCAGATGCTTCAGCCAGGTTTTGCCATGACCACATGTAATTTGCTCCTGGGAGATCTGGACAGGATGAAAAAGGCCTCAGATGCTTCAGCCAGGTTTTGTGGTGGACCACATGTAATTTGCTCCTGGGAGATCTGGACAGGATGAAAAAGGCCTCAGATGCTTCAGCCAGGTTTTGTGGTGAGATCACATGTAATGTGCTCCTAGGAGATCCGACAGGTAGAGCCGCGTGCTCGTAACAGCCTGGGATGCTTCAGCCAGGTTTTGTGATGGGTCACATGTAATGTGCTCCTGGGAGATCCTACAGGTAGAGCTGTGTGCTCGTAATAGCCTGGGATGCTGCAGCCAGGTTTTGTGACGCACGTAATAAGTCCTGAGGATTCCACAGTATGGCCAGTGATGATGAAGACCTGCAGGTGGTGGGCCTACATCCAGTATGAAAAAGGACTGGCTCTGTAGAACTTCCTATGACGAGTAGATTCAGAGATTGATTGAGATAGCAGCAGCAATGACGATGATGATGACTCGATGACGATTATCCAGTGACGATGATCCAGAGAAGATGACTTGTGCTAGAAGAACTGTGCTGAGAAATACCTTCCTAGTTAAGAGGGAGTGTTGATGTATATGTAACTTCGGAATGTATTTCACATACATGTATATTGTATTCCTATAGAGATGGTATTATTCCTCTATAAGGAAGTGTCGTCATTTATATTGTAAATGTCGTAACTTATACTTGATGGGTTATTAGACCACCTTGTTTGGGGTCGGATCTGTATAAGTCATGTGGGTCAAAGGGTTATTAGACCACCCTATTGGGGGTCGGCCATGTGGGTCAAAGGGTTATTAGACCACCCTATTGGGGGTCGGCCCACTCAGCATTATGTTATGTGGTTAAGTTCGAGCCTACATGAGTTAGGTAAAAAGGCAAGTCAAGTCAAGTATAAATAGAGTGCGGGAGGCACTCTATTTACTCACTCACTTCTCACACATGCTCTCAAGGAGGAGAGGCGCACTTATGGAGGAGGAGGATTGCTGCTAGGTTATGGCTATCTCTATTGGTTGGTTGTATCATTGCTCTATCTATCTCTGAGGAAGTTATTGGGGTTTTTCACCTTTATGGTTTTCCCCAAGTAAATCTTTGTGTCTCTTGTGTGCTTGCATTATTGTCTCCATGATTGATATGCTATAGATATGCTGTACATGTTGTTCTCTCAGTTAAGATCCTAGATCATATTGAAGTAAATTCTGAAAATTTAACATGCTCATGTGAATGTTCCAAAGGAAAATAAGAGTGAGTTGGATAATAAAGCTAAAAATTGTATATTTTTTGGTTGAAAAGATGGTATAAAGGTTATAAACTTTGGAACCATGTAAGTAAGAATATTGTTCACAATCAAGATGTTGTATTTAGAGAAGTTAAAGCTATTCCTAAAAAGGAAGTCCAACCAAAGGAAGAAGAACCCAAAATTATAGAAGTTGAGTCGAAGGGTGAATACTCCAACTTGACATAAGAAGAGGAAGAACCTCAAACTTTGGTCTTGAGGAGATCAATTCAAGAAAAAAGGCAAGCATAAAGGTATACTCCACCTAATTTGTATTCTAGCTTTGTTTTATCTACTATTGATGATGATCCTATAACTATTATGGAGGTAGTATATTTAGAGGGTAGTAAAATCTGGAAGAATACCATGGTTGAAGAAATGGATCCCTCGGATAAATATGAGACTTGGGATCCAGATGAGTTGTCGGATGGAAGAAAACCTATTGGTAGAAAATGGGTGTTTAAGAAGAAGTTGAATGCAGGAGCCAAGGTATAGAAGTACAAAGCTCGCCTAGTTATAAAGGGATACTCCCAGGTGGAGGGAATTGATTTTGGTGAGATTTTTTCTGTTGTTTCTAAATTAAATTATATTAGGTTCCTTTGTCTATTGATGTTTCTTTTTGTATTGAAGTAGATTTAGATGTGAAGACAACATTTTTTCATGGTGATATTGAAGACAAAATCTACATGAAACAAACAAAAGGTTTTGCGTTGAAGGGAAAGAAGGAGTTAGTTTGCAACCTCCAAAAGTCCATGTATGTATTAAAACAATCCCCAAGATTGTGGTATCAAAAGTTTGATACTATATATTGGCACTTGGTTTCTCAAGAAGAAAGCTTATCACTATGCGTATTCCAAGTAGACTAGGGTCCATTTTATTTATGTGGTCTTGTATGTTGATGATATGTTGTTGATTGGAGAGAACAACGAAATCATCAAGGATGTTAGAGCTCAATTGGCATCTAAGTTTGATATGAAAGATCTTGGTGCTACAAATTTTATTTAGAGGATGGAAATTAAAAGAGAACAAACAAACATGAAAAACTAGTTGAATCAAAGGAAATATATTGAGACAATATTGTGGATATTTAATATGTAGGATTTTAAACTGATAAAGGTATATATTCTTGTAGGAGCAAAGTTATTTGCATCAATGTCCAAAGACCCCAAGTAGGGGTACAAAACATGTCTTGTGTTACCTATTCTATTGTTGTTGGAAATCTGATGTATGTTATGGTATGTAATAGACCAAGAATTTCCCATGTAGTGGGATTTATTAGCAGGTATATGTAAAAAACATGAAAGGAACATTGGATAATTGTAAAGAGGTTCTTTAAATATATACATGACACTTAATATTATGCAATCGTCTACCGAGGAAGCCTTTGATCTCGTAGGGAGATAGGTATACAGGGATTTGTTGATGCAGACTAAGCTAGAGATATTAATTGTAGAAGATCCACAAGTGGTTATGTATTTAACATGTTTGGGTGACCAATCAGTTGGATAAGCAAAAGGAAAGATGTAATTTTTCCAACCAAAGGATCTTAGTACATTGCAGCCAATCATGGAACTGAGGAAGCTATATGTTTCTGAGATTGTGCTCAAGTTTTTGTTTTGTTTAGAAATCAGTGAGAATAGGTTGTGACAATCCAAGTGCAAAGAACCCTACTTATCATTCCAAGCTAAATGATTTTGATGTACAGTATCATTATGTTAGAGACATGGTTAAACAACACAAATACTTTTTGGAGAGGGTTTATACCTTAAAGAACATTGTAGATTCATTAACAAAGTTTGTTAGTCTTGAAAAGTTCTCTTCCTGTATAGAATCAATAAAAAATGTTGCCCCAAGAATCTGATTACATGAACTATTTCCATTTTCCCCCTTGTTTCAAAGAATACAACAAATAAGAGAATGTTGGACACGTGTTGTACTCTTTGTAGGTTAAGCAAAGGGGGTGTCGAGGGGTGCGGGTGTAGAGACCCTAAAATAATTTTTTGGCTTTGTTTTTGGTCCCTCTATGCTTTATTGGCCAATGATTTTTTGGCCCATTGTATACTAATTATAGTTAAGGAATTATGGTTGTAATATAATTCCGGTTAGCATATTAGGGTTTTGGATGCTATAATATTGTATTGTAAACAATGACAATAATACAAGGAGATAGAGAAAGGAGAACCTCTTAGTTAGGATAGTTTTCTCAATTAAGGGTTTTCAGGGTAAATATTTGTGTATTATGTGTGTCTGCCAAAGTTATTTCTTGTGTATTAAATTATGTTTGGTATTTATTTTCTTACATGGTATTATCAAACTTTTCAAATCGGATCACATACACTATTGTATGCTAACTTGGGAGGGACATCGAGTTAGGTCCACATACATAGAGGTAACCAACCTAGGGAATTGACCCCAAGACCTACTTCTTGTTATCCAAGGCTCTCAATAACTCAAGCTAGCCCACCGGGCCATGGGAATTGACAATGATATTAATATACCATTTTTTAAATTTATTCCTTTTGGACTGACCTTTTTGCACCAAGGCATTTCATTTTCTAGTACATTACTTATTGGAAATTTGTATTCTTAAATCAATTATTTATGATTGTTTTCATCTCATTTTATAACTTTTAATTAATTATACACATTAATATGATTATATGAATGTGATATATAATATTTGAAATAAAACTTCATGTAAATGAATATGCATTTCATATAAAAAAACTTAGAATTACTTTTTTTTGTAACCTAGCCTAAAATTATATTACTATAAAAAGGAGATAAGCATATTGTCACATGGTTGGTCTTCCACTTGGAAAATTAGACCAACCACAAAACAAAAGATTGGCATTCTTGTCCCATAAAATGGTTGTATCAAAAGCCTTTAAAAACCGGTATTTAAGACCCTTATGTCTAACTATATGCTTAGGATGTCTAAAATAACTATAATCAAAACTAACATAATAAGTGTTGGGAATGAAATAACTAACTAAAAATAAGATAGTGTTCATCATTTGAGATCAAGATGGTTAGCACCTCTGGAGCTGTGCAAACCTGCTTCTTTGAATATGTAGTAGACTCTTCCTTGAAAGGCCATTCTTGTAGTGGCCTTGACAAGCAAAATGATTTTTGAATTCATCCTAGAAATGGCCTTGGCTACCAGATGAAGCCTGGCATCCAGTTGACTAATTTTCTCGTATACCTCATCCATTTGCATCAACACTTCTTTCCTTTCCTCCCGACTATCCAAGAGAGCTTTCCTTCGAAAAGTATTCATTTGTCAATATATAATTACATATTTGGTATCCATATTTTAGGAAGTGTTGGAATATGAGACCCTGAATGTCTTATATCATGTTCTATGTCTTCAACGCTCAAATTATCCTAATGCCTCTTCACCCATGCCTATGTGTCTTCAATCTCTTGTTGGATACTTAGCAATAGATTGCATTAGAAATGTGTCTTCGAGGTTTCAGCCTCCTTAAGCACTCAAGGAATATGTATTTTGTTGCCTCCCTTGCCTCCTCCCTGCCCCTTTCCCTTGCTTACCATGTTTGTTGACACAATCCACATAACACTACCACAAAAGAGGTGCTTCCCTTTCCCACGCAGGATCAAGATGTTGTTGCGATCGACTTCAAAATAGACTTCCCATAGACCATTAACTCTCACCTCATACCACTTTCTACCTATCCCTTTCCCCATAAGGACGAAGATTGTGCTCGCCTCTTTTCTATTAAGAGCTCTCGCCCTATCCAATTGTTCTACAATGTGATGTTCAATATGGAGAAAAATTCAAGCAATGAATTGCCATGATTTCCCCTAACTTCCTCCATGGTCATGTTCTTGTCCATCTCACTACCTCTATGTTCTGCCATTGTGGGTGAGGGATTAACTGTATTACTCATGATTACCAAGATGACCATCATCTGTACAATATGCTTCCAATTTGAAACCTTCCTCATCTTCCTGCTTAGCTTGTTAAAAATCTCAAATCACCTTCACGAGGAACATGCTAGGTTGTTCCCTCCACTCCATCACATTAACATTTGTCCTTTCAAGCCGATGAGGTGTCACCCTCTCCTCTGCCGCATTTTTGGGAATCATATCAACCATTTGTCTCACCTATCACTTGATTCAGGGGGTTGATATCCTTCTTGGATAGGTTTAGACAATTGATAGATAGGGGTGAGGGATCCAATGCATGCCAAAGTGAATCCAAGTTCTCATTCCTCCTATCCACTCCCTTGTTTTCTGATTGGTATAAAATTTTGTTGTCTCGACATATAATATGAAAGGGGATGATGACATTGGTCCTACCCATTAAATTCATTAACCTTTCTAGTTTGACCTCATGCCTCCAATTGTGAGAAATTTTGTTGATTGGATTTCCAGTATGAATTCGCTTGAGTATGTTGATGATAATTTCATAGTGACAATCAATCATTGATTTTGTTATGTTTTCTAAAATTACTACCTGCAAGCCATAGAAAAGAGCATGAAATTCTATAGCATTATTGATTTCCTTCCTAGGAAATCAATATAAACTATGATAAGCTCGTCATTTTCATCTCATAGGATACCTCCAAACCTGGTTGGACCTAGATTCCCTTTTTGGAGCTCCGTCAAATTAAGTTTGATGAAGCTTGTTTGAGGGGATGACCATATGCTTGGCCTAGAGATTCTTGGAACCTGTTTGAATGGCATTGAATTATTTCCTGTGGGATCCAATCCCCACTCTTGCATGATGGGTTGCTCTATTGTTGATCCATGCTAGTCTTCCGCTCACCATTGGGAAGATTGAAGTGTTTCTCTTATGTCTAACTGAATTTAGTGCCATACTTGATCTTGGCTCCATTATTCATCTTTAAAAAAAATTTAGTTCCTCTCATTCCAAGTTTCCCATAGTAGAAATTCTAGGAACAACCGCCATGTCCTCTTAAGAATGGAGTTTTGATATGTAATCTTTCACAAATAAAATACAGTGTCCTTAATGCTTTCTTTGTTCTTATCTAACTATCAAAAGATGGAAGCACCCTCATCCTAAAGGGAAGAAATGGAAGGGCATTGATTTAGATTATGTTTAAGGGTTTATGCATCTTCTGAACATAGGGTGCATTTGGATGATCCCTCAAAACTCCAGTGAATGATCTAATCCTAGGTTGGCACTTTTCCTCGAGCCACCAACCATAGGAAAGTTGAAACCTTAGGCTATAGGTTTTGTCTCTAGATTTGCCTCTAGATTTCATCCTCTGATGGTTGGAGGTGTCTATCATAATAGAGTAAACTTCTTTGATGGAAAATTGAGCAACATGAAACTAAGGAAATGCTAGAATAAGTGAAAAGAATAAATCATTTTCCTACTCTTTGGCTCAATTGCTCCAATATAACTTTACATTAAGATTTATTATGAAATTGATACCCATGACCTCTTATTTATAGATTGAAGTTAAGCTTGTATGAGAACTAGTTCAAGTGGGAATGCCCAAGATTCAAGCATGGTATCCCATATTCCTAATTTGACCAAGATAATGATCAAATGTACAAATATTGATGAGATGGGAGCCTTAAATAGACCTATTCTTAGCTACCAACTATTTCCAGTTGTACTTGGAAATTTGCATACTCACATAATTACCTATTTAAAGGATTTGTAGTTATTGGGGTATCAAAGGATATATTGTGCCATTGCACCACATTAATGAGAAAGCTCACACGAACTTTGATTTGTTCAACTATGTATTTGATTGGCATGAATGATATGTAATCGGCCAATATTATGCTTGCAAGAGTATCAAGTTGTGTTAATGTTGCTTTGCGATGTTTTTAGGTTAAGATCACTTAATTGTCATGAGCGAGTGACATTGGGGTGATTATAATAAACCTTATATTCAATGCCCCGGTGCACTTATGTATTTGAGGTGCAGTAATTAGGGTAACACATTTTTTATAAGATTCCCATTGCATTTTACAAAATTGGGTACATTATGTGAAATATCGACATGTAATGTGTATTAAACCAGATTTGGTGCACTTAATGAGTAGTGGAGCACCATATACAATGTGTCTAGCAAAATATTGTGTACCATGCATTGCAACCTTGAGCATTTTTTAAAAACAAGCATCCCTATTGCAATACCCTGTGGACCATTGAGTGCACCATCATTTGACATCGTCTTTTATGGGTCTATGTCATTCGGGTACACATCAATCATGGAGCATTGTCATACAATTTGTATTAAGAGCAATAGTGCACCATTATAAAAAAGAAGCACTCTGACCCAATTTCTACATAAACCTTCACTACCCATGTCCATTAAAATCATTCACTAAAAACCTATACTATATATTTGAAATCACCTTCACAAAAACAACCTTTATCAAATACTTAAAAATCACCTCCACAAAAACCAATGCTAAAAGCATGTTTCCAATAATGATTGAAGAAAATTTTAACCATTTTTAACTTCCCATTATCAAATAGCATCCACTTCTTTTGAATCCTCATGGGAATGCAAAAATGTATCTTTAAATTCAATGCATTATTCTCCCATGTCAATATGTCGAAAATCACAAAGTCGGTTTTAGATGTGTCATCATGTAGTAGTAAGCATTCAAAGAGATAGTGTTGAGTTGTTTTTTCTCTTGTTCTTGTCTCTTCTTATACTCAACAAGCCTTCGAGATTGAAGTGGATGCCTCTAGATATGCAATGGGTGTGATATTTATGCAACATTAAAGGACCATTGTAGACCACTCTTGGACTATTTGAGATGTAGTTATGTACTATCCAATGTATGATCCAGAGATGTATACAGTGGTTCAACCAGTAAAGCACATGAAATATTAATTCTAGAAATGATACTACAATTTACAATGACCACAATCCTCTCTAGTTCCCCAGAGACACAACAATATTTGGAATTCTTACCACATAAATTGGATACCTATTTGTAATAGTTTAACATTGTGATTAAGTACTAAAAGGGGAGAATTAACAAAATGGTAGATTTCATATTAAAACCATTAATATTCATATTGAATTTGTTCATGTATTTTTTAATAGTTTGGCCCTTCTATGCTTTATGAGACTTGTATGCATTGTTTGCAGTTTGTGCATACATACATAGTCATATAAAACTCCATGATGACCATGCATGAGGAAGCTAGGGATCATCTGAAGTTTATTTCAATGTTATGCAAATAGACTAGAGTTATGAAATGACAGACCAAGTTTTTGTTAGAGTCAAACCTTTCTAGATTTCCTTTGGGTTTCGATAAGTAACAAAGTTGTCAGCATGGTTCATTGGGACCTTCGATATTCTTAAGAGCATCAAACCAATTGCGTATCATCTCGAGCTTCCAACCCATTTGAAAAGTACTCATGATGTGTTTCATGTTCCGGTTCTGAGACATTGTATACGAAATACCTCAGATGTTTTAAATTTGGATGAATTGCAAGTTTTCAAGGAGGAAAGCACCCAAGTGGAACCACTCTATGTGTTGGATTAGAGATATTGAAGGCTCAAGAGTTTATTGCTTGACTAGGTCAAGGTCGAATGAGACTACTATAGCCTAGGATTTGCCACTTAGGAGGATGCAGATGTGATGCAATAAGACTTTTTATAACTTTTCGAAAAAACTTCATAATGTTTTTTAAGGGGTAGCATATTTAGTGCATCGTTATTTAAGCATTGTTTTGCTTGTAATTAGTGGATATAACATTGATGGATTTAGATGATGTGTTTTTGGTACATTGATTTTATTTGAGACACATATGAGATATTTCAATTGGTTTCGTTTACATTCATGATCATAGCCTAAACTTGAACAATTGATTAATTTTTTTATGATGGGTTCTCTGTTATTTATGTTTTATGCATAGACAAGGACATGTATGAAAATCATTTTCTATTTCATGTCTAGAAGGTTTATTATGGGATAATGGCATAGTATGATAGGATGCCATTATTAATTATAATCTTTATTTTTTATATGATGCATAGTGCCATGCTATGCATCGTGAAGTGAAACTTGATATATAACACATGTATGATACGAGTTAATATCTATGGGTAAGGTATGCATATGGTCGTCAAATGAATGTTCACATTTTGGATGTTGTACTCTATGATTTGTTACATGTTGTCGATATTATCCATACGATAGTCACATGGTGACAATGATTAAATACATGTGATTTATGATTGAATACATGTTAGGACGTTGTTGCCTTATTGTTATGATGTGAGAAATATCTTGACATGATAGTTTCTCCATGGGATTAAAGGGTTTATTTAATGATAGATATTATGGGAGCCCATAGCCACCAAGGATCTCAATAAAAGTATCATGACATGGGTTGCGAACATGCTATAACACAATCACTAGTTCCATACCAACTTGTTATTACTCTCTCTAGCATTAGGTGGATCATCGATTTCTGAATACATGAATAGACCTGTCACCAAAAGGTGAAGTGAGATCCCTAGGGGGGTAAAACTAGTCAATAAATAAAATATCTCAATCAAGTAAGACTCCTTAGACTCTCTTAAGTGGAGGAGCACTAAGAGGTGGGAAACTAGTAATTGAGATAAACTAGGAGGTGGGAGATTGTAACTAGGAGTGGGAAAACCAGTTGCATGAGGGGGGATGAGTAACACTAGAAGTGGGAAATAGGTGAAAGTAATGAGTAAAATGAATATGCATGATCACCTATTTTATTTGCATGATAGCTAGGCATCTTTCATTCTATAAACTAAAAACATGAAAAGGAGAGGAAATAAAAGAGCATATAACATTGTAGGGGTACGTTGACTGTAACACCGCCATTTTGACCCTGCAATTGTAAATTGTATATTTTTTATGTAAAGGATGGAAGCTAAGAACAAAGGGTCGGGATGACTATAACGTTGTAATTATGTACATATTTAATGTTAATATAAAACTCTAACAATTGCAGGGAAGGAAGGACGAAGATGAAATAGGGGGCTATGAATCCACAAGAGGGGAAGTGTTAGGGGGATAAGGGGAAAAAAGAAGACCATGGTGGGTTAACTCCTTAATATTAGCCTAGCCACTAAAACTAGGTTCTTAAACCTTGATAAAGGGGATATGTTTTGGATAAGCCACATGGTATCCCTAAGCCTGCGTTGATTAAACCACCTGGCAGCCTTAAGCCATGAGTATAAAAGCCGAGAGTTGAGTTGTGGAAGGGGTTCTTTGTGGGGGGGAACCAATTAGGCATGCATGCCTTCCATGGGAAGAGATTTCAGACTTTAGGGGGAATGATAGTTACGGATACCTGGAAGTGGTTCAAAAGACCAAAGTTCATAAAATTGTATTCAAAATTGTCCACGCCTTAACCCAGGAAAATTGGTGTGCATTAGAACATATCATGCAGTCGCATACCCTGGAGTCCCACTTTGGAGGATTCCTTCCCAACCTATACTAGAGCGGTGGTAGGGAACTAGAGGTTGTCAAGGTACTGCTAGCTCAGAGAAGACGATTCAATTCCTCGCATTGTACAGTATTGATGGGGATGGAGAAGTGAGGATTGGGACAACTTTGGAAGGCGTTCTGCACCAGGGGAAGAGTGAAGTTGAGAAGAAGATTGAGCTGTATATAGCTGAAAAAACCACTTATCCATTATGAATTGATATCCCCAGCTCGAGGCTGGCCTATCAAAGTAAGATATGGATTGACAGTGCCTATGACTGTGAGGAACGTCCTTCACCTGCAGTTGGTTGGACTTCTTTTTAAGATAAGTATTCATAATGTTGTTTATGCTTGCTTACAAATATGTTACCATGCCTAATTTATGTTATGGAATGTGTTTGATTTTCAATTTGTGATTATATATGAATGTGTTGAGGCGGTTTTTATAAACAAGTGTTAATTGTGAATGGAACGCTATGGTTAACTTATGTTTTGTATAATGAGTGAATTTACCATTTAATGGAAGTGATTGCGTGGAATTGCGTGGCATGGTATTACTACATTTCTTGCCCTAATTGCCTCTTACAGTTTGTAGGATATTATGTGTATTTCGGCAACCACCTTCATATAATTTTGTTGTGTAATTGCTTGTACCAATTATGTAGAATTTAGTACGATTAATTTTGTTGTAGGAATTGTATGGTAAATTGATAAGGAATTGGACGACCATGTATATATTGTATTATGTTTTATAAATTGTCATTGCACTGTAATTCTGTTGTAATGCCTAGATGTATTCATTCCCATCAAATTTTCATTTATCTATTTTAACTATCTCTGTGTGGATAAATGTGTTGGGATTTCCAATTCTTGTATATGTGTGAATTATAACTGAAATTCAACAAAATTCAAAGAGCAAAATTGCATTAGAGATCTGAGTTCGGGGCTTTATTATAATTTTGGCAGTGGTTACACTATCATATTCTAGAATGGAGTGTGTTTTGAAAGAATGGGGATATGATTTTTGAACACCTCATGGCCCTAAAGGCATGGTATGGTCTTCAAAGGTGTTATAGGTTGGTATCAACGGAAGAAAATTCATAGAATGGTGTTTGAAAGAGTTCCCCATCATCTTAAAGGGCCATTGACGCGACCAAGGACATTATAAGGCAGTATTATAGCAATTGTTTCAACTCTAGGACTGTTTGGGTTGGAAATCAGTTTTTACAGGCCACAATAAGTGTTTAACGGAATTTCACCTATGGAGAATCCTAATGGCTAGGTGTGAAGTTCGGAGAGACATCTATTAACAGGAGGATGCCAAGTGGAAAGCTTGGGGTTAAAATGAAAGGTGCAATGGATGAAAAGTCTGCAGGAACATCGGAGGAAGGTTCGATGGTGTATCGGCGATCGCACCGTGGAGTATAGAGTGGATGCGAGTATAGAAAAGGGCGACATCCCAACGCCAATGACATATATGCGATGATGGATCAGAGTATTCAAAAGTGTGGTAAGTTTGGGAATACGCGAGTATATCGGCGATGGCAGATCAACAATGGTGAATTGGCGATAGCACCGTGGAGTATGGAATGGATGCGAGTATAGAAAGGGGTGACAACCCAACTCTGATGGCACATCGGCAATGACAGATTGGAATATTCAAAAGTGTAGAGAGTTTGGGAAGTCGTGGACGGTTCGATGATGGATGATTGGTGATGGTGGATTGACGATAACACCGTGGAGTATGGAATGGATGTGACTATATAAAAGGTCGATGAGAAAAGGGTGACATCGCAAGGACATCTGTGAAATATATTGGCATGGCACATAGAAGAGTTGAAAGCAGTAAAGGCGATCAAGAGCGTTGATAGATGGGAATTGTTAGTGCATACGTAGGTTTGTATCGGTGGTGCTGTGAAGAGCATAAGTTATATGAAATTTCTAGGAAGAATGAAGAATTTATGAAACACATAAAGCTCAGCTCATGATTCAATTCTGAAACCATAAATAGTTAATGGAAATCTATTGATCCAAAGAATATAGTGGCATGATTGGGTTAGAAACAAGGGTCTTGGATTTTTCAAGAAGTTGATCAATAAAGAGACTATGGCTCTTATTTGACAAAAACTGTCAAATAAACTAATTTTTCCAGAATTTTAAAATATGAATATTTTGGGTAAATTTTGGGATTTTAAATGCATCTAATAAACTCTTAATGATCTGATCACATTGCAGATACAGTTTGGCATTAGACACATCCATAGGTCAGGTCATAGACAAACTATAGAAGAGTAAAAATGAATGATGGGTGGCTTCCACCAATCATGAAGAAGATGTCAGAGGTCAAAATATCAGTGTGGGAAATGCATAAATAGAAACAAATGGGCATAGAGAAAATGTAAATCCATCGGAATTTGTAGAAACTATGAGAAGTTTGAGGATAGAAGTGTAGAGTTGTAGGACATAAAATGAGAATATGTTGAGGGCCCAAGAACAACAAAATCAGTTGAACACTCAACTGATGCAAAGTCTAAATATATATCATAGGCAAATGAAAATGGGCTCAACCTCAATTCAAAAGAAGGAAGAAAGAGGTGGCTCAAGGAAGAGATCACATGAAATATTTAAGCACTCTAAATATGATACCAGGAGTTATAAGCAGAACCACTCACCTCATCATGCAGTCAATAAATCATATAATCTTGAAGGACAAGCAATAGTTCATAGTTTTTGTTCCACCTAAATATCGTCATCATGAGTCCTATGTTAACTTAATTCCCTAATCCCTGAATTTTCCCTGACCAGAAGTCATCTAGAGCAAGTTGTGGATCATTTGTCCATGATTTCTAGTTGAGCTGGCGCAACTTTCCTTCCAGCAAGAAGCGCCTAACTAGGCTTGGCACAGAGTATCATATGACAGCCTGCGTCAGTGGTTCAGGTTGCCTTCATGTAACCTGCGCTCGCCCCTACTTGGCGCAAGTTGTCCTCATACAACATGCACTGGGGTTGGTTAAAATGGATGAATGGAACCTTTGAGCGACTTCTCGAAGCTAGGTGAGGTGGAGGGTCATCCCTAACTTCTAGGTGAGCTGGAATTCGGTTCCCTAACCTAATGGGAAGATCCCTTACTCCTCTCCCATCATTTATCAACCTACTCTATCCACTTGGTCCTATAAATATGAAGCTCCTCCCCATTCCAAAGGGATGAAGGTCCATAGCACTCTCATGCTGGTGGAATTGGCTTAGGTGATCCTTGCACACCCTTGGGAGCCCTACTTCATCCTTGGAGGATTTGGTTTGGTTTGCTGGAAGGAACGTTGCGATGTTAAGGCATAGGTTGTAACGTTCTTCTCTATTGTACTTTATTTCATTACAGTTAATACAATCTCTTCTCATATATGTTATTGTGTTGTTAATGTATAGAGCTTACTTCCTTAATTGTTAGCTTAGATCAATCATATGAAATATATGATTTATTGCTTGTTTGTGTCTTCTTGTTCAACAAGGTTTTGGAGTTGCAGATATGAAAGCTCTGGAGCATTGGATCAAGCAAGGAGAAAAGGGATCGTAAATATCAGGTAAGATTCTTGTTTATTCCTTTATGATTCTATTGATCTAGGGAAGCTGATTCTATTATGTACCTATTCGTTCTAGATCTACTTAGAATAGGGAGATCTCGCCTTTAAGTCCGCTTAGGTAGATTGTCCAAAAACAAATTTGGAAACCGTACTGGGGAGTACTTTAGCTTTGATTTCAGTTTGGGTGTGATTCCATTGATTTCTTAGTGATCCATTTCTTAGCCTCTTGATCCCTTCCCACCATCAGATCTTATCATTAGAGAGTTTGTTGATTTCCTCTTGTTCTTTTAAGATCATTATCAGGTCATTTGCTTTTTATTCTTTGGAGATATTTTGATTTTTTCAAGTCATTATTCGCCCGACGCACCTGGGCTATGCATCCAGTGCACCTAAACCCATACGACGCTTTCCCTGTGTGTGCAATCTGCGCCGACGGCGCTATTGCCTTGCATACAGTCTGCGCCAGCGGCGCTTTGACCTTGTAGACAGTCTGTGTCAGGTGCTCTGCAGCATACTGCCAGAGTGTGTCATCCTTTTGAGCTTGGTGCTTGGTTCAGACCCTCTCCAAATTTTTCTTTTTGATCTGATTTGCAAGCTTATGTGTGTTGTAACTTCCAGTCATAGACTTGTTTTCCCAACTTGCTTGAGTTTGGATGTGTTTTTGATGATTTTTGGGTTCCATTTGGTCAAGTTAGAGATTCGGTGGTGGCGGGAAATTTCAATCCCCCACGTTCATCCGCTCGATCTTGCATTCCCTGATCACCATACCAGGTCTATTCATTATTTTAGATCTTATTTCAAACCCTTTCTGCACTTAGCCATTTAGTTTTGATTGCGTTTGATTGATTTTGAGTGATTTGAGTGTCTTTGGACCCATTTGAGTGCTTGCCATTTTTTCTTTGAGAATTTCTGAGTCATTGGAGTGTTAAGATTAGTCTCTTGTTTTCTGCTATTACATCTGAAAGCATTATTATTATCAGATATTGTTTTGGTATATGTATTGAAAAATCGAAAGTGCTTCATTTTTACTATTTTCAAGATCATTTGCAAATTATTGTGGAATTGTTTCATGCTTTAGAATCCATTATTTATATTTTCAAGAAGTCGAAAGAAGCATCAATTGATTATATTTTTCTTAGTTATGAGTCTTTCATCTCTTTGAAAAGATCAAGTGAATTCAAGATCTTGCAAAGTATTTCAAATTTGAAACATTCTATGCACTTTTGGTCTTTTTATGCTTTTGGTTCATCATTGTGGAAATTGAAGAGTTAGTACACTCTAATCAGAAATCCTCTTTTTCATTATTACTTAGATTCATTCTAGTTGGAAAAGACAAAAAGAAAAAGTTTTTATTTGGTGTGTTATTATTTTTTGTGTTTTGTTGGAGAAAACGAAAAGAGTGCTTTTATCATCTTTGGTAGATTTTGGAACTTGCTGAGATTTACTATTTTGTGAGACCATTGGAAAAAGATTTCTCCTTACCTTAGATAGAATTCATTGAAACAAAAGGAAATGTTCACCTTCATGTAGCTATGGTTGCATTATCTTTACATTTATGTCTACACCTCATGCATTCACCTAACTGCATAAGATAAAATTAATCGGTAGCGTTAGGTTAAAATTTACTAGTAACTTGTGTGATAAGTTAGTGACGTGTTCCGGCGTCGTAAAATGTGGTAGTTGTCGGTATTTGCTTGCACTACATCCCGGGGACCTGCAATTCTTCCATGTACCAACCGGTATATCAAAGGCTCTTTCATGTAACCTTGGGTATATCGAAAGGCACTTCACGTACTCGGTAGTATATCGAAAGGCTCTTGTCGTACAGTTGTGCATTAGACAACACCACTACGAATTTGTGCTCCCACGTACCTTGAGTATATCGGGAGAGTCTCCTAGGATTCCTGAAACCAACCGAGCTAACCATTTGTCCGGCTTGGCAGAGAATTAATACACCGAGAACAGCACTCGGGGAGATACTATGCACGTGTTTCTAGGTAGTCGGGTTATACGGTTAGGGGTGTAGTCCTAATCCTCCCTGGTTAGTGCTCTGAAAAATTGGGCAGAGTATAACTGTTGGACCCTGGGGTATATCATGAGTTGCGAAGCCTTCACAATCCTGTGAGGTTCCAGACTTTTGAATCCACACCTGTCACATAAGTTTGCTTGTGGCCTTAGTTTGTGTAGATTTTTGGATTGATTTTCTTTTTGCATAGAAGACACTTAGGAGAAATTATGCTTTAGTCATTCTGGCTGAACAACCTTTGAGAAGGTCCCGTAGAATTTTAAACTTGCCACCTGAATATCCCCTTAATCAGGAGGTACTTTCGAGGGAAAAAATGGATCCACCAGTTACAGTCATGTCACCTAAAGAAAAAAACTCCACCATGGAGTTGGGAATGAACTTTTCACTTCCCTTGATTCCACTAATGATTGATCCTCCAAGGTTCATGACCATGGAACGATCTGCTTCACGAGACACATATTTCCACCATTCGGTGGAAGGAGAACCTGGGACTATAGAATGGTACAATCAACCCCAAGATGACCCTGTATCTACAACTTCTAGTCCGTCTCCATATTTTTGGGAAACCACTCTAGGACAACACTGGTCCCACTTTGCTTTGCGTTCGGGGGAAGAATCTTCCCCCCCTCATTGGATTCCCAATGATGTGTTTATGGCACCCTTTAGGGACCGCTTCGATAGGCTATGGACAGCCGGTGAAGAACTCAGACGACGAAGTCTCTCACCAGGGAATCGAAACTCGCAAATTCCCACATCTCAACACACCCCAATTCGTTCACTATCTTTTACTTCACCGGACACACCTATACATAACATGACTACTTATGAACCTGGTCAACCCTCATTTCCTGCGAGTGCACCTCTTAATCAGGAGACCAATTCCATACCCCAAGTTACTCAAAACATTGAAGGACAATTTTCCAACACCCCTCATATTACTACTGGAACGCTACGCACCCCTCCCCCACCCAAAAACTCGAGGGGAGGATACTCTTTACCTCCTAATTTTATCACAAGTAATGTTCCTCCAATAGTATGTAATCATCAACCTATTGTGAGTCAACCATCAATAAGTGGTCAAAAAATCGTTATTGGGGGACAACCCCTGTTCGCTAGCCATAATATGAGTGGAGGGTTTCCAATTGGTCATTCTATTGGAAGATCCTTACCAGCCGCGAGACCTACCATGGGATTACCTCATGGTGGGGGACCATCCAACCTAACTCAATCACTATGGAGTTATATATATCCAGGTAACTTCAACCCTGCTTCGAGACAATACCAACCGGTAAACATGCTTCCTGGGGTACCTTATCCCGACAACTCAAACACTACATTGGGACATCATAACGTTATGCCAAGTGGACCCCCACCAACCTTTCCTCAAGTCCCACCACCCCCACCACTGTTTGTTCCACCTCCACCTACTTCTGTAGGCGATGGACCCCCACCTCATTCCGGAGGGGGCGGACCTCCACCTTCCGGCGGAGGCCCACCCCATTTCGGCGGCGGCGACCCACCCCACTCTAGTGAAGGAGGCAAAGGCCAACCCCCTTCCAGCGGCAGAGGACCCCCACCTTAGGGAAAATGCTCTCCTTATTCTAGAGGCAGTGGACCACCTTATTCCGGCACCAGAGGACCCACACCTTTTGGTGGAGGCCCACCTTATTTCGGTGGTAGTGGCAGACCGCCACCCTATTCCGGCGAAGGAGGTGGACGACCACTTTATTCCGGCAGTGGTAGAGTACCCCCGCCTTTTTGCGAGGGCCCACCTTATTCCAGAAACGGCAGAGGATTCCCACCTTTCGGTAGCAGACCACCCTATTATGGCAGCAAACCACCATCACATCCACCACCCAACCCAGGCGACACACCCCCTTATGGCCAATTCCCTATGGGAACACTTTACAATCAGTCGATTCAAGGTCCTACTGGTCCATACATGCCATATCAATACTATTAGTATCCACATCCAAACCAACAGCTGCCATTTATGGCTACTTTAGACCTACCGAACCTGTCTCGTTTGACCAATGATCCCATCCTTCACGATTATAATTGGCCACCCATTCCAGTTAAGTTACCCTCTGAAGACCCGAAAAACCATGTGATGGCATACCATCTATGGTGCTCATCCAATTCCTTGGTGGACGACTCGATCCCTCTAAGGTTATTTCAAAGGAACCTCACTGGTTCCGCTGCCCAGTGGTATATTGAACTACCACCGCACTCGTTTCCCGATTTTTGTTCTTTTGCTATGTCGTTCCTGACTCATTTCTCGTTACCCATCCGCTATGAAACTGGTACGGACTTATTGACTTCTCTCCGCTAGACTACCGCAACTCATATATCCAATCATATACATGAGTGGCAGAGGAGACGACGCCTCATTAAGGACCCAATTCCAGACCAATTATTAGTTGACTGGTTTACGAAGTCTCTTCTACCCACCATAGCTAGATATGTATCTATGGGAGGGGTCGTCACTGAGGAACAGGTTATCGCCTGTTCCCACTACTTAGACCTTGTCTATGCTCAATACGGCACTTTATATGACATTGTTCCTGATGCACCCCTCCCCACCTATGATCCTGCAAAACCGCCTTAGGGACCTCATGCCGATGGCATTATTAGGTCTGTATACTCCCAGCCTCCTACTCAAACCGGTGGATCGTCGAACCACCATGGCTCTTCCCCACCCTCGCCACAGGCTGGCAGTAACACCACCAAGTCACCTACTCCTGCTCCCACCGAGGAGGTGAATTCTGTTCAATTAGATTCGCCTCAGAAATTCGGTGGAAAGAAGAAAACCAAAGGTAAACTTAAGAAGTCTTCCAACCAGCAGGAACACAAGAACCCTCCCGAAGACACTAAACAGAAACGGAAGCTCAATTATCCTTGTTTACTGTGTAGTGGTGACCATTTCTTCAAAGAGTGTCCCCACAGAGACGAAATGCAGAAGTTTATTAAGGGAAACCCCACACCCGCAGTTCTCAATGATCCCTTTCCCACCCAAAACCAACAAATGATTTCCCAACCCTCTCCTTCTCAAGGAGAAACATCCTCCACCACGCATGTTCTCATGATGCGTAGTGAAACGGTTAACCTGAATACATGATCACGATCATACGACTCAGTCCCTCAAAGGAATCCGATGGAAGTAATACTGAAAAAGCTTCCACCTCTACCCCAGATATTTCTCTGTGGCAAGGTCCTCTCACCATTGAGAAACCTTCATTAGATTTAGTGTTGCATCCGCCTAAGAGAACGATTCAAAAAGCAGTTTTCAATCCTAATTCTCAAAACTATAATTTGTAGAGGACTTGGCTCAAGCCCCTTGTGCCATGTCGATGCTAGAATTCTTGTTGAATTGTCCCAATCAACGTAAGACTCTTCTCGCTTCCATCGACGCGGTAGATTCGGATTCCTTGAATACAATCATGTTTAGACTTGAGTATTTTAAACCGAGGCTTTCCCACCAGCTGGCTTTCCAAATTGCCACTAAGGTTGTTGGGAAGACAATCCATCATTTTGTATTAGACGAAGGTGCTTCCACTTCGGTCATGTCATTATCTTGTTGGCAAGCCATTGTCTCTCTTGAGTTAAATCGTTCTCGTACTACCCTGAAAGCATTCGACGGTCATGGCTTTCAACCCCATGGGCTATTACAAGCCTTAGCAGTAGAGTTGGGGGGTAATACTATAACCATTAATGTGGAATTGGTCGCATCCCCTTTGGTCATTGACTCTTAATTGAAAGATCCCATCGAGTGTTCGACCTCAACTCATTGATTCACACTCGATGGTATGTACTATGATACCTTGGGAATCATTGACTTCAATGGTGATTTCCCTCGCGTTCGTTAATGGTATACATCAATGAACGGTAATCGAGTGGTTTCTACCATGTTCGACCTCAAGACATTGTAATCACATGGATAGATTCGTATCATTGTGGGTTCTGCTTTAAGACTCTGGGTTGTTTCATATTTCACCCAGGTTGCGATGGAGATTTTTTGAGTCACATCACATGGATCCACTTTGTATTGGCTGTGGTTGTTTTATCATCTCATCATGGATCTACGATTGTGTCTAGTAGACAGGATTGTGTTCAGCCGGTCTTTACTACCATGGATCTGCATTGTATTGGTCGGCAGCCATGTTGTGAATCATGTGAAACTGGGATCTCAGAGTCAGTAGTACTGCAGCAGCGCCTTCCGACCAAGAATTCCTTACCACCTATCTTGCAAAGCATATCACTTGTCTCATTTTACCAGCTTCATCCTTTGGGGGGCATTTTGTTACACCTAAATTTCATCATCATGAGTCCTATGTTAACTCAGTGCCCTAATACCTGAGGTTTCCCTGACCAGAAGTCATCTAGAGCAAGTTGTGGATCATTTGTCCATGATTTCTAGTTGAGCTGGCGCATCTTGCCTTCTAGCAAGAAGCGCCTGACTAGTCTCGGCGCAGAGTGTCATCTGACAGCCTGCGCCGGTGGATCAGGTTGCCTTCATGCAACCTGCGTTTGCCCCTGCTTAGTGCAATTTGTCCTCATACAACATGCGTTGGGGTTGGTGAAAATGGATGAATGGAACCTTCAAGCGAATTCTCGAAGCTAGGTGAGGTGGAGGGTCATCCCTAACTTCTAGGTGAGCTGGAATTTGGTTCCCGAACCTAATGGAAAGATCCCTTAGTCCTCTCCCATCATTTCTCAACCTACTATATCCACTTGGTCCTATAAATATGAAGCTTCTCCCCATTCCAAAGGGAGGAAGGTCTATAGCACTCTCATGCTGGTGGAATTGGCTTAGGTTATCCTTGCACATCCTTGGGAGTCCTACTTCATCCTTGGAGGCTTTGGTTTGGTTTGTTGGAAGGAAGGTTGCAACGTTAAGGCATAGGTTGTAACGTTCTTCTCTATTGTACTTTCTTTCATTACAGTTAATATAATCTCTTCTCATATATGTTATCATGTTGTTAATGTATAGAGCTTACTTACTTAACTGTTAGCTTAGATCAATCATATGAAATATATGCTTTACTGCTTGTTTGTGTCTGCTTGTTCAACAGGGTTTTGCAGCTGCAGATCTAAAGGCCTTGGAGCATTGGATCAAGCAAGGAGCAAAGGGATCATAAATCTCAGGCAAGATACTTGTTAATTGCTTTATGATTCTATTGATCTAGGGAAGTTGATTCTATTTTGTACCTATTTATTCTAGATCTAGTTAGACTAGGGAGATCTGGCCTTTAAGTCTGCTTTGGTAGATTCTCCGAAAACAATTTTCTCCGATAAGACATCATAAGAGAAGGCATGTGGAAGACGGGTTACAAGGGGAACTTAGAAAAATTAAACCTCCTACATTTGATGGTGAGAACAAGAAGGGAGAAGATGATGAAGCTTGGTTGTTAGGAATGGGAAAATATTTCCAACTACATAAATACTCCTCTAATCGGGGAGCTAGGATTGCTATTTACAATTTTCTAGGTAAGGATTCAATTTGGTGGGGCCAATTGGTTCAAGTGAAGCATATCAGTGAAAAGAGGATTATATGGAGGAAATTCAAGAAGTATTTCCATTAAAAAGTACTTATCATAGTATTATTATAATAATAATATGGAAGAATTATTTAAACTCAAGTTGGGAACATGAGCATGGATGAGTATGAAAAGAAGTTTTTAAAACTGCTAAGGTATATTGGGTTTATCAAGGAGGAGAATGTAAAGATACAAGGATTTTTAAGTGGTTTTCCTTCATTTTTACAGGGATAAAATTCAGTATGATGAACCCAAGGCACTTGAAGAAACAATGTGGAAGGAAAAGCACATGTATGCTCAAAACATAGGAAGGGAAATTTTTCAGAAGTCTTGGGGAGATAAGAGGAAGGAGAAGTTAGATGAAAGGAAGAAATGATTCAAACCATCTTTCTCCGAGAACCAACAAAATTCATATCAACAAAGTAAGCCAAATCAAAATGATCTTAGGATGACATAATCTTTTCGAAAAGAAACCAAGCAACAACTAAAATGTCGGGGATGTCAAGGAAATCATGTGTATAAATACTATCCTCATAGGAGAGATAAGATGAGGATTGTACATAATTTATAGGAAGCAGATACTGTCGATGATGTAGCCAGGAACATTCCTAGAATATATGCAGCATTGGACAACAAACAGGATGATCATCAGTCCAACTTGATTGAGGTAGAAGGTAAAATTGAAAATAAACCTATTGTTATTCTCATTGATTCAGTAGCAATTCATAGCTATATTGCTCCTAAATTAATTGAAATATTTCATATAAAGAAAAGTAAGCATGATAGAACATGGATGGTTCAATTCGTTATTGGGGCAAAAAGAAAGATCAATGAATTGGTAAAGGATTGTCTGTTGGGTATGAATGGATAGAACACTTTTGCAGATTTGAACATAATACCTCCTAGTTCATATGATGTACTTATTGGGATGGCCTGGTTCGATGCACACCATGTTATATTAGATTGTCATAACAATTCATTTACTTGTCTTGATGAAGAAGGGCAACAAAAGATAATGAAAGGCATTTCGAGGCCTGTTTCCATAAGAGAAATTCCATCCTTGCAATTAAAGAGATGCTTCAGAAAAGGATGTCAGTTCTATGCAACTCATGTGCAAGAACCAAAGAAGTGTAAAATCCCAAGCTCGGAAGTATTTCCAGTATTCCAATATTTTGCAAATGTGTTTGAAGAAGTACCAGGATTACCACCGAAAAGTGATATTGATTTCTCTATTGATTTGATGCTTGGGGTTTCTCTTGTTTCTAAAGTTCCATACAGAATGAGCATACTTGAGTTAAAAGAGTTACAAATGCAGCTGTAATAATTGTTGAAGAAAGGATATATACGCCCAAGTGTGTCTCCATGGGGAGCACCGGTACTATTTGTAAAGAAAAAGGATGGAACTATGAGGTTGTGTATTTATTCAGGGTTGAACAAGGTTACCGTGAGGAATAAGTATCCACTTCCTAGAATTGATGACTTGTTTGATCAGCCAAGAGGAGCAAAGTTTTTCTCAAAGAAATATTTGAGATCTAGTTACCTTCGGGTGAGGATAAAAGAAGAAGACATTAGCAAGAAAACCTTCAGGAGCAAGTATGGTCACTATGAGTTTGTCGTGGTGCCATTTGGGTTAACAAATGCACCAGCTACATTTATTTTCTTGATGAATGGGATATTCAAACAATATCTAGATACGTTTGTCATTGTTTTCCTTGATGACATTCTTATTTATTCTAATATATAGGAAGAGCATGTTGAACGCTGCTACAAGTTTTGAGGGAACATCAACTTTATGCCAAGCTGGTAAGTGTTCATTTTATCAGAAGCAGATTCAATACTTGGGACATATCATTTATGAAGAAGGAATAATAGTGTATCCCAATAAGATAGAAGCTAATGTGGGATGGCCTACACACATAAATGTATCTGAAATTATATCCTTTATGGGTTTGGATGGGTACTACAAGAGGATCGCTGAAGGATTTTCAAAGGTGGCGCATCCAATTACATCATTACAGAAGAAAGGAATTAAGTTTCAGTGGATGCCACAGTGTGAGGAAAGATTTCAAGGATTGAAAATTTTGTTGACCAACACACTGATTCTCAATATCGTCGACCCCAATGAAGGTTTCATAGTATGCATAGATGCTTGTCAGGAAGGATTCAGTGGAGTTTTGATGCGGCAAGGGCACGTGATCTATTATGAATCCAGGAAGCTCAAGGAGCATGATAAGAAGTATGCCACACATGATTGGGAGCTTGCTACCAATGTGCATGCGTTGAAGATGTGGTAACATTACCTCATGGGAAATAAATTTGAGTTGAGGCATATCACAGTAGATTAAAGTATCTATTTGAGAAATAAGACTTAAATGCCAAGCAAGCACGATGGTTAGAGTTCATGTGCAAGTTTGATTTTGAAATCAAACATATCAAGGGTAAGGAGAATAAAGTGGCGCATGCACATAGTCAGAGGATACATTTAATGCATGCTACAACCATCAATGTGAGTAAAACATATTTAAAAGACAAAATTATTACGGATATAAATGTAGATGAATGTTATCAACAAGTAAACGACAGATTGAAACAAGAAAATGTGCTTCAAAAGTATGATGGTTACAGTATTGAAGAATATGGAATTCTTAGGTATAGAAGCAGAATTTATGTGCCCAACTTGGGTGAGTTAAGAGAGTTAATTTTGGATGAGATGCATAAAGGTCCTTATGCAGGATACCCATGATACCAGAAGATTCTTACAACAGTAAATAATCAATATTTTTGGCCAGGTATGAAGAAAGACACTACAAATTATGTAGCTAAGTGTGTGGAATTTTAGAGAGTCAAGGTGGAGCATAGACATCCAACATGATTGGTCCAACCATTGCCAATACTTGAGTGGAAATGGGATGTAGTGAGCATTGATTTCATCACTAAGTTGATTAAGACAAGAAAGCAACATGATTCCATCATGGTGGTGGTGGATAATTTAACAAACGCTGTTGATTTTATACCAGTCAAATCAACTCATAAAGGGGCTATTATAGTAGATATGTATATGAAAGAGATTGCTCGGTTGCATGGGATACCCAAGGAAATAGTTTCATGCAGAGATTTGAAATTTACTTCCAATTTTTGGAAAGGATTATTCGAGGCATTTGGAACATATTTGAATTTAAGCACCACATATCATCCGTAGACAAATGGGAAGACTAAGAGAGTCAATCAAATTATTGAAGATATGCCACTAATGTATGTGATGGACAAACCATCAAAATGGGAAGACTACTTATATTCAGTAGAATTTGCATACAATAATGCATATCATTCTTCTTTGAAGATGAGTCCATTTGAAGCCTTGTATGGCAGGAAGTGTAATACTCCAATCAACTGTGATAATCCAATTGACAGGGTAATAATCGGGCTAGAGTTACTCAAGGAAATGGAAGAGCGGATGGTAAAAATCAAATAGAATTTGAAAATAGCCCAAGACAGACATAAGAGTTATGTACATAAAGGTAGAATGTTTAAATAATTCAAAGTTAGGGGTCATGTATATTTGAAAGTCATGCCAAAGAAAATTTCTCTAAAGTTGGGAATTTGTCCAAAACTTGCAGGCCGATTTTATGGGCCATTCAAAATTGTCAATAAGATAGGATATGTAGCTTATGCATTAGAATTGCCTGCTTGTTTGCATGTGCGTAATGTGTTCAAATGTCTTTATTAAAGAAATATGTGTTTGGTCCTAACCACGTAATTGATTAGGTTGTGATTCAGGTGGAACCGGAAGGATATATTATAGTGCAACCATTGCATATACTCGATCGAAAAAGTCATGTTGTGGAGGAATAGAGCCATCAGAAAGGTAAAGGTCCAATGGACCCACTATAGACACGAAAAAGTTACATGGGAGCTAGAGGATGACATGCGGAAGGCATATCCACAATTATTTTGAACTTTTGTTCATAAAATTTGTAATGCATATAGTGATGGTATGCACCAAGGACTTTGCAAAAAATAAGGGGAGGGGAATGTAACACCCCAAGTTTGACCATTTAATTGTAAATTGGTGATTTTTTATGTAAAGTTTGGAACATCGTAATTATGTACATATTTAATGTTAATATAAAATCTTTGATGGTTGAAGGGGAGGAAGGCTGGAGATGAAATGGGGGACTATGAATCCACAATAGGGGAAGTGTTAGGGGGCTAAGGGGGGGAAGAATACTATGGTGGTTTAACTCCGTAATCTTAGTCTAGCCATTAAACCTAGGTTCCTATACCTTGATGAGGGGACATGTTTTGGACAAGCCACATGGTTTAATTAACCTACATTGATTAAAACACCTACCAGCCTTAATCCATGCATATAAAAGTCAAGAGTTGAGTTGTGCAGGGGGGTCATTGTGAGGGGGAAATTAATGAGGCATGCACGCCTTCCACAGGAAGAGAGTTTAGACTTCAGGGGGGATGATAGCGACTGATACCTGGAAGTGGTATCAAAAGAATAGAGTTAAAAAAACTGTACTGAGAACTATGCACACCTTAACCCAAGGGAATTTATGCACATTAGAACCTGTCATGCAATTGCATGCCCTAGAGTCCCGCTCCAAATATTTCATGCCCAACCTGTACTGGAGAGTTGGTAGGGAACTGGAGGTTGTCAAGGGACTATTAGCTTATATAAGGGGCTTTGGTTCCCAGCGTCGTGCAAGATTGATGCGAAAGGAGAATTGCAGATTGGGACAACTATGGAAGGGGTTCTACACCAGTGGAAGAGTGCAGTTGAGCAAAAGATTGAGCTATGGATAGATGAAAAGAGCACTTAACCCTTGTGGATTGATAACCCCAACTTGGGGATGACCCGTCAAAGTAAGATATGGCTTGACGGTGCCTATGGTTGGGAGGAACACCCTTCACCTACAACATAATGGACTTCTTGTTAAGATAAGTATTCATAATGATGTTTATGCTTGCATACGAATATGTTACCATGGCTAAATTATGTTATGGAATGTGTTTGATTTCTAGTTTGTGATTATATTTGAATGTGTTGAGGTAGTTTTTATTGACAAGTGTTAATTGTGAATGAAACGCTATGGTTAACTTCTATTTTGTATTATGTGTGAATTTATTGTTTAATGGATGTGATTGCATGGTGTTACTAAGTTTCTTGCCTAAATTCAATGTTACAGTTTGTAGGATATTACATGTATTTGGGCGGCCACCTTCATATAATTATGTTGTGTAATTGCTTGTAGCATTTATGTAGAATTTAGTATGAGTAATTTTGTTGTAGGAATTGTATGGTAAATTGATAAGGAATTGGGAGGCCATTTATATATTGCATTTCACTATATAAATTTTCATTGCACTGTAATTCCGTTGTAATGCCTAGATGTAATCATCCCCATGAAATTTTCATCTAGTTGTTTTAATTATCCCCATGTGGATAAATGTGTTGGGATTTCCAATTCCTGTATATGTATAAATTATAATTAAAATTCAACAAAATGCAAAGAGCGAAATTGCATTAGAGATCTGAGTCCAGGGATTTATTTTCATTTTGGTAGTGGTTACATTGTCAAATTCCAGGAATGGACTATGTTTTTAAAGTACGGGGATATGATTTGTTAACACCTCGTGGCCTTGAAAGCATGGTATGGCCTTCAGAGGCATTGTAGGTTGGTATCAGAGGAAGAAAATTGACAGAATGGCATTTGAAAGAGTTCCTTGTCATCTCAAAGGGAAATAAAGGCAATCGAGGACGTTACATTGACTTACTTCTTCATCTTGCATTATAAAAAACATGTATTTTCAAGGACATTGTGTTGTTGCAGCAACATCCCCCCCAATTTTTTGTACATATTGGGGCCCCTCCTTTTATTTTTTTTCTAGAAAAACTGCCCAAGGAAGTTAATTCTGCTTTTAACTTAGTTTTGTTTTCAATTGAGGGTCTGCTTTAAAAAATTGAAGTTTTCTTCTAAAGTTAAAATTCACGAAAGTCTTCCGAAACTGCGGAAGCTATTTTCCTATCTCTCTCGAAATTGCAGAATCTATTTGCCTATCTCTCTCGAAATTGCGGAAGTGATTTGCCTATCTCCCTCGAAATTGCGGAAGCCATTTGTGATTCCCTTCCGAAACTACGGAAGCATTCGGCGAAGTCTCTCGAAACTGCGGAAGCATTCGCAGTTCTCTCCCGAAACCGCAGAAAGACTTAGAATTTTTACTGAAGTTGCGGAAGCCATTTGCGATTCCCTTCCGAAACTACGGAAGCATTCGGCGAAGTCTCTCAAAACTGCGGAAGCATTCGCAGTTCTCTCCCGAAACCGCGGAAAGACTTAGAATTTTTATTGAATCTACGGAAGCTATTTGCCAATCTCTTCCGAAACTGCGTTTCCCTCTCGAAATTGCGAGCGCCATTCAGAAATCCCTACCGAAACTACGGAAGCATTCAAGTTTCTCTCCCGAAGCCGCGGAAAGCTTTTGGAAAAACTTAAGTTTCCCTCTCGAAATTGCGGGAGCAATTGGTGAAACTCTCCCGAAACGGCGGGACCATTCACGAAAGGCTCCCGAAACGACGGGACCATTCACGATATTGTTCCGCAATTAGGGAAGCAATTTGCGTATCTCCATCAAAATTGCGGAAAGAAATTCAGAAGGCTCTCCCGAAACTGCAGGACGACTCGGCAAAACCGCTCATGATAAGTTTCCAAGAGGTTGTATTTCGAAAAGATACGCCAATCTCTCCCGAAACGTCGAGGTAGTTCGCCGTATCGTTCCGCAATTGCGGGTGAAACTCGTAAGTCCGCCCCGCAAGCAACGGTCGCGCACAAATGCCGAGACGGATCGAAATGACCACACCGTACAAGGCATTAAAACATCGTTTTAATGACACCACCAACCCGTTTAATGCCGCATGTGTCTAACCTTTTAAAAGGATGGTGAGGTTTTGGTTGATCGCGTTGTTAGTTTATTGTTCAAAGAACGCCGTTGGGAAGACCGCGCTAGACCACTCCAGCTCAGCGCATCCACGACCGCGTCCACCTCACTCAACCACTATCTTGTCTCCAGGTAGGTTTTTTAACCGCCATTTTTGTCTCATCTCCACGTCAAGTTACTTTTGGGGTTTTCTTGTCCATAATGTGGTCGATAGACATTGGTAGCATATGTCATTTTTTGTTTTTAAGGACGTCGTGGCCCCTTAGGTTCCTCATCCCCACCAGCTGAAAGCCGTAGCCATGACTATCCAAGTTCTTCACTGACCGCATTTCATTCGTTTCCTACCCTGATTCAAGCTTCGTACCGGCCACAGACCATTTCGCAAGTGTTATTAATGGCAGTTGTGGTCGGTTGAGATACTCGACCACTCACCTTGTTAGGCTCAGTTAATGAATGTGGAAAACAGTCCCTTGTTTCATCGTTTATTCACAGGATTGTTTCACTCCAGGCTCACCCGCCATTGACCATTAGAAGTGCAACAATGAAGGATAGCCTCTCTCCAAGGGCTAAGCGAGAAGCAGGTTGTTTCCACGTCATATGCTTACCTTTTTGGAAGCATTCCAAAAGCTCCCGACTAGACTTTGTCTCCTTAGGATAATCAAGTCTCAGAACCGTATTTCTTTTTTGGAGTGATTTATTTCGCTTCCCTAGCATGCAGCTTCATAATTTGTCTATATTTCTCATTAGCATGTTGAATTGGTCCTTCTCTTTGTTACACTCTCATAACATGTTGCAATTTTTTATAATGATTCGCATTTGGTTGCTAGCAGGGATAAGCCAGGATGCCAAAAGGTGGTAGAAAGAAAGCTAAAGTGATGGAACCAGAGCCAGTGCCACTAAGGACTGAAACTATGTTCCAAGATACTAAGTGTACCACCGACATTCCTCCCGAGGTCCTTTGGGGAGATGTTTACAGGATGATTAGGGACCAGGATATCCCAGATGTATTATTGGAAGAAGAACAAATCTACCTCAACATCAGAGCTTCCGGCATAGCTAGGGCTTCTACCCGCCCTGAATTGTTCCCATGCTCTGAAGTGATCGGGTGGATACTGGAACATGCCAACTCAGAGACAAGAGTATTGCATGACAGCAGGGGAGAGGCTTTCGCTTCATTCCATCCAGCATATATTCCTGCAGCCTACAAATTCTCACGTCCCCAACAAGCTCTAAGTGATGAATGGTTGGGCCAAATGAACAATATTGAGATGGCCAAAAAATTATTGGTCGCGGGAAAGCACCTAAGAAAGAGAGGTAATGATGAATATGATGTTCAGAACCTAAGACCTCCTTTTAGGTTAATCGCCCTGATGCTATGCAGAATTTTCGGCATGCCCGATGGCACTGTATATAGGATACAGTGGGCCCCAATCATCCACTTCATAGCATTCAAAGGGACTGTGTTTGACTGGGCTACTATCCTTTCGGACAGTTTGGCATCCACAGTGGCTGCTACAAGAGAAGGTCTGGCCTTAAAAAAGTCAAAATTTTACATGTCTTCCTATCTCATTGACTGTATTTTGGCCAAACTATCTTTCCCCAGCCTATGTTGCACATGGGATCAAGCCAACACCCCGGTCTACACTGCTTATAAAATAATGTGGGCTCAAAATTACAGAGCAAGCTATAAGCTCATCTGCGAAGAGTTCATCATGCCTCTATATGAGCAGATATTCAAGGAAGAGCCCAACTGTCTATCAGAAAATGCCATGGAGGTCCTAGAAAACTATGGAGATTTTTATTTCTCAGAGCAAGGCACCTACATCAGGATGTTTGGAGAGCCCAAAGCGCCATACATTTTGCCAAAATACGCTACTGATTATGTAGTCCTCAAGGAAGCAGTCAGACAAATTTTCCTTGATGGAATAGGAGGGGTTCTTAACAAGCAACATAAGGCTTCTTTCCCTCCTTTGCCCTTCTACATAGGAGCCTACAAATTCTCAGGGCTTGCACCAGCTGAGGAATTTTTTCAAGAGCTGAAAGCTTTCCACTTTGGTGAAATGATCTTTCGCAGAAATGATAGGCGGGGTAAGGTTGCCGAGCATTGCAAAGAAATTTATGCCCATTTTGAATATGCTCATTAATATGATGCCGAGGAAGAAGTGTTCAGAGGCATCAGCAACATGACTGAGTTGCAGATTTGTCGTCAAGGCAGTGGAGCAAGCTCTAGCTCTACCCCAGCCCGAAAAGTTAGCCTGCGGAAAGAGAGAGAAGCAGCTGATGCCCGAGCCCAATAAGAACAAAGATTGAAAAAGGAATCAAGGCTGCAGAAAGAAGCAGAGGATGCAAGGCTGCAGAAAGAAGCAGAAGATGCCCAACTGCAACAAGAAGCAGAAGATGCAAGGCTGCAGAAAGAAGCTGAAGATGCGAAGCAGATGGAAGAAAATGAAAATCAGCAGCAAGCTGAAGAAGAAGAAAGAAGGCAACAAGCTGAAGAGGAACAAAAGGCAGAAGAAGAACTTAAGACAGCTGAAGATACTCAAGCAGGTGGCTCCGGCACCCAAGATATGGAAATAGACATATCTCAAGCAGGTGTTCCCAACACCCAAAATGTGGAGGCAGACACAGCACAAGCAGGTGTCTCCGGTACCCAAAATGTGGGAACAGATTCAGCTCAAGTAGTCCAGACCCCACCCATAGAAGCAGAAATAAATGTGATAGACCTCCCAATCATCCCTTACACTCCATCAGAAGAGCATACTGTGTCCCGATGGGATGAATTTGTGTATGACAAGAAGAGAAAGGCAGTGGTCCTAAAATCGGAAGAGAGGATAAAGAGACTCTTCCAAGAAGATATTGTTACCTGGTGGGAGACCACAGTGATGCAAAATACACATAAGGCTCCCATAGCCATGGCATCCGCCGCTGTAGAAGCAGCAAAAGCAACGCAGGACAATGTGGTCGATATGGTCAGAGAATTTGAGTCAACAAAGAGGAGAGTCCGCATGTTACAACATACTGTGGCTAATGAGCAGGCTTACAGGGATCTTGTAGTAAATAAGTATAATCACCTGTCTGTTGAGCACAAGGAATTGTCAGATAAGTATCGCCAGTTAGAAGAAGAAAAAGAGCACCTGGCAGTCCAGATGATGGTTTTAGAAGCAGAAAAGAACGATTCGGAAGCTAGAGTGTCTCAGCTGCAAGCAGATAAGCAAGCAATGGGTGAGCAATTAGAGCAGGCAGAGAGCAGGACAATAGATATGTCTCCCTTTCATGAGCTGTCCTGTGACATCCTGAGACAAATGCATGCCACACAGGAGCTGATTACTGAAGAAGCGCAGGCTCAAAGCCATGATGGTTAGATTGAAAGAAGTTAATGCAGAGGCCAATAGGATTAAGGGTAAATATACTCTGGTTAAAGCAAACATCCTAAGCCAGATGGAATGGAGAGAAGGGAAGGTCGATTTCCCCAAGCATCTCCCATTTAAATCTGTAGATGGTTTTAATGAAGATATAGCCCTTATGGAATTCTGCAGGAACTGTGGCCTTAAGCTAATGGCTAAGATCCAAGGAACAATGGATAAAAGTAACAGTCTTTATCAAAAAATTCATGAAGTGCATGATAAGTGCAAGTTGAGTTTCCCTCGGTCCCTTGATGAGTTCCCGAGCAAAGAGCAACGTTTATCAGACTTGAAGGAAGAGCTAGGCATTCAAATAGAATATGTAAAGAAGATCGATGTCTTAGCCATTGATGATCTCCATCATTATATTGGACTATCATCGATATACAGTCATTGGCTTAAAGAAATCCACCAAGCAGCAGTTGCAGAAATTCAGGGTATTGGAGCAGAGCTTGGTAAAGATGTGACTTCCCAGAAGATCTTGCTCCCTTCCTCAGCAAATGTAGTTATCAGAGACACTGGTATCTGGTTCAGTTACATAGCAGAGGAGGAAAAGAAAGCAGCAGCAATAGCAGCTAGTCCAAGTGCTTCTCTCCCAGCAGCAGTAGTAGTATCAGCCAGTCCAAGCACTTCTCTCCTAGCAACAGCACCTTCCCAAGAGTGAACACGTTGATCCTAAGGCGTTGTTCCTATTTTTTTTTTGTATTTTTGGCCTTCCTATGTCTAAAGCGTAGAACCATTGGACAATTGTCCTTTTCTTTTTGAGGAATTTTCTGTTTTAAGAAAAGGGTCACGATTTTTGTTTATTAAAAGGGAAAAGTTTGTAGAGGACAGGTGTAAAGAGCTAGGTGGCATCCCAAGGGGCATTTTGTAATGATATAAATAGAAGTTTAGGAAACATGGTAAAAGACTTTTTGCAGGGAAATAATTTTGAAGTTGTACAAGCTATCTTGCACTTGTTTCAAAAAAATGAAATCTACCTAATAAGAGCCTGGAGAGGGCGTCTTTTGCATGGAAATGGATGTTGGATGCATGTTGGATTATTCTTGTGACTTTCATATTATACTGTGAGATCTTTCTTTGCTGTCTTGAATTATTTCTCTGTATTGAATGATCTTACTATTTCTTGTGCAAATAAATTTTCTCCTACATGAGTAATGGAATGTGTTATATATGAATTGGAAGCTATCTTCTAATATCTCTTGCTTTCTTGTTGTAGAGCTATCCTTATGGTTTAATGGTTGTTTGTTGATCTTTAGATAACTTTTCCAGCACATTACTCATACTTATAATTTGCTCCTTGCAGGGATAGTTTAGATTTATTTTAGTTTTAGATATAGATTTGTTTCGAGTTTTGCATTTAGATTAAGATAGCTTAGGCACTTGCATATCATTGCAAACTATAAAATCAGAAAAATAAAAATAAAAAAAATAAAAAAATAAAATAAAAACGGTGGATCGGGCCATAATCGATATATTTGAAGCAAATCTCCAAACCCAACGGTTGCCGGAACCGCTAACCGGACGGATCCCCCCATACCAAACGGTGGACAATCTAATTGGGATAGTCTACCGGGGAGGACCCCTTTCTGCTTGATGCTACGATCTTTGGGGCATCAACACATTGATTTATTGTTGAGTTAAGTACACTTGCAAGATTTTCACATGCTAGCCACACATCACATCCTACGTTTGCACACTAGTACTATAAAATAATAAAAGTTCCTTTTATGTGATGAATTCATATTTAAAGAAAGAAATTGTGTGGATCTAGTAATTAAATATTTAGATAAATATGTACACATGGTAATTAAATATTTGATAAATAAATATTTAATTAAACATGTGCAAGTGTATTCATAGAGAAAACTTGGGTGTGTGTACTGCATGTTTTTTTTCCAAGTAAAATGTTGTAATCTATTTATTTCAAGTATAAATTATGAAATCACATTTAATAAGTGTTTGAGAACACAATAACAAAAGGGACCTACTAAGTAACTCAACCGTGACAAAAAGGCTAGAGTATAGATCAAAAGTTTTGTAGCTCATATAGAAACAGCTATTAATAGAAACAGTAAACATAAATTGTTAGTCAACATGATCTGACCAAGGAAAAAAATAACCACTTTAGCCAAACCTAACCATAATCACAATAACTAGGGAAATGGAGATATTCACATCCAAAATCAAGATCCTACATAGAAAAAATATAAAGAGAGCCTGTGACTAGGAAAAAAGTTTTATAGCATGCAAAATGGCAAATTTATCTTCCTGAAACTCAATGATCTCAAGTAATCCTACTTGAGAATTCACTACATGTCTAGACAATCCATCTAAAATAACATTATGCTCTCTATAAATGAGGAGTATAAAATATGGTTCTCCACAAAAAATCTTGAAGGAAAATCACTCTCTAACTCTAAAGCTATGAAGCTCTAATGACCTGCACACTAACGACCCCCCCTAGCCGCATGACCTGTGGAAATGGATTCATCAGAACCTAACCCAGGAGACCCCATCTTGAATGACGCTTTTCGTCATCTTTTCGCTGCAATCCCTCCAGCTGTGACAAGCCCTTCGACCTCCATGCAGTTTGTGGGAAGGGATACTACCCCAAAAGTAAATATTCCCTTTGTTTCAGCAAATATGAAAGCCTTGGGTTTGACATAGAGAGGATTGGTAGGAATCTTTATAGGCCTCTGTCCATCACCAAGAGTTATGAAAATCTAGCTAAACAAAAACTAGAGACCGATTGTGTCTAGAAGGATGCAATATCATTTATGTGGAAAGGGTTACTATGCTTTTTTTTAAACAAGGAGGATCGAGATCTAATTTTCGAAAAGGGCCATAATTTATGGGACCAAGAGGTATGTACTTAAATATCTAGAATATGTCCTTTGATTCTGAATGTGATATCCTCTTGGTTGTCCCACTGTGGTTAAAGCTACCTCAACTACCCTTGCATTGTTGGTTTGATGAATTTCTTGCAGCTATTGGAAATTATTTAGGACGATATATAGATAAATATGAACCTAAACCTTCAACGTTTTCATGTGCTCGAATATGTGTTGAGGCGGATCTAGAAAAAGGATTACCAAAGGTTATTAATGTTAGATCCCCTCTAGGGAAAATAAGCATATTCTCAACAAAGACAAGTAGACAAGTGTTAAATCACATTTTCTCATTAATGATATGTACATGTTTATACAATGAGATGACCCTTGGGTTCATATTCCCAAGGTGTCTCTTGGACTCCTCGATACTTTTCACATTATCCTATGACTCTTAACCTTAAACAAATTAATGTTTCCAACATTCCCCCCCTAATCTGAAGGGGTGTATGTGAGTCAAAGTAGAGAGATGAAATTTGAAGCTGCAAATGGCTAAAAGCGCTCTCTAAATCAAAGGTTAGCAGGAGTTGAAGTCTTCTACTAAATGGGTGGTTTTAGGATGACCACAAACTCTAGAGCTTAGAGATAACTTTAATTTTGGCTCGGCGGTTCTCTAAACTTGCCTTTGACTCAGGTTATCGCTCAGCGATTCTTGGAACATTTTGAAGGCTAGTAGAGTATGATTCATTCTACTAAATGGGCGGTTTTAAGCTAACCACAAACTCTGGAGCTCAGTGGAACATGGCTTTGACTCTAGTTCAATGTTGCAGATCTAACTATGGCTAGGTGGCTCTAGCTCAAGGATCTGGAAACTGGCACAAGGTTCTAGCTATGACTCTGGCATTGGTTCAAGCTTGCTTGTCCCAACTCGCTTGTTCTCACTCACTTGTTCTCTAACCAACAGTCATTCCCCCTTACCAGGAATAAGGTGAGGATAAGACAATGTCTCAACTACAAGATGCGCCATTACTCGAGAATGAGTTCTTAGGTATGACATATATATATTCTTGGTTGTTGACAGCCATTGCCAAGAAGCGTTCCGCCAATAGTGAACATTCTTTCTTGTAGGTGTCTTCAACATGAAGCATATGTATGAAGAGTGGGTATGCTTTCCACAATGCTTACACGGATGAAGATCAAAACATTGATCTTTCATATGGACAACTCAATCGGAATGTTGTTATTTTGAACTATGAACTGGAGTAGATGAAGATGAACTTTCTTTTAAGAACCCAACACTCTGAAACTTGATTGGATTGGAGTAATTTGGAATGTGAATCGTCACTTCCTTGTCGAATCCAAGTCTAGTTCTATGCTTGTTGTGTATAATTTCTTCCCAAGATTCGATGATGGAATTCACTCAGCCTTCAACCAAGATAGAGATGGAATTCACTTCATACACAACTCTTCAATACAATGACTCCAAGTCGAATCTACATAAAATATAATATACAACTCTTCAATACACAATACACAAGACACATGTCTCCTTTATAACCACAAGAGAGCCTTCACAGCTCCACATCGGGTCACAGATTTCATAGCTCCAACAATATTCAACAACATTGCGTAGCACGGGTCATGCTTTATTTTATTTAAACAAATAGATATCCATTTCCACGCTTTCGATCCTTAGTTAACAATACAACTATACTAGCTACACGCTTGATGTCCTCAACAATGAATATTATTTACTAGTGCCACACTTTAACAGTTTGCAGCATTCAATAGCTTTCAACACTAGTCGAACCATGCAACACACACAAGAGGAGATGAGTCTCACTCAGATCCTCATGCACAGTCACCGGGAAGAGAGAACAATATGCATTCAACTCACAATAGTCACCAACTAAGAAATTAGGGATGGGGTTTTTGGTGTAGGGAGAAGGAGAGGGAACGCACAGGTAGGAGTTATGGCTAGGATCTAATACCATTGTTAGGAAATCCCCATATACTATATTTCATATTTCAAAATTCGAACATTGTGATCGAGTTGGTCATATGAAAGATCAATGCTTTGATCTTCATCCTTGTAAGCATTGTGGAAATCATACCCACTCTTCAGACAGATGCTTCAAGTTGAAGAAACCTACAAGAGAGAATATTCACTATGTGTGGATCGCTTCTTGGAAATGGTCATCAACAACCAAGAATATATATATGTCATACCCAATAATTCATTTTCGAGTAATCACACAGCTTGCAGCTCATACATTCTCTTCTCCTCACCTTGTTCCTGACAGGGGGGGGTGGTCGACGACCAATCAATTAACCTTACAATAGATAATTGGACACATGCACAAAAGGTAGATTATGATCATTTTCCCTTTAAATGCAAAACATGTCACGATTACAGACATTTTGCAAGAGATTTCCCAAATAAAAAGGAACGGGAACCAGAAACAAATCAAGGGCAAGGCTGGCATCAGATAACAAAGAAAGGAAAACAAATTTCAAACATTACAAAGCTAGTCAAATCCACAAATCCGTCTTCATGAAGTCAGTTCGAATCTCTAATAGAATCTGAAGAGAGAGAGAGAGTGAAAAGGAACAAAAATACCTATGAAAAGAGTAATAATCAAACCCAATTAATTCCTTGCCTCAAGAAGTGGTGGAAGAGATAGGTATGGAAAATTATACGTCAATTATGCCCTTGGCGTCGATCCAAGAAATCAACTCACACATGAGTAGTGAGAAAGAAGCATCTGGTGGAATAATGAATATATAAAAAACTCACCAATCGCAAGAAGAATCCTCGAATAACACAAAATAAGATATACCTACACAAAAGAAAGTAGGAAGAAGGACACAAAAACATGTTAGAGAAGAGGAAGCAAACAAAGAAAATCAGTTAGGAAAGCAAGCCTCCCTAGACAAACATATAAAGATAGTAATGTCCAGCCAGAACATAAGAGGGGAAAAGCATGATGGCGGAGCTAAATCCGGTACATCCTATAAAAAATAATAAATATAGTCTCTTGGGATTCTAGAGGATTGGGAGGAAAACAAAAGATAGAAACAATTAAAAGTATGAAACGCATGGAGAAAATTTCCCTACTTTTTCTCTAGGAGACTAAAATGGAGGCAAATAATGTATGTATGCTTCTTCGGAAAGCATCGAAACATGGTAATAGAAAAAAAGTCAGTGCAATAGGAGCATCCATAGGATTGGCCACATATTGGTATGCAAGGAAGTATCGACTTCACCATAAAAAAGAAAACAATAATTGGATGTGGACAAAATTGGAAGATCTTGAAACTCAAGAAATAATCAAAATATGTAACGTCTATGGGCTAGTGCAATATAGCCACAAACAAGGGTTTTGGCAGACTTTGAACACTATGAGAGAAGAACGATGTACTCTGGTGGCAAGAGAATTCAACACCACCATATCATACAAAGAAATAATAGGAGGCACACTAGTAAGAGATCCAATGGTGAAAATATGGAAGACTTAATTAGAGATTTTGACTTGGTGGACATAGTCCCAAGAAGAGGAACCTACACATGGAAAAATAAGAGAATTGAACCAGGCCACATCGCTACTCGACTGAATAGATTTTTGACTCGTATCTCTCTCCTCCAGAAAGGTTATTTTCTAAGAACTTACATTCTCCCAAATGCAGTTTCATATCATGAGCCAATCAAGCTCAGTATGGACATGCTAGATAATCAAGGGCCTATCCCTTTTTATTTAACGCCCTCTGGTTAAATTGGGAAGAAGCTCATATACTCATTAAAAAAGTATAAAGATCATACATAGAGGGTTCTCCCAATTATATATGGGAACAAAAGCTACGACTGGTTAAGATAGCTCTAAAATATTGAGCTAAGAACAATTATCAAACACCTGATAAGAGAAGAGGAGAGAAAAAAAAATTATTTGGAACATCTTCAAAATGACATGGAAACAGCAAAATGCAATGCATAACTCCTCCAGAAAGAGCAATGCATAACTCCTCCAGAAAAAGAAATGCCTAAATTGAAACCTAATTGAGGTCAATAAGAAAGAGGAGGAGACTTCGAGATTGAAATCCAAAACCCTTTGGTTAAAATCTGGAGACAAAAATACTACTTTCTTTCATAAACAAGTGAATTTTCATATCAATTGAAATGCAATTCGAGAAATCCAAGATATAAAAGGGAATACCATCACGGCCATCATTGCAACACATGAGGAGACCCACCAACACTATAAGCATCTCTATATTGAATAGGATGTAGTTGTGAGTAGAACTAAAGAAGAAATGCTATCGGGCATCTTGAAACTAATAACGATGGAAGAAAATCAGAGAATAGACAAACTAGTGGATGGGGAAGAAGTGATAGTAGCAATAAAGGGGCTCCACCATGACAAAGCACTAGGTCGGGATGGATTTACAATTCACTTATATCAAGTGTTTTGGAACACAATTAAAAGACAACTCTACAGAATGCTAATGTGGTTGCAAGGACAAGACAATATTGGAGGCGGAACAAACTCTTATTTCTTGGCACTAATCCCAAAAAGACTAAGCTTGATTCCTTTAAAAGATTTAGACCAATCTCTTTATGTAACCCTTTTTACAAAATACTCACCAAAATTGGAAAATTGGGTTAAAAAATTGCTACCCAGGATCATTTCTGAAGGACAGAGAGGATTCGTTGCAAAAAGGAAAATGTTGACAATATTGTGCTAGTACAAAAAGCTATACAATCTAGTGTTACAAAAAAAAGCAAGGATGGCAATTAAATTGGACATGGAAAATTCTTTTGATCGCGTCGGACATAGCTTCTTCTTTGTAGTTATGAAGCAATTTGGGTTCTCCCCTCTCGTTTTTAAATGGATCAAAGCATGCATAAGCCGACCTTGGATCATTCCCTTGGTAAATGACAGACCAACAGGTTTCTTTCAAGCTTTGCAGGGCTTACAACAGGGATTCCCACTCTCTCCCTTCCTTTAAATTATATTGGGAGAAACATTAGGCAAAAGATTATTGAAGGAGCAGGAAAAAGGTAATCTCCTTGGAATAACCATAGCAACGATAGTTAAAGTCGTAAACTATGTGCAATTTACAAATGATACAGTATTCTTGGGAGGAGCTTCGGTGAACAATGCTAGAAGATTTAAAAGCTCCCTGGACTACTTTATTAGGCCTCGAGGGGGGGTAAAGTAAATGAATGATAGAGCATAATATTTGGATGGAATGTCCCTCCTCTTCTCATTCAAAACATCTCTCGCCTATTTGGCTTTGTGGTAGATGGGAACTGTACATCTTTCAAATATCTGGGCATCCCCATTTTATACAAAATAATTCGATTTGTAGAATGCGGGAAAATAGAACAGAAAATAAAGGACAAAATTCAAAACTAGGGAATGAGATAGTTAAACCCAATGAGAAAAATTGTGCTAATCAGGTCAGTACTTGTGAAATTCTAAGTCACGGCAGATCATAGAGCTGAGAATACCTCAAAGTGAAAGAATGAGCAGAGAAGGTGAATTACAGTGAAAAGAGCAGTAAAATTAATCATGCACTGGAACTTAGATGGAAGCAAAAATGTGTAACATTATCCATTAATCAGTACAGTCCACAAATATCTTACAATAGAGAGAATTCAAATATCCTAGGAGAATTCAAGTCTCAGTCTGTCTAGCATAGGAATTGTCACCACTGGAGTGCTCCGGAAGACCCAAACTCAACTCAACTGAACCAAAACTTAGTTAACTGAAGTCACAGTCAGTTAATTGACCAAGGAGGGCGCATTAGTGAGTTATGCATGCAAAGTAGGTGAAAAAGGGCGCATTAGATCACAATCAATGGTGATCGGAGCTAAAACCCCCAGTAGAGTTCAGGGACTCAGGTAGACTGAACTAGAACACATACTTAGCTCCTAAAATGTAGGGAGATGACTCTGGTGGGCCTAAAATCATGAGTGCAAGGTGCATTAAGTGTCTAATGGGTCCTCGATGACATTTGCACACCACTAGGGGGGAAATGACATCATCAACTACTAGGAAAAAGAAAATAATGCTAAGTAGGGCAAGGATGGAGTATTAATTATCCTAACACCCCCCCTTAATCCAAACTTAGACATCTTGGGCCCTGGTTACTAAGACCAAAGGTCACCCATACAATCAAATAAATGATAAAAAGAATAATTGTCCATGAAACAAGTAAATGGGGAAAAACCTCATGGGAAAAATACCCCCCCTCAAAAATAAACAGTAGGGAACTCAAGCAGCTTTCACACCAAGTAGAGATCTAAGATACACAAATCTCTTCTAAGTGAAAAACTTTGTGTAAATGTATGCAATCATCTCCTCCATGGGACAATAAGGCATTGATATGGTCATGTTGTGCACTAGCTCCCTAATGTAGTGCATGTGAACCTCAATATGTTTGGTCCTTTGCTTCTTAACTGAATCACTGGAGATCCTTATGGCACTTTGATTATCACAGGAAGGGTCTGCTAAAGGATAAGTGTGAATTCCAAACTTTGTAAAGATCCCATGTGACCAAAATACCTGAATAACTGCATTCACAGCCCCTTTGTACTCTGCTTCTGCTAAAGAAAGTGCAAGTGCTACTTGCTTCTTGCTTGACCAGCAGATTGGTCCTGATCCCAACATGAATACATACCTTGAATTATATTTTTTGTCAGTGTTGTCTCCAACCCAATCTGATTTAGTAAAACCAACCATCACTGAGCACTAGTAGAATAACGTATACCAAACTCTCTCGTACCCTACACATAGTGCAAGATCCTCTTTGCTGCATTCCAATGCATCTCATGTGGCTCATGCATGTACCTAGCCACAACACCAACATCATATGATAGATCCGGTCTTGAATGTGTCAAGTACAAGAAGCTACCAATCAACTGTCTGCACAAAGTGCTATCAACCAGGGGAGTAGATCCACCTTCTTCCAATATGATGCCAGGTAGGAAAGGAAAGGTTGCAGCTTTGCAATCGTTCATGTGGAACTTGTGGAGTAAGTCAGATGCATACCTAGACTGTGAAATCATGATCCCTGAAGCATTTTGAGTTACTTCAAGGCCAATAAATTATTCCAACAGTCCTAAATTTATCATGGAGAAGACTTTACTCAAAGCAAACTTGATGTTCTTCAACCCAGTAGATGAACCACCAGTGATGAGAAAATCATCCACATGCAAAACAATCAATAGTAGGCAACCTCCCTTCTACTACATGTAGACATTGCAGTCAGATTTGCATCTCTTGAACTTCTGTGATAGTAAGAAAGAATCCATCTTGGCATACCATGCCCTTGGGGCTTGCTTGAGCCCGTACAATGATCTCCTTGGTCTGCATACCAAGGATGGATCATCAATGTACCCCTTAGGTTGTTTCATATAGATCTCTTCTTCTAAGTCACCATGTAGGAAGGCACTCTTCACATCCATGTGATGTACCTCCCACATTTTCGAAGTTGCAATGGCCGGAACAAGTCTCATTGAATCCATTCTTGCTATAGGAGCGAATGTCTCATTGTAGTCCAAACCCTGAACTTGTGAGTACCCCTTTGAAACCAACCAATCCTTGTACTTGGTTGTAGATCCATCAGATGCAAACTTTGTTTTGTAGATCCATTTGCACTGAACTAGCTTTCTCCCTAGGGAAGAGAGACAAGATCCCATGTCTCATTGTTTTGCAGTGACTCATATTCTTCATCCATGGTTTCCTATCATCTAGGATTATGGAAAGCCTCTCTGAAAGACTGTGGATTATACCCTACCATAATGTACCACCTCTCAGGGAGAAGTGGATCTATATGACATAGTGAAAGGTTTGCATCTCAATGTCGAGCTAGATCTAGATCTTCTTGAACTTTGTACTCAATATCAAGATCTGATTCAACTTGGTCCTCTTCTTCAGAATTTGAATCTAGATCATCAGGAGAGGCATCATCCTCATATTTATCAGGTGCAAGTGGAGTAGGCAGAGAATATGGCAGAAAATGTGAGAATTCATATGCCTTTGAGGCATGGTTTGCAACACCTTTCGCTATCAACTTTCCAAATGAGATCTCTGCAATCTCAATTGTCTCAGAACCAAAGACAACTTTCTTCGGTGAACTTGTGTGTGTCATCCGATAAACAGATAACAAATTTATTGTCAAGGAAGGCACATATAGAACATTTTTTAAATTTGCATGCTCCAGTTGTATTGTGCCCTTCCCTGTAGCAGAGATCTGGGAATCATATCCCATGTGAATGCTAGGACCATCGGTAAGATCTAGAGAATAAAATGATTCTTTGGAGGAAACCATGTGGTTGGAGGATCCAGAATCAATGAGTGTGTCTTGTGATTGTGAGAATCCAACCTTCAGTGCATGACATCTCTCATGATCATTTGTCTCACTTCCAAAATCAACATTCCTTGCGCCTTCTGGGAGGGAAATGTTGTGTTATTCAAGGAGTTTGGTCATTTGATCTATATTATTCTTCATGCAAGATCTCTCTGGGTGGTTTTCTTTCTTGCAATAGGAACACTTGGTCTTCTCAAACCCCTTTTGCTTATCCTTCTTGGAGTTGGAGGCTCCTTCCAATGGATTATACTTTGCATTATGCTTGGTTTCAAATTGCTTCTTCTCTTTACCTTTGTTCTTCCCTTTAACATTCACACTTTTTGACTCTCCAGCCATAAGAGCTTGATTTTTGGAGGCCTTCAAGGTGCCCATCTGAATCAATCTGTCTTGTTCTTGGATGAGAGATTCGTTGAATGCATCTAAAGAATGCATTTTCCAGTTGGGGATTGAAAATATCCCCGAATGGAAGGTAGAAACAAATATAGAAAATTATAGACCAAGCTTGATTAGGATGGATAGCACCAGTTGCTCATCCTTATTCTCAATGCCACATTCTTTGTACTACATGACCAAGGATTTTAATTTAGAAAAGAACTGGTGTATGGTTTTGAAATTGCTGGGTTGAAGAGCAATTAATTCATTCTCCAGAATATGGATTCTTATCTCATCCTTCTTTTCGAACAGATTCTCAAGCTTCAACCAAACTTCTCTTGGAAATATGAATACAAATGAAACCAAACGCTTCATTTAATCTGTTTAGGTACTTGGCCTTCTCAACAGCTGCCTGAGGTTCGACCTCCTTTCCCATTGTGACCCTATACAGAATCTTGTTGCGCATGACCATCTGCATATCATCCCTCCAATCAAGATAATTGAAGGGTGTCAGGATCCTCAAAGACAGAGGAACATTCAAATTATCCATGTGAAACGGCTAGAACGAATACAAACTGAAACTGTTGCTACTGTTGCACTGAAAAACCTTCAATATCTTGCAAAAAAATCTAAATTTGGAGATAAACTACTACCGATCACTGCTTTAGGACAATAGGCACTTTTACCCGAATCCTTCACACTTGGCAGCCTAGACCTCAAAGGATTTCTCCAATGAATTCAATGCAATGGCACCAGGATTTGTTGTGGAAATCCAAAGGCTTCAGGTGCACTATTGAAAGCAACTGCTCACCTATGCTCTCTGAGCTCTGATACCATGTGAAATTCTATGTCACAACAGATCATAGAGCCGAGAATACCTCACAGTGAAAGAATGAGTAGAGAAGGTGAATTATAGTGAAAATTGCAGTGAAAAGAGCAGTAAAATTAATCATGCATCGGAACTCAGATGGAAGCAAAAATGTGTAACATTATCCATTAATCAGTATAGTCCACAAATATTTTACAATAGAGAGAATTCGAATATCCTAGGATAATTCGAGTCTCAAACTATCTAGCATAGGAATTGTCACCACTGGAGTGCTCTGGAAGACCCAAACTCAACTCAACCGAACCAAAAATCAGTTAACTGAAGACACAGTCAGTTAAACAACCAAGGAGGGCGCATTAGTGATTTCTACATGCAAAGTAGGTGAAAAAGGGTGCATTAGATCACAATCAGTGGTGATCGGAGCTAAAACCCCTAGTAGAGTTCAGGGACTGAGGTGGACTGAACTAGAACACAGAGTTAGATCCTAAAATGTAGGGAACTAACTCTGGTGGGCCTAAAATCATTCATGCAGGGCGCATTAGGTGGCTAATGGGTCCTAGATGACATCTACACACCACTAGGGGGGAAATGACATCATCAACTACTAGGAAAAAGAAAATAATGCTAATTAAGACAAGGATGGAGTATTAATTATCCTAACAGTACTAACTTCTCTCCCTTTATTTCAATGCACTTCTCTTCTTGCACCTGTAAGGGCAATGAAAAGCTCAAGAAAAAGTCCTTGAAATTTTCTATAGCAAGGAGGAAAATCAAATAAAAAAATCACCAAGTCAAATGGGATATTGTAAAGGGTCCGGAAAAAAAATGGAGGACTTTGTGTGTGGGACCCAAAGTTAATGATCTTGGCTATGGGATCCAAATTGCTATGGTGCATGGTCATAGGGGAAAAGGCATGGTGGAAGGAATTCTTCATAAAAAAATAACTAACAAAATCCAGATTCAAATGTTTAGATAACGATGAATGGGAAGGAGACAACTCTGAAATATGGAGGCTATGTAAACTAGTAGGAAAACTAATTCAAGATGGATTGTACTGGATCCCAGGAAATGGGAAACAAATCAACTTATGGAGTGACATCATAATGGGATGGATGCCACTATCAAACAGGGAAGGATTACCAAGTCTGGAGATTTGGCTACAGGATAAAGGAATTATGAATATATTTGATCTATCAGAATGTGATAATGACAAAAGGTGGCTCAAATGGAAAACAATGCAAGTCCCAAAACCATTAGAGAAGGCCTTTGATATCCTATTAAAATACTTACAAGGAGTTACCATGCTAAGCATAAAAAGTAAGGATCACAAAGGATGGGGTAAATGAGGATTGTACATAGTGAATGAAGGATATGATAAGCTACATCTAGAAAAGCCACACCCCCTTTTTCCCAGAATACGGGCAAAGATCTAGTGCCCGGATGGGCTACCCAAGGTAAATAAATTTTACTGGGTGTTAGTTCATGAGAAAGTCCTAACATCTAAAATATTCAGAAGAGACAAAATCATGGTCCATCTCGATGTATTATGTACAAAGAAGAAGAAGAAACATCAAAGAATCTATCCCTCAATTGTAAAATCACCAAGCAAGTATGGTCTGACATGGTAAATGAACTCCAAAAAGTCGTCAATCTTCCATATAATTAGAGCATCCTATTTCTGACCTGGAAAGATTAATATCAAGGAATGTTGCAAAAAGAACCTACACTAGAACAAATTTGAGAAGCTATGCCAAAATATGTTTGTTGGAAAGTGTGGACCTCCAGGAACAGGGAAATTTTTTATTCAACGTGCACCACCCCAATCAAGATAGATACAAGAAATAAGGCTTTGCTTAGCGAGGCAAAAATGGCAAGAGGTACCTCGAATTTTCATAAAGAACCTTTGACATAAAATGAAAAACGTTGGGTTATAAGCACCCTCCCTCAAAATATATAGCAGTAGAAAACCCAGGCGAATGCACTTACTATAAGTCATCCTTGGAAATTGGATATGACTGCTGAATTTTTTTTTAAATGGCTCTCCAATATCAACTTCCATGCACTCTTTTTTTATGGATCTTCTAAAGGTAATCCCAGGGAGGCAGGTGTGGGGGGTTCATTCTCGATCTCAGCGGAAATACAATTTTAACCTATGAATTGGGCCTCGGACAAGCAACTAAAAATCAAGCTGAACATCATGCGCTATACCTTGGGATAGACTACATTGTCTCATTAGGAATCCAAAATGCTATCATTATCAGGGAATCCTTCTTGTTGATCACTCAAGCAAGGAAAAAAGATGAATTTGTTGATAGAATCATCGAGTGGCTTCACAAGCGCATTCTCGACACCTTAAAACACATCTTTAAAGCAAACTTAATGCACATTCAACGTGAGCATAACATGAAAGCTGACACCTTAGAAAACAATGCAGTTTTGCTTAAACAAGGCACAATGGTACAAAATGGAGGCCAACACACAACTCATTGGTTCCCCTAAGTTAGCTAATGTGCATGAATAATGACACCCTTCCATCAATTTTCATAGTTATGGAAATATTTAATGTGATCAATCGCCAATTCGAAGCCCAAGGCAGGCTCATGGGTGATCACATGAACGTGGACAGTAAAGGCCCTTCAGGAAGCTTCACAGTTGTTGTAAGGCAAGGCGGTAAAGTTCCCACCTCATTTCTCATTTAGTTTGGTAGTCCATTTGGTTCTGGAGAAGATGAGGAAAGGAAGGTAATGGTGATTATTGTATGTAATGACACTTCCAATCCCTCTAGAGACTCAGGGGAATGGTTTTAAGTGCTAGCAGAACACAGGAGGAAAAATATCATCTGGACTGTAATTGGCATTCAAACTTGGCAGGTAGACAAATAGGTAATTTGGATTGTTTTGGGAAAAATATAGTCAATAGGATGCTAGCGTCGAGTGGACGCAACACTCAACATAAAGACAAAATGGGAAGCAAATCTAGCTAAACTCGTGATGGGCATCAGGGATGTTCGATCGAACATAAGAGAAATCAAATGTAACCTTTCATGGATGAATTCTCAGCTTGTTGAGGTTTTAGGTTCTATGAAACATATTATTTCTCACACTTAATGTTTGGATACTCATATAGGAGATGCGGAAGAGCATATACGATTCTATGGGCACTAGGTATATACTATGATTGTTACTTTGGACCAACACTATGAACTGATGACTGCAAATCAATCCAGGGCTACCCAACAAATTGGAAGCCAATGTGTCAATGAAGATTCAATATTGCAACCACTCTGCACTATAATGGATGTTTCAAGCTCCGATGGTCAAGAAGGATAAGAAGTTGCTCCACAAGTCATGCATATGATGGGTGTATCCTTGGTTAAAAATCTTTTCTATATTATGTTTTTTTGTAAAATTGTTCAATGGGTATATTAGAGTTTAGATTATTCTAGTATATATAGTTTCTTCTATGGAAAAAAAAAACATTTTTTGAAGTTGAAACAAAGCAGTATGATGCTCCAGATAAGCCTATGATATTTTGGTTGGAATTTTGTAACATATTTTGTTGATTTTTGTCAGTTGTTTACAATCCAAATTATATGTTTTAGTAAAAAAACATGGTCCTCCACTCCTTGACTTGATGAACTAGATGCTCCAACCCTAAGTTTATATTCCTTGAATGACCATTGATATAGTCAACCATCAACTTTGGGTCACCATGGATTTGAAGATCTGAAATACCCTTTTTTGCAACTAATTCAATTAGAATATTTAATGCTTTGACCTCCATGTTGTTGCTTCCAACACCCAAACCACCAGAGAAGGATAAGGCATTGGCTTTTGAGATATGTAGAACACCTCTAACATTTCACCTACGCAGATTCCTCCTTAATGAATCATTGAAAAATCACCATGGATGACCTTTCTCAATATGAAATTTCCCCACTTGCATGAGAGCCTTAATCGAAAACTTTGTTTTGGGGATTTCATATGCATAGTGGATTTTTTAGAATATATAAATCTAGGGAGTGTTTCATGTGTTGCTAACCCAATATCCTCTCATTGAGCCTTTAGGGATTCTTCTAGATTATTTCCATACCACACTTCTTTGTCTCCAATTAAAGCTATAACAATTTTGCATACTTCCAATGAAAAATGACGAACCACTAGCATATGAATGATTAATTAGGAAGCACACCTATACATTGAGTACATTCCCAGGCCTTCAAAGGATACTTAATAATATATCCCAAGTGGGACCTTATTAGCTACGGTATCCACAAAAATTGTCTTGTTTTTAGGAGAGATATGGTTTTCCACACCTTCTTCCATCACTATTTGGAGTTTATTTCTAGATCATATGTGACCATATTGAATACCCTTGAGAGTTACAATGTAGTAACCCCCAATTGTATTTTTAGACCATACTAGGTGGTCATTCTCCTCTCTAAGAATAAGGAAGTTGGATGACAATATAAATACATAGGTATGTTCTATTCCTCAACATATTGATTTTTCAAACCTGTATCCACAACCTTCTTCCATTGACTTCTTGCTGGAACATCTCAAATCCCCACATCAACAAAATTTATGATATTAGATTGCATGAGGGTTGTGAATAACACTTTTGATCATATAAAAGCCTCTCCACTTCCAATCCAAGGGTCAACACCAAGTAAGATATTTTATACCATTTTCCACTTTCCAATCAAGCTAATTTACAACTAAGAGGAATTTCTATGCCAAAGCTTTCCAAATGATGGAGGCATTGTTGCATTTATTATTTGGAAGACAAATTCAATCCTATATAGATAAATGTTGAATAGATTTATGTAAAATCACCTCTCTCCAAAACTCTAATATGGTCAGTAACTTCCACAAGCTCTTAGGAGTAACCATCACCATTTGGAGTTTATTTCTAGATCATATGTGACCATTATTTAATACCTAAGACTTCCAATATAGTAACCCCAATTGGATTTTTAGACCATAATAAGTGTTCATTCTCCTCTCTAATTATAAGGAAGTTGGACAACAACATATGTACATAGGCATTCCATTCCTCAACATACTGATTGTTTAGGCCTATATCCACAACCTTCTTCCATCGATTTCTAGCTAGAACATCTCAAATCACCACATCAACCAAATTTGTGATACTATATTGCATGAATGTTGTGAGTAGCCCTTTTGATAACATAAAAGTGTCTCCACTTCCAATCCAAGGGTCAACATCAAATGAGATATTTGTACCATTCCCCACTTTCAAATCAAGTTAATTCCTAACTAAGGGGAATTCCTCTACCAAAGCTTTCCAAATGACGGAGGCATAGTTGCATCATTATTTGGAAGACATATCTAATCCTATATAAATAAATGTTGAATATATTTATGTAAGATCAATTATCTCCATAAGTTCAAATTAGTCATTAACTTCCATAAGCTCTTAGGATTAAGGGCCCTATCAAAATGGAAAATGTTTTCGAGACTTGGTGCATTTGCATATTATTAGTCACTTGGACAATTGTAAGGGAATTGCATTTACTTTTAGAGGATTACATGCATTTTTATTATTAGAGTGTTTGTTGGAATATTCTCACCATCATTTTTTATATTTGCATGCATGCATGCATGCATGCATCCAGTCATCAGTATGGTGGTCTCCCCAGCACCTAGAGCCTATTTTCATCTCCCTAGAGCTTGTCTACAGCCCTCAGTAGCCCTTCTACCTACCTGATGCGCCTTGTTTTCCTCAACTAGATGACATATGCGCCTTACTACACTACTTGGATCACTAACAGTCAAATAGAGCATTAATTGACTAGTTCTTGCATTTATTGCTCATTTTAACTGCCTGTAGCTCCCAGTTGTCTGTATCGGAGTGCCACTTGACCTATTGACAGCCTCATGCACCCTCCTTGGAGTCTCCATCCCCTGATTTGTGCTCACATGGTTCAGTTAGACTCATTTGACTGACTTTTGACTATTTGTGACTACTACCATTGATTGGTTGATGTCTCCAATGCTATCCAAGCCACACACTTAGGAGAAGTCGAATCACCTTTGGTCTATGCGAATTCACTTGACAGTCATATTATGGTATTCATTTTTCACAGTGCCATCTTACAGTTGATGTATGATTATACTGCAGATTTCTCCATTTATGTGTTCGTGAGTGATTATTGATTCATCTATTCTTCTTCTTCTCTGCAATTATTGACTGATATTAGTGATATTTTCTCTAGTTGTGTGATCTATACTGTAGATTATTACATGGTATCAGAGCTGGAGCCAGCTATTCGAATTGCAACAGTAGCAGTTGTAGCCATTGCAACAATTCATTGAGCAGTTGTCTTTCATTGAGCACCAAAAGCCTCTGGATTTCCACAACAATTCCTGGTGCAATTGTCTTGAATTCACTAGAGCAATCCAGTGAGGTCTAGCTAGGTGTGAAGGATCTAGTCACATGTGCTCATTGTCCTAAGGCAGTTTTCTCTCGATTTGCAGCAAATCTCCATCAGCAATTTCATTTGTTTTGCAGGTTTATTCCATCATTCGAATTCATCATCAATTCGACTTCAACAGTTACCTATGGATCTAAAACTGAATTCATTCATTTATGTCGAATGGGAGGCCAAGATGGACATCTTCATGAAGTCCAAGAGCCTCTCTAGAGTATTAAATGGCACTGCAGTTGAACCCACTAGTGTAGTAAAGAAATCCAAGTACTTGGATAAGATTGATGAAGCAATAGGACTGCTACTCCTTAGCATTTTTGAAGACCTCCATTTTCATGTCATAGAACTAGCCACTCCAAAGGAAGTTTGGGACAAGCTCGAATCTCTTCTTGGGCAAAGATGACTTGAAAGGTCACAAGTTGGAAAATGAGTTAATCTCACTGAGCCCTTGCAACTTCGACTCCATCAATGAGTTTCTTACCAAGTTTAAAAATCTGATTTCACAATTGAAGAGATATGGAATAGTGAAGGAAGAGAAGCAGCTCATCCTTGCCATACTATCAAAATTGGGCCCTAACTACTCAGTATTTGTCTCCACCTTTCAGACAGCAAAGCTATCCATCCCAAAATGGAAGTTTCCAAGCCTTGATGACTTCATCGAGTCTCTCACACGAGAGGAGGAGAAGTTGATTCAAATGGGAATGATAGAACCCAAGATGGATTCAGCACTTGCAATTGTTGAGGTGAAGAGAGTGAATGGAAAGGGCAAGCAAAAAGTTTTTGACAAGAAGTATAATGACTAGAAGCAAAAGGAGGATCCCTCTCAATCATAAGGGGCTTCGAATTCCAAGAAGACCAAGCATTCTCAGAAGGAGAAATCCAGATGTACCTATTGCAATAGAGGATTTCATCCTGAGAGTTCTTGTATGAAGAAGAATATAGACATGATGGCTCAGTTACTTGAAAATAATAACCTCCCAGTACCTGCATGTGCTAGGAAGAAAGAAGTTGAAACTTATAGATCTGAGGACAAGGAGAGATGCCATGCTCTCATGGCAGGTGCATCAAGAGAGTCCTCCTTTATCATAGATTCAGGAGTATCAAGACATATGTCTTCCTCCAAAGATCGCTTCACTAGATTCGAATGCACAGTTGGCCCTTCCATTATGTTGGGGAATGATTCTGAGGTATCCTCTGAGGGGATTGGAAATATCAAACTTGATCATGGACACTTCTCCGATGTACTCTATGTTCCTACACTTACTGCCAATCTGCTTTCAGTCTACCAAATGAACCATACTGGATAGCCCAAGAGGTTGATCTTCTCTCCAAATGAGGTCGAAATACAAGACATGGTTTCAGGAAAAATCATTGCAAAAGGTGTTGCAAACGAAAATTTGAAGCTCCATGAGTTCTCTCACTTTCTTCCTCTCTCCAAGCAGTCTGCTCTTCACACTCATGCAAATGAAGAGAGTAGGCTATGGCATGAAAGATTTGGGCATATCAAATACAAGTACCTGCAAGATATGCATACTCAAGAGATGGTTGAAGGACTTCCCAAAGTCAAGTTTTCCAAGGGCAAGTGTAAGGGTTGCTTGAAGGGAAAACATCCTGAAAATAGGTTTGAGAAAGGAAAGGAAAGGAGAGCCTCTCAACCCCTAGATCTGAGTCATAGTGATGTTGCAGGTCCATTTCCAGATCTATCTTTGAACAAGGAAAGGTATATTCTTACTTTTATTGATGATTATTCAATATTTATGTGGGTATACTTTCTCAAATTAAAATCATAAGTATTTGGATACTTTAAGTTTTTCAAGTCTTCTGCAGAAAAAATTTCGGATAGAAAGATCAAGGCCATTCTCACTGACAATGGGGATGAGTATGTCAAGGGTGATTTTCAATCTTTTTGTGATGATGAAGGCATAGAGATGCATCATACTGTTCCCTATACACCACAATAGAATGGTGTTGCAGAAAGGAAGAACGGAACATTGAAGGAGATGGCAACTTGCATGCTAAAGTCGAAAGGGTTGCACCCTAGTTTTTGGGCAGAAGCCATCAACTGTGCTACTTACCTTCAGAACAGAGTCCCTCGCAAAGTACTGAAAAATATGAATCCTTTCGAAGCATGGATGGGCTACAAACCTGATTTATCCCATCTTAGAGTGTTTGGATCCAGAGCATAAGCAAGGATTCCAACTTAGAAAAGGAGATCCCTAGATCCACAAAGCAGAGAGTGTATACTGGTGGGCTATGCATTGAGTGCAAAGGCCTACAAGCTTCTTGATCCTTCTACTATGTCAACATTCCTTGAGAGGAGTGTACAGTTTGAGGAATGGCCTCTTCATGATGCTCATCCTATTGAGAAAGAGAGATTTCCTACCACACCACCACTGCTTGATGAGCAAGAGAGCAAAGCATCATCTCATGAGAGTTCATATTTTGAATATGAAAGTGAAGATGATGAAGAGCGAATGCTAGATACAGATCCACAAGAACCTGAAGATCTAACACCTGACAGTGAAGATGAGCGAATGGGAGATCCAGATCCACAAGAACCTGATGATCCTCCTCTTCCGAGATGGGCAGGCATTACTCTTAGATCTTCCGGAGATCTTATTGGTGATCCACTTGATCAAAGGAGAACTAGATATGATTTTCAGAATGGAAGGTTTCATCCTTCTCACAGTGATCATTCACACAGTGATCCATTACTTGTCGATCGATCCTTCTTCGGTAAAGAAGGTCACTTGCCTCCTCCAGGGGCGAGTGATGCCATGCTACATTAACATCCTTCATTCTATTTTGAGGGAGGGCTTTCTTCCCACCAGGTTTTCCCTCTTTCCTCACTTTATTATTTAGATTGTTGTACGGGGTGACCTTTGGTCTCAGTTACCAAGGTCCTACCATTAGTTCTTTTTTTTTATTCCTCATAGTTTGAATTGTAGGGGGGTGTTGGAATATTCTCACCATCATTTTTTATATTTGCATGCATGCATGCATTCTGCATGCATCCAGTCATCAGTATGGTGGTCTCCCCAGCACCTGGAGCCTATTTTCATCCCCCTAGAGCCTGTCTACAGCCCTCAGTAGCCCTCCTACCCACCTGATGCGTCTTGTTTTCCCCAGCTGGATGACATATGTGCCCTACTACACTACTTGGATCACTGGCAGCCAGTTAGAGCATTGATTGACCAGTTATTGCACTTATTGCTCAGTTTAACTGCCTGTAGCTCTCAGTTGTCTGTATCGGAGTGCCACTTGACCTACTGACAACCTCATGCACCCTCCTTGAAGTCTCCATCCCCTAATTTGTGCTCACATGGTTCACTTAGGCTCAGTTAGACTCATTTGATTGACTTTTGACTATTTGTGACTACTACCACTGATTGGATGATGTCTCCAATGTTATCCAAGTCACACACAGAGGAGAATTCAAATCACCTTTGGTCTATTTGAATTCACTTGACAGTCATATTATTGTATTCAGTTTTCACAGTTCCAGCTTACAGCTGATGTATGATTATACTGCAAATTTCTCCATTTCTGTGTTCATGAGTGATTATCGATTCATCTATTCTTCTTCTTCTCTACAATTCTTGAGTGAGATTAGTGAGATTTGCTCTAGGTGTGTGATATATCCTACAGATTATTATAGTGATGTGCATGATTTTATGATAAATACATATGAGAAAGAGGATTTTGGGGGTTATGCAATCTTATTAGAGATCTTATGAGAGTAATAGGATATAATCGAGACCATCAAGTGATTTCTTGAAGATTTTTCTAGAGTTTCTTAGCTTATGGATTGTGGAGTTGATTTGAGAGGGAAGGATGGCATAATATTAGTGATAGTGGGCTTAGTGGACCTACAACTTAAGGGTTGAGGGAACTAGGATGGGAGGAGAGCATTACTTTCCCCCACAATTGGTTTTAGATTTGAGATCTGAGATTGTTGTTGGAGTTGGAGTTGTTTCTACTAGAGTTGTGACCAGAGGTATGGTTTTGCTAACTAGACACTTCTTCTAAACAAGTATTAAACCCATTGCACTTATTTTTATACATCCATTGGATAAATCCACCTTAATTATTTTTTGGATTGGGTTTTAAAAACTCAGGGAAATCAACATTGCATAACAAGGATGCAAGTTAGATTATATGAAGTAGTTAGTTTTAAAGGACCATGGACTTTCATTGCTTAATTTAATTCTATATTTTTTCTCGTTAAGTAAGATTTTGGGATTTTTAATGAAATATGCAAGTATATTTTGTTTTAGTCTAATTCTAAATATTAGAGACTATGAACTTATGTTTCCAACTTAATTGATTCTGATTATTATGCAAACTTTGGTAATATAGGTGAACCTAAATGAGTAAAATTTATTATCTTTGAGAGTATTTTTAATAAATTATTAGAGAGTTCTCATGGGTTGCTTCACTCATTAGAGGACACGACTTTGTACACATTGAACTCTATTTATTTTCTTTAAAGAGATTGTAAATTTAACTCTATTTATGTTCTTTAAAGATATTGTAAATTATAGTTGTTACATGAAGCATACCACTTCAGAATTAATCCACTTCAAGGTGGAGAAGACAACAATGGATTTTCTAGATATTTCTATTGGTTGAAGATTACACTGATGGTAGCAAATTTTGTGAGAATGTGTTCCCACGTTAGGACCTTGAATCCTACAACCTTTAGTTGAGCAAGCATACTCCATTTAAACTCATAAATAGACCATATGAGTTAGATTCAATGAATTTTCTTAAAGTTATATTGATAACCAACAAGCGCAAAAACTGTTTGACAGTAGTCATGGATTGTTTCAACAAAATAGTTGTGATGATACGTTGTAGGGAAATATTTTTGGCTTAATAGGCATAGTGATTGTTTTTAAAAATATATGAGTCTCCTTTGGCATACCATCATTATTAATATTTGATCATGACAATTGATTTTTTAACTATTTTTTGTAGTGTTGTGGGGATTGATGGAGAACAAGCTAGAAATGAGTGCTACCTTCTATTCACAAACATATTCTTAGCTATAAGCAATAATTATACATGGTATACATGTTGCACATTTTCAACAATAAATATCTAGAGACATAGGATGTCAACATCCTAGTTGTGTAATACATTCATAACATGCACTACATAGTGTAACACACACTTTAAGGTATGATTTCGATTCTTGTTGAAGAATCCATTCCCTTTGTGGGTCTCATCCCCGTTGCAATGGTGGGGAAGGACACCACTACATGTGGCCAAGCTATAAGGCTTATCAAGCACATTCAAAATGATCAATTTTGAGAAGCCTTACAGAAGCACAAGGCCTCACATAATCAACATTTCATGGATAATCTATTTTGCACATGAAGATGAACTCACTCAATTATGGTATGCATACAATCTTTAAATAGGTTGAAGAGAACATGCTCAAGTTAGGCTTATCAACTTGCATGAGAATTCACCGTGTCTTTAATGCAGATTGCTTAAAGCTCTGTGTCACATCAATGGCAGACAATGAAGAAAAATAGCTTATTATGCTTGCAACAAGGGGTTTGTTGTCGAGTTTGGGATAAAGTTAGATGCACATAAAATTTGTAATGCAGAGTGTGGGAAACCAATCAGTGGACCCTGACACTTTACCAAATTGAGTAGCACAAAAGGCAACCACCCTAAGCCAACAAGTGGTGTATCTTAAAGTAGATTATAGCAAAGTTTTCTCAACTAGTAGGACAAATATGATGAACTAGCAACTCATAAGTTGAGGTTTTATTTGAATAGTAGGAGATTAATTAAGCCCGTGAGTAAAGGAATCACACTATTATTAAGTTCAAGCTAGAAGATTGCCTAAGTATGGGCACATATTGATGTGGTCAACTTTGGCACACACCATAGTTATAATTCAATTGTGCTAAGGACATGCACTTATATCTTGTCACACAATCCCAGCGTTATGACCTAGCTGTGCTATTTAATAATCCAATCATGCATAGAATTCGTCATGCTACCAAAATGCATGTTTTTAAATAAGCTCAACTTAGTTTACCACGTGTGTGTTGACATGCATATATCACTCAATGAAACATTAAAAAAGAATCTCAATATTGGCAATAAATCCCCACTTTCTTTCTCTTTATCTATTCATCTTACTAACAATGATACATTATTATATTATTAGATATGAACATTTTTTTTCCAAAAAAAAAACATGCATTTTATTTCTCCTGCTTAAAAAAAAAACACTTTTTTCGTGTGTTGATTGCACTCGATTTTCTGTCTGAACCATTGTTTTCACCGCTCACCACTATTTTCATTACTTTACAATTTCCCGTCACAATTCTATGAAATGTTTTAAAAAATGAATTTTGAAAATTACAAAATTTACATTCAGCATATGAACCTTATAGTTATGTTTCAACATCAAAATATATCCATATTAGTGTTGTTTTCTTATGTTTCCCCATCCTTGACTCTAGATAACATAAGTATACCCAGAGCCAGTAGAATCCCCTCCTTTGAAAGCGCATCAACTTGATCATTATGTTCCCTAAAAATGTGGAATATAAAGAAAGAATTGAATGTTCCTGCCAACAGTTTCAAGTTAGCTATGATGCCTTGAAGGTTTATATTTATCATATTTATTTTCCCATTCTGGATCTCCATACACTGTAAATCCCTAATGTATTCCCCCACAGCTAATTTCACCAGTGTTCTTAAAGCCAACCCTTCCATTCTGTTGTTTGTTCCCCTTCCATTATTTGCCTTGAATTGCATTCTATGGAAATCATATAAAAAGATTATACCTCCCAATCCACAATTTTACCCTACACATGCTCCATAAAAAAAACCCTACATCCTTTTTCATCCTGCTTCAGATCTTTCATAATTCTATCCTTTACAACATTTTCCTTTTCTATGAAAAAACTGTGCATTTCCAACACCTTATAGGTCACCACAAAAGTTGGAATATGTTTTCCTTCGAATATCATATTGTTTTTGGCCCTCCATATTCCCCATAATGTTGGAAATGGAATGCACTTTAATTTTCTAAGTTCTGGTTTTCTATACCACTGACTTAAACACCCTTCAAAAGTTTCCTCTTTCCATAGATTATCAATATGAAGGCTATCACTAATTCCTTTCCATACTTGTTTTGAGAAGGGACAATGATTGAAAAGGTGAACAATGGACTCTTTCTCGCTCATAATTCTATCCTTTACAACATTTTGCTTTTCTATGAAAAAAATGTGCATTTCCAACACCTGATAGGACACCACAAAAGTTGGAATATGTTTTCCTTCGAAGATCATATTGTTTCCGGCCCTTTGTATTCCCCATAATTTTAGAAAGGGAATGCACTTTAATTTTCTAAGTTTCGGCTTCTTATACCACTGACTTAAACACTCTTCCAAAGTTTCCTCTTTCCACAGATTATCAACATGCAAGTTATCACTAATTCCTTTCCATACTTGTCTTGAGAAGGGACAATGATTAAAAAGGTGAACAATGGACTCTTCTTGACATGGGTTCCTAACAACAACAAAAAACCCTACATCATTTTTCATCCTGCTTCAGATCTTTCATAATTCTATCCTTTGCAACATTTTCCTTTTCTATGAAAAAACTGTGCATTTCCAACACCTGATAGGACACCACAGATGTCAAGAACATGCAACAATTAATTAATGAAAATGAACAATATATCAGAACACATAATATTTTTATTGATCACGGGCCACTTTGAGGGGGCAACCTCCTTTGAGCAAGCTCTATACAAATAACTCCTGGATGCCTTCATTGGCCTCAACACGTACTTATATATTAAGCCTATGCACCAATACTATGGATCAATACCATGGAACATATAATACTACGGGACAACTTACAAAGCATATGCATCCAATACTATGGATCAATATACTAACAAAGTAAAGAGAAGGGTTGACATGGGTTCCTAACATCCCCTCCCCCTTAGAAAAAGCTTTGTCCTCAAAGCTTTAGATGTGGAAATTGATGTTGAATCTAAAGGAGTGGTTCCCATGTAGCATCCTCTAGTTGCATTCCGTGCCACTGAATTAATACTTCTGTGATCAATCGAGAGCGAAGCTGACGAGTGGGCCTATTGAGGATGGCCTCTGGCTCCAAAAGGATGGATCCTTCATTATCTAGTTCTGGTAAAATAGTTTGTCCTAAGATGTTGGTTCCAAGAACTTTCTTCAGACAAGAGACATGAAATACTGGATGAATGCGGGAAGAAGGAGGAAGTTCCAATTTATAAGCAATGGACACAATCTTCTAAAGAACCTTATATGGCCCATAGAACTTTGCAGCGAGCTTTTGACGCCATTTGAGTTTCAGGGAGGATTGTTTGTGAGTGTTAGGATATTTAGACACTTAGGAGTTAGTTAATATCAACTTGTGTAATATATCCATTAGGGATAGTGTGTTTCTTTAGTATGCATTTGTAAATACTTAATCCGACGGTCACGATATGTTCCCGACATAGAGTGATTCGACGGATCAACTTCTCTTAGATCAAACCTAACCTTGATCTGTGGCTTAACACCCGATTGGTCCATGATCTCTATTTAAAGAGCATGGATGGTCATTGTTTAGTTGATCGATTATGAGAAGCTCATTTGTAACTTTCTTTCTTTGCATAATAAATTGTCCCGTAGAAGCTATTTGGCCGAGGCCGTGGAGTGTTTCCCTCAAGAGGGTTTAAACCACATCAAAACATTGGTGTATTGATCTGTGATCTATTTGTGTGAAGTGGTTGCTCTTGGTGTTCGGTTCTTTGGTAGTACCCTGTGTACTCGAACATGGTATCAAAGCTTTTATGAAGTGCTGCTTCCGGTTATGATCTAGATCGTGAACTGTTGTTGTCGAAACTCGAAAGAGTTTCTAGTTCTGGTATTTCTGTGTATTTTTGGGCTGTGGGAGGTGTTCCATTGCATCCGGAGCGTCGTTTCCATTGGGAAATAGTTTTTGTTTGATCGAAAACGGTTCCCGGTTGCTCTAGAAACGCGTATTTCATCAGATCTGGAGGTATAATGTTACAGTGACGCACTTTTTTATTTTCTTTTTTTAAAAGGAAAAAATCTCATATTTCATCATTTTTTACTATTGAATTTTTTTTGGGTTCGGATTGTTGCTTTCCCGTCTGCTTATGCTCGGCAAATCAGAAACAGAAAGGGAATGGGTTTTTCTCGGCTGCGTATGCTCTTTGTCGTGCACCTTGCACGATCTCAACAAATCAGAAACAGAGAGAAAACGTAGACTTTCCGGGCAAGCTAACGAGATCTAACTCCACACGTGTGGAAAAGTTTTTTTGTTTCGATTTGTGGTGTGTTTTGAAGGAAAAAGAGCAAGCACGCAAACCGAGCAAGAAGAGTAAAAAAAAAAACCCTTTCTCATTCCCATATTTTACATACCTTTTAATCTAGCTCACTTGGTTCAAAGTTGTTTTATTCCTTAATAGGTCTTGAGTTCAAGTCTTAGGAAGTTACTTTTAAAAGGAAAAATGCATGCAATTTCTATTTTCAAGTTACTTTATTGTAAAAGTGCATCTCACTTAAATAATAAAAAATAAAAATACAAGTGAGTCCCTTAAGTTTTTATTTATTTATTGTTGCACTATTTAAAAGTAATATCATTGTAAAAGTGAAATCACTTATTTTACAAAAGTGGTTCACTTAAAGCAACTTTATTGTAAAGTGATTGTCAAAAGGTTCATCTTGGGAAGAGGGGGGTTCTTTTTTTTGCTGGACATTCTTTAACTGCCATGTCATTATTGGGGACATCTTCAACAGTTTCTTTGTTCAAGCATAACTTCATCATACGAGTCAGTTTTCAGTGTCGTTTTTTTTAAACCGCCTATTTTTTTGAGCTCTTCACATCCAAACTATTGGTTTATGCTTTTACAGCCATTAATTTACAAATATCACCGCCCCTTGTGATATTCTACTTAACAATTCCAACTATTTCTCATGGAAATCTTGTATGGAGGATGTTCTACGAAGTAGGGGACTTTTCAGAATTACCTCAGGAAAAGAAAAAGAACCCACTGGTGATGATAAAAAAATAAAATGGGCAAATAGATGTGATGAAGCTCGTGGATTGATTGGGATGTCAATCTCTACTGATTTGCGATTCCACATATCTGGAATTGATTAACCTAATGCTGCTTGGGACAAGTTGGAATCTGTGTTTGGTAAACACAATGAAATTCGAGGTCACCAACTCGAAAATGAATTGATTTCTTTAAATCCAAGTGACTTTTCATGCATTCAAGATTATTTATCTAAGTACAAAACTCTTAAACTCTTATGTGCAGAATGTAAGATCGAGAGGGAAGACAAACAATGCATTTATCATATTCTTTCCAAACTTGGACTTGCATATTCTGTTTTTGTATCTACATTTTACTCCATGAAAGTATCCTTGAATACAGCTAGCTATCAAGAGCCTAGTCTTGAATCCTTTTGAGATTCCTTGATTAGAGAACAAGATAAACTCATTCATCTTGGAATAATCAACAATGCAGATACATCTGGGAAAGCCTTATTGTCCCAACAGAAAGAAAAGTCCAAGCCTCCCAAGAAACAAAATTTTCGCAATAATAAGTCAAACAAGGGTCCCAAACCCTCTCAGTCAGCTCCTTCTTTAAAAAATGACAAAGGATCCAAGCCAAAAGGCAAGAAGACTGAGCGTCATTGCAACTATTGCGAGAAAGATAATCATGATGAATCTAAGTGTTTCAAGAAGATGGCAGCCTTAGAAGCAGCAATGAAGAAGCACCACATTAGCCCAGATTCGCCTTCAGAATCTGCCTCTCATGGACATGCACTTTATGCTTCTGGTTATTCTTATAATGCATCTTCTTCTTCTACTTCAAATGAATGGCTCATTGATTCTGGAGCATCTTATCATATGGCTAAGGATCAAGCCATTTTTTCTACTATGCATGAATGTAACACCAAACAAATATTTGTTGGTGATGATAGATCTCTAAGTGTTGTAGGAGTTGGAACAGTTCCAGTAGATAATGATCATTTTAGTGATGTACTATGTGTTCCAAGAATTTCCTGCAATTTGTTATCAGTCTATCAGATCACTCATTCTGGTGAAGGTAAAACTGTGACCTTTACACCTCACCAAGTTGTAATCAAGGATTTTAAAGATCCTCAACAGGTCCTAGCTACCGAAATTGTTGATGATATTACCAGGTTGTACAAGTTTAACAACTTTGGGTCATCACCTTTCCCTTCAGTTTTTGTTGCTCATAGTGATAACTTGAGCAAACTTTGACATGAGCGATTTGGTCACTTAAATTATCGCTCATTGCAACAACTATGTAAAGAAAATATGGTGACAGGTCTTCCGATGGTATCTTGCAGGGATGGTGTTTGCTCCGGTTGTGTACTCGAAAAACATCATCGGGACAGTTTTGACAAACTTGCCTCTTGGCACGCCTCGGTTCCCTTGGAGTTTGTGCATAGTGACTTGTGTGGTCCTCTTCCATCTGCTTCCTTTTCTGGTTTCAAATATTTCTTAACTTTCATTGATGATTACACCAGATGCACTTGGGGTTTATTTCCTAAAACTTAAGAGCGAAGTATTTAACATGTTCTTGGCCTACAAGGCCCTTGTGGAAAAACAATCTGGTCATCAAGTTATTAGGTTAAGATCTAACAATGGAGGAGAATATGTTAACAATAAGTTCACTACTTTCTGCACTGAACAAGGCATCCAACAACAACACATTGTTTCATATACACTACAACAAAATGGTGTAGCTGAGCGGAAGAACCGTACTTTAAAAGAAATGGCTAATTGTATGATCCAATCTAAGGGACTAAGTCTTCAATTTTGGGTTGAAGCCATTAATTGTGCAAATTACATAGTTAATCGCACCCCCACTAAAGCATTACAAGGTATAACACCGGAAGAAGCATGGAGTAAAACTAAACCTGATGTAAGTCACTTCCGTGTGTTTGGTAGTGAAGCATGGACTCACATTCCGGATGAAAAACGAAAAGCATTGCAGCCTAAAAGTGAAAAGTGCATATTTGTTGGATATTATGAAGATGTAAAAGGTTATAGACTTGTTCAACCACATTCTCATGATATAATCATTAGAAGAGATGTTAAATTTGATGAAAATCTCTTGGCCTGCGAGCCTAACTCGGTGATTGTGCCATCTTTGGCCTGCGAGCCTGATTCGACGTTTGTGCCTTCTTCTTCTTCTTCCAACTTCCTTGATAGGTTTCCAACTCCAGTTTCTGATGATGCCAGTGAGGATGAAAATCCACCTCCGCCTGCTCATGTTCCTCCAGTTGTACCAGCACAAGTGCTTCCTCGATGGGTCCGTTCAACATGTAAAGCAGCTGGTGATCTTGCTGTTGATCCTAGAGATCAACGTCGAACATGTTCTCAGTTTCAGCGAGCCTCTTCTCTTTTGGCTCAAGTTTCTGAGAATCATAATCCAGAAACTTTTGCAGAAGCTTCAGGGAATCCAGATTGGGATGCAGCCATGGATGAAGAATATCGTTCCTTAATGGCGAACGATACTTGGGATGTTGTACCTCTTCCAAAAGGAAGAAAACTTATCAAATGTAAATGGGTCTACAGAACTAAGTATGCATCAGATGGAAGTATTGAAAGACTTAAGGCAAGGTTAGTTGCCAAAGGTTTTTCTCAAGTTGAAGGGATTGACTACAATGAAACCTTTGCTCCCGTCGCAAAAATGAACTCCATCCGCCTTGTTCTTTCCCTTGCAGCCTTACACAACTGGGAAGTCCATCAAATGGATGTCAAGTCTGCCTTCTTACATGGTGATTTAGAGGAGGAAATTTACATGGAACAACCTCCTGGCTATGTTCAGAATAACTCTAGTCTTGTCTGCCAACTTAAGAAATCCTTATATGGCCTTAAGCAAGCTCCTAGAGCTTGGTATGCCAAAATGGACAACTTTCTCCTTGACACTGGTTTTTCTAGATGTCATTCTGACCCCAATGTCTATACCAAGAAAGTAGAAAACCACTTCATCATACATGTTCTATATGTTGATGACCTTATTCTTACTGGTAGTGACCCTAAGCTTATAATCCATGTGAAATCCAGTCTTAAACAAAATTTTGAAATGTCAGACTTAGGACATTTGCATTATTTTCTTGGTCTCCAAGTCCTGCAAACCAAAGAAGGAATCTTTCTTTCTCAGTCTAAGTATGCTTGTGACCTTCTTCATCGCTTTCACATGGAAGATTGTACACCAGCCCCTTCTCCCTTCCAGTCTGGAGTCAAACTTTTTGCCACTTGTACTTCACCTGAAGTTGATGCCACCTTGTATCGTCAACTTGTTGGTAGTCTCTTATACTTGACTCATTCCCGTCCTGACCTTTCCTTTGCCGTTGGTCGTGTTTCCCGTTATATGCAGACACCTCATGAAAGTCACTGGAAAGCAACTAAAAGAATACTTCGATATATTCGAGGTACAGTTCAGTTTGGGATTCATTACAGTACAGGGGGGAAACCTTTGTTGGTTGGTTTCACTGATTCAGATTGGGTCGGCGATCCTGATGATCGAAAGTCTACTGCAGGTTATGTTTTCAGTCTGGGATCTGGACCTATTACTTGGGCTTGTAAGAAACAACAAGCTCTTGCTCTTTCTTCAGCAGAGGCAGAATATCGAGCAGCAGTTAATGCCAGTTAGGAAGCTTTATGGCTTCGACAGATCCTTTCAGAATTTGGATTCGAGCAGCAGCAACCTACTCCACTTTGGTGCGACAATCAAAGTGCCATCAAGCTTGCCAAAGATCCAGTTCTACATCAACGCAGCAAACACATTAAGCTACATATGTACTTCATCAGAAATCTTGTTCATGATCGTGTTCTTGAAGTGCTCTTTTTCCCTACAGGTGATCAAGTTGCAGACATCTTCACCAAGTCTCTTACAGAAGCGAAGCGAAGTTTTCTAAACTTCGATCTATGTTAGGAGTTCAAGAACTTGTCATTAAGGGGGGATAGGCTCTAATGCCTCCTTCCTTCTCCTAATAGTGTCACTTTTGTAAATCCTTCAATCCTATCCCAAGTTGTTCTTAAGGGGGGATGTTAGGATATTTAGACACTTAGGAGTTAGTTAAGATCAACTTGTTTAATATATCCATTAGGGATAGTGTGTTTCTTTAGTATGCATTAGTATGCATTTGTAAATACTTAATCCGACGGTCACGATATGTTCCCGACATAGAGTGATCCGACGGTTCAACTTCTCTTAGATCAAACCTAACCTTGATCCGTGGCTTAACACCCGATTGGTCCATGATCTCTATTTAAAGAGCATGGAGGGTCATTGTTTAGTTGATCGATTATGAGAAGCTCATTTGTAACTTTCTTTCTTTGCATAATAAATTGTCCCGTAGAAGCTATTTGGCTGGGGCCATGGAGTGTTTCCCTCAAGAGGGTTTAAACCACGTCAAAACATCGGTGTGTTGATCTGTGATCTGTTTGTGTGAAGTGGTTGCTCTTGGTGTTCGGTCCTTTGGTTGTACCCTCTGTACACGAACAGTGAGGCTGTAGACAAAGAAAAACCATATCACCTGCTTGAAAAGTGCGCTCAGAACAGTGTTGATCGGCTTGTTGTTTCATTCGATTTCTTGCCATGTGAAGATTGTCCTACAAAATGCAAAGAATCTGATCGCGGTTTCGAAGAACCGTTTCAACTGCGTGAATTGGTGAACTGCTGGGAGTGTGTGGAAGAAGAACTGGCGGGGCCTGACCATAGACTGCTTCATATGGAGTCATTTTAGATGCAATGTGGTAGGAGGTATTGTACCACCATTCAGCGAGAGGGAGCCACTTTTCCCACTGATGTTGTTTTTCGGAGGTGAAGCAACGAAGATAAGTTTCCAAACATTTATTGATAATTTCAGTCTGACTATTTGTTTGTGGGTGATACCCTGAACTCATCTTCAGTTTGATATCAGTGTGGAGAAATAGCTATGTCCAAAAATGACTGGTGAAAGTTGCATCGCGATCCGAGACAATGGAAGAAGGGATTCCATGAAGATTGAAGATCTGGTCCAGGAAAAATTGTGCTACTGAGGAGGTTGTATAAGGATGGCTGAGGGCACAAAAATGACTATATTTGGAGAGGCAATCAACCACAACCAAAATCACTATCTTCCCTCCAGATTTAGGGATCCCTTCAATGAAATCCATAGAAATATCTGTCCAAATCCGTGTAGGGATGGGAAAGGGTTTGAGCAATCTCGGAAGGAGTGTTGTTTCACCCTTGTTGCGCTGGCAAGTATCACATTCAGCCACCATCTGTTGAATCATCATTTTCATTCCTTGCCAAAAGAAGTTACGTCATGCCCGCTCATACGTTTTGAGGAACCCAGAGTGTCCTACTGATGGAGAAGCATGGAGTTCATAGAAGACAACTTGTTGAAGATCTGTGCTCTGGGAAGCACTAGACGACCCTTGTATCTTAGGGAAGCACCATCCCAAGAGTAATGCATTACAATGGAAGGGTTGTTGGCCAAGCGTTGGATGATTTGAGATAATGAGGAGTCGTTGACATGGCCCTGTTGAACAGATTGCAACCAATTTGGAACAGGCATAGAAATATCTGAAAGAGAAACTTGGTCATCAAATGTGCAAGAAAGAGCATCCGCCACAAGATTGTCCTTACCCTTCTTGTAAGTGATCTCATAGTCACAACCCATGAGTTTTCTAACCCATTTTTGTTGTGCTGGGAAGGATACTCGTTGTTCCAGGAAATATTTCAGACTCTGGTGATCAGTCTTGATGCAGAAATGATTCCCTAATAAGTATGGCCGCCACTTCTGTACTTCATGCAAAATAGCCATCATTTCCTTCTCATATGTAGAGGCGGCTAAATTCTTACCGGAAAGGGATTTGTTGGTGAACGCAATGGGATGTTCATCTTGAAGGAGAACAACACCAAGTCCATTGTCACAAGCATCACTCTCAATACTGAAGGGCTTGGAAAAATCGGGCATAGCTAGAAGAGGTGTAGTACACATAGCTTATTTCAGTTTGTTGAATGCACACTCAGTAGCATGTGTCCATGTAAAAGCATTTATTTTCAATAGAGCAGTTAATGGAGCTGCAATCTTCCCATCATCCTTGACAAACTTGCAGTAGTAGCCAGTCAATCCCAAAAAGCCACAAAGGCTCTTGAGTTTTTGACTCGATGCGGCCAATTTTTCAAGACACCTATTTTGGTAGGATCCACGCAAACCCCTTGTGTTGAAATAATATGCCCGAGATACTCTACTTTCTCCTGTCCAAAAACACATTTAGACTGTTTGGCGTGGAAATGATGATCAAAGAAAAGTTGCATTACAAGATCGAGATGCTGGAGATGCTTAGCCCATGTTTTACTATAGATGAGGATATCATTAACGAAGACCATAATGAATTTCCACAAGTAGGGCCGAAATATTTTATTCATCAATGCCTGTAATGTGGAAGGAGCATTAGTGAGGCCAAAGGGAATGACCAAAAACTCATAGTGGCCATCATGTGTACAGAAGGATATTTTAGGGATATCACCCTCGTGAACCCTAATTTGATGATACCTAGAACGAAGATCCAACTTGGAGAAAAATTGAGTACCATGAAGCTCATCAAGAAGCTCATCAACAGCAGGAATTGGAAACTTATCCTTGATTGTGAGGCGACTAACTGCTTGAAAGTCAATGCAGAGGCGCCATGACCCATTTTTTTTTGGACAAGGAGAACTGGTGAAGAAAAGGAACTAGTACTAGGGCGAATAATACCTTGCTTTAGTAAGTCCCGAACGAGCATCTCAATCCCTATTTTTTGGTGAAATGGATAGAATAGGGCCTGATGTTGGGAGGAACACTTCCAGTAAGGAGTTGAATACGATGGTCCTATGGTCTTGAAGGTGGAAATCCCACTGGTTCAGCAAAGACGCCTGCATATCTATCCAAAATTTGTTGTAGATCGAAAGGAGCAGTGGAGACCGCTAATGGGTGCATCTGAATGGAATGGATCTGAGCAATGACACCATGTGAATTCTTCTTAACGATATTTTCCATGCAATGTGAAATGATGATGCTGAGAGACCCTGGTTGTAATCCCGTCAATGTGTGTTTGTGCCCATTGACTGAAAACTGCATCCAAAGTTCAGCAAAATCTCATAAAATGGGGCCAAGTGTGCATAGCCATTGAGCGCCCAAAACCACATCACATCCACCTAAGGCCAAGGAAAACATGTCGGAGCGCAGGTTATAATCTCCCATAGAGATACACACATTACGACACTTCCCCTTGCAAGGTAAAGTTCCCCCATTGGTAATCATGACTTCAAAGTTGGAGCAAGGATGGACAAAACAATCAGCCTGTTTGGTGATCCGATGGTCAATGAAGTTATGAGTGCTACCCTGATCAATAAGTATTGTAAGAGGGAGCTTCTTGAAGTAACCCCTGACTCTCATTGTTTGGGGGGTGGTGACTCTGACTAAATCATGGACAGATATCTCTAGGTGGTCCTCTTAAGACGGAGGGTCAACAAGCGGCTGCTGAATATCAACCTGATCATCTATTGTATCTGGAGCTTCTTCACCAATTTCAGAGGCAGGCGGAGAATCCACATCCAAGAGATAAAGATTTTTCTCAACACATCTATGTCCCCGAGTGAATTTCTCATCACAATTATAACAAAGCCTATTTTCTCTATGTGCCGGCATCTCTGCTTCAGACAAATGCTTGATAGGAGTTAGTCGAGGAGCTAGCATGATGGGAGGTCGTTGGGAATCCACATTTTTGAAGGGAACAAAAGTGGTTTTGGAGCGTTGTTGGGCTGCAATCTTGTCCTCTGCCAACTTAGCCAACCCCAGGGCTTCCATCATTGTGTTGGGACATAACATTTTGACCTTCGATGGGATTGCAACCTTTAGACCACTGATAAAACAACTCCTGTAGAATTCATCAGACAATCCTTATGTCTGATTGGCTAGTTTCTAAAATTATGTCCGATACTCTCTCACATTGCCAATTTGGCGAAGTTTAGTGAGTGTTCTTGTGAAGTCATCAAAATCACTAGGAACAAATTGTTGCAAACGGAGCTGGCAAAAATCTGTCCATTTTGGCTCTTCATGAGCCTTGATGTACCAACGGTACCATTAAAGGGCTTCATGTTCCAAATGAAAGGATGCAAGTGGAACTTTGTTGACATCAAAAGTATTATGCAGACTGAAATATTGTTCTGCCTGGTATATCATCCAGTCGGATCATTACCATTGAAGCGAGGAAAATCAAGTTTCGACACACAAAAATTGCTAGAAGAAGACTCTGCAGAAGACTCTGACTGTCGTTTATTGTTCATGGCTAAATGCTCAAGATGGAGGCCGAAATTTTTTTCATCGAGATCTTGGAGTTTGGTTTTAAGGACTACAAGTTCTTCCTCCATGTTTTTTGCTCCTGTGCAAGTGACAACCATAACTAGGAGTTTTTTTTTTTAATGGGTAGAAAAACAAAAACATAAACTATTTTAGTAAATGAAAACTTGGATTTGGGAAAAACTCTGATGGGTAAGTGGGGTTTGACTAGGTTTTGGACACTTTCGAATGGACAGGGAAGCATAAAATGAGGATTTCGAAAGTGGGGTGAAAGAATGAGAAAATTTGTCAAAGATGGACAAAGAAGTAGAAATAGGAAATGAACACTTTGGCAAAATTTGAAGGCGATTGGGTGAAAATTGCAAAAGTTATGGCAAACCCTAAAAATAAACAAATGTGGGATTTCTGGTTTCAGGAAGTGAAATTTTGGATAGGGTCCTCAAGAATGAAATATGCAGAATGGGATTGCAGGGATGTCAGTGAATTTTCAAGGGAAACAAATTTAAAGCAAAGAAGATATGGCGAAAAAACAAAGTTTGTTTTTCTTTTCTTTTTTTGGGGAATGGATCTGCAATGGCGTGGAAGTGATCTGCAACAGTTCTGGACAGATGTAATTTGTGATTTATCAGCTGGAAAAAGATATGGACCACAGGTATGTACGGTTTCCTAAAGGTCCAGGGGATTCACTCGGCCACTAATGTTTTCTAACGGCTTGCGTATTGGAGCAGTACCCCTCACTCCACAACTGAAGTAAAAATGATAACCGCTTTGCCACAAACGATAGCTATTGGTTTACCTCACGGGTGGGAACTAGTCAATCAGATAGGGGTCCTTGCCCTTTTTGTTGGTAGGTCCTCTCAATGGGCCAACTACTTCAGGGTTCCTGTGGCACTCACAATGATTTTAGGGCTTATGCCCAAGTACTTCCCACAATTAAGTGGATAGGGATTATTCCTGGATCTGAATCTGCAATTGATAAGAACAAAAACAGATGCGAAATTGTTTTTCGCAGAAATTCCATCCAACGAGCCCAAGAAAGTGCTATGACACCAGATGTGAGGAACCTGCAGTAATTAATTAATGAAAATGCACAATATATCATAACACAAAATATTTTTATTGATCGCAGGCCACTTCAAGGGGGAAACCTCCTTTGAGCAAGCTCAATACAAACAACTCTTCAATGCCTTCATTGGCCTCAGCACGTACTTATATACTAAGTCTATGCACCAATACTATGGATCAATACCATGGAACATATAATACTACGGGACGAATTACAAAGCATATGCGTTCAATACTATGGATCAATATGTTAACAAAGTAAAGAGAAGGGTTGACATGGGTTCCTAACGAAAAAAAAACCCTACATCCTTTTTCATCCTACTTCAGATCTTTCATAATTCTATCATTTACAACATTTTCCTTTTCGATGAAAAAACTGTGCATTTCCATCACCTGATAGGACACCACAAAAGTTGGAATATGTTTTCCTTCGAATATCATATTGTTTCCAGCCCTCCATATTCCCCATAATGTTAGAAAGGGAATGCACTTTAATTTTATAAGTTTCGGCTTCCTATAGCACTGACTTAAACAATCTTCCAAAGTTTCCTCTTTCCACAGATTATCAATATGCAGGTTATCACTAATTCCTTTCCATACTTGTTTTGAGAAGGGACAACGATTAAAAAGGTGAACAATGGGCTCTTCCTCACTCATACACATACTACAAAATCTTGGTCCCATAATATTCCTTTTCTTTAGATTGTCCCAAGTGAGCACTTTTCCTCTTAAGATCAACCACATGAAGATTTTATTTTTGCTGGGAGCCAAAGCTTTCCAAACTGTTGTCCACCACCAGATTCTCTGTGGATCCTGATTTCCCCCCCAAAAATTGTAAGCTTACTTCACTGAGTACATCCCTTCCACCTTATTTCCAGTCCAAATCAGTTGATCAAGTTCTTCAGTAAGTTGTATAAAACCTCTAAGCATTTCATCTTTCCATCTATTCCATTCTTCCGACCAACTTTCTGTTAATTCCAAAGATTCTATTGTTTTCCACTCCTACCTCAAATAGTTGCTTCCAATCGAGATTGTTGCCTCCCTTACATAAGTTACTCCTCTGGCCTTTAGGTGCATTATCACTTATGTTGACAAATTGATTTGAGTTTTGCATCTCATAACGTTGTCCCTCCCTACTAAGGCATGTGAACCATTCCCCAACTTCCCTATTACTAGATATGAACATATGAGATGGAAAATACTTCTTATTCACTTACACTATATTATTCATCCAATGATTTTTTATTGTAAAGAAGTTAATTTAAATCATAATTAATTGATATATAATTATTATTTTATTAGCTCAATTAGTTGTCATTGATTTTGTTGGGCATTTAGCTAGTTCCATAGTAGTAGATACCCAATTAGAATTCACTTGGGTTATGCATACCAATTTATGCAGAAACCCATGAAATTTTGTTTAAAGCAATGGCTAAAAAAACATTACAAATTATTTGAAACACTGGTTTTTAAAATTTGTTTATATTTTATAATATAATGGTAACAAGTATAACATCTCAAAGGTAAACATCATACATATTTCGAAATAAGGATAATTATGAAGGGTTCAATACTTATTTAGATGTCAATGGCTAGCTATATATGACTCGGAATTTCTAACTGATAATGTTACCAAAATGATATATAATAATTATAACATCTCTTGAAAAAAGCTAGTGAGAAAGCAAAATAAATCATGACCATGGCAGATTAATGGATCCCACAAGCATGGATTTTTAAACCACAATTATAAAATGATGTTCCAACTTTTAAATTTTAAATTCTAATTATGAACATTTTTAAAAAATGTTTCATCACTACTATAATGGTTAGCATTTTGAAAGGTAGACATTACTTATATTGTATGGTTACTAGATTTGACTTAATGTTTTTTATGATTTAATATTATTTTTACTAGATAGCACGTTGACCACGTCTTATGAAAATCAAACCTTATAATAACATCATGCTTTCATTAACCCAATTTAAGGTAATTAACTACACGATTAATTGTGATAAATAAAGCTTCATACCTTTTCGTTAGTCAAAAGTTAATAGCATAGAATGTTAGCTTTATTTAAGGTAATTAACTACACGATTAATTGTGTTAATAACAAAAAGCTTCATACCTTTTCGTTAGTTAAAGGTTAATAACATAGAATGTTGGCTTTTTTTTATTAGTTAAAGGTTAATAAAGACACATAGGAGTTGACTTTGCTTTCTAAATTGAGGTTAAAATAAAATATGAAAAATATATTTTTATTTATTTTCTATCAATTATTTACAGCACAATTTATATTTTTTAAAAATGAGAAGAGTTTTTATTTAATAATTGGTATTTTAAAAAAATTATAAAAGTTTTTATCTAATCAAATGACATTGGTTTTATTTATGTTTTAAAAGTTGTTATCTTTTTTTCATCCTATATTGTGTGTTTTGATTAACAATTAAAAAGAAGATAATAACTTTCCTTTTTTACTTAAAAATTACTAAAAACCAAATAAAACAAAAACATAAAATACAAATTAATCTTCTTAGTATGGAAACAAAACAAAACCTAAAATACAAATTAATTTAAATTAATCTTCTTAATATGGAGTTTATACGAAGGAAAAAAAGGAAAAAATAAAATAAGTTATTCATTAAAACTTCATTATAGTTATCTGAAAAATGTAATAATATTATGAATTTTTTTCAAAGTAAAAAAAATGACATAATAATAATTCTTTTAAGTTTTTAGTTAAATTAAACTTTAAATTGATGTGATTTCCTAGACTTCTTTGTTGATAGATTAAAGGATTTTTTTGCAGAATGCTTTGACTGCTTTAATTTACAGAAATGTAGTTTTATAAAGAAACATACTATCTTAATTATTAAACTCGCTCAAATCAAAATCAAATTTAAATTATATTAACATTTAATAAAATAAATAAATAAGAAAAGGTTGCGTTGCAGTATATCTTTGCTGAAAGGATGTCAGACCAGATAAATAAGCAGCAAACACATGTGTTGCATTAGTTTTAAACTATATGGCGCTAATTAAAATCATATGCGTAGACTATCAGTCTTGTTCTTTTCTTTTGGAGCTTCCATAGGCTTTAATGACTAAAGTGTTGACACATCAGTGGGTTAAAAACTATGGCACCGAGACACTGGCGAGTTAACAACTTAAGGTCCAACACGTTAGAGGTTTATAAACTAAGAGTGCAATCCCCCTTACTTGCACTCTGTTGAGGTTAAGGAATTAAGTGCTCATTCCATCGTAGGCTTAAAATTTATTTGAGCAATCCTATTTCAGAGGCTTAAGAGTTAAGTGGTCGATGGAGGTTTAACATTTATATCACCAACTGCTAGTTAATCTCGTTCTTCTCTTTTGGAGCTTCCATAGGCCTAATGATGGGAATAATAGCAGCACTACGAAAGTGGGAAGAGTAGCAGCCCATCAACTTGGATATACGATTCATCATCAACTTGGACATGTAAGTTTCATCATCAATGATGATGAAGATATTGTGTAATGTCAGTTTCATGGAGAAACCGCGAGGAAGGATGTATGTCTGATTTTTTATTTTGATTTTGTTTTATTTTAAGATTATTAGACACTGATAACCAAGGTCGTTTGTGTTGAAGAAGCAAACAATAGAAACATATAAACAAACAAAACAAGTTGTGCCTTGGCCCTGTTCTTCTTCGATCAAATTAGGTAGTTGTTTATTCCAAGCCCTTCTGTCACTCGCACGGCCTTCTTCTCGATCTTCTCGTGCGTTTTCTGTAAGCGCGTCCACAATGCCTTTACCTCGAAAATATGCCATCCTCTCTTCTATTTAGGTATAATCACTTTCGCCACATGCACAAAATATCTCTTATTTCTACAATATTTTCATGTTTTTTAATATAACCTTACACTATGTGTCCAAGCTAATTGCTATTTGTTAACAATCAAATTGACACCCCTAATCATCTGACAGGACCAACATATGTTTACCATGTACCCGCACCAGGAAGTCATGACACAAGTTCATTCAGAGACGAATCCTCTCTGAGGAATGCATTAATTGTTCTTAAAACATTCTAAGTGGAGCAAAAAGCCTAAAAACTATTGAAAATGGGTTTTCAGTTGAAAATGATCTAAAATCATGAAAATAGATTATCCCATACTCAAAAGAGAAACCTAAGACTCATTTCCCAATGCTATATAAGAAAGACATGGGAGGCATGGTAAAGGAGGTCAAAAGAGCAAAGGCATGCTGAGGAGATTCTGAAGGAGGAAGAAGAGCTCCAATTCTTCAAGAGCAAGGATGAAGGAAGGAGAACTTATGGCAAGGGAGGGGGGCACTCACACCAGGATTCCTGGTAATCATGTATCTTCTCCATTGTTTTAATATGAAGTAATTCAAGTTTCTACCATTTTACTGTTGAATGTTTGCTTATCTTGCATGATTATAATTTTGAAATGTTCTTAGATCTTAATGAATGTTTAATGAAGGAACTTAGATCTTTAGGAACTTGTGATAATTGCTTCATTTCTGACGTAGAGACTCACCACCTCTTAGCAAGATAGTTAAACTAGTGTAGACACAACCCTGCACTAAATACTGTTATCACTATTGTGCCTTGACCCACTTCAAGATTCGATATCATTGGACACCTTATCCAGCAAAATGCAGAGAATTTATGGCTTGCCATCATCTATTAATGACGAGATTATTTGAATATCGGAAGATATTGCAATCATCCACTCCCACCAGCCCGTCAATGGAGTCTCTAGATGGATCGAGAAAGGTTAAGAACAAAAACAAGTATAGTTTTGAGTTTGACACAGGCTCCGCCATCATCCTTGTGGAGTTGCTCTATTCCATCCTGTGTGCGTTGTGTGCAAGTACCGTGGTAGGCTATAGAGTGGGTTCCAGACAATGGCGAGGAGTGTCCAAGCCATAAATCGATGTTAGTGTCAGAGGAGTGAATGGTAATACCTACAAGAAAATAGATATAAAGCATTACCAACCACAGTGTACAAAACAAGGTCACCACTGAACTCTTCATCAATGGCAAGAGGTAATGTGGTCATTTATGAAATATTTAGATTTTAAATTTATTTTATTTTATTTTTTGTTAATAATCTTTTTTTTTTTCAATGTGGTTCACGTACCGGTTGACCGGCATCGCTACGTCCACGGAATAATTTCTGGTGGGCCCACCCGAAGGGGCCATCACACCCTCGGCACATTTTGCGTACCTAACCCCAAGAGTGTCGAGGAGAATGGATCCCGCGACCTCACATGCTGGGAGGCCTAACTACGGGTGCTCGACCGATTGAGCTAACTCTTGGGGCCTTTTTTGTTAATAATTTAAATGCCTCTTCGAGAGATTTAAATCTCATTAATAACATTCTTTACTAACCAAAAAATTGAAATATTAAAATTTGAAAATTCTATTATTTATTTTTAATTTTGAAAAAAATCAATTTAAAATAAGTTCTTTTGGAAACCTAAGCCAATTTTATAAAAATGTGAAAAAATTAAACAAACTAATTCGAAATCAAAAGAATTTGATTGGGCTTCTCATAAAAAAATACATCCCTACCTTGACAAAGATAATAAATACACTTAAAACTTAACACCTAAGAAAAATATAATCCATTTCATCACAACGCATTTCAAATGATTTAAAATTTTTTTATTGTAATTGCAAAAATATTTTAGAGAACATTGTTAATTCTACCATTGAACTTGGCACCGTCCAATATACTTTTGGTTAGTAATGAATGTTTCTCCTCGTATTTTATTGAACTTGGCACCGTCCAATATACTTTTGGTTAGTAATGAATGTTTCTCCTCGTATTTTATTGAACTTGGCACCGTCCAATATACTTTTGGTTAGTAATGAATGTTTCTCCTCGTATTTTATTCTGATATTTCTTTAACGATTTAATTATGCGGCTGAAACTTGCTTATTTATAATAAGGGTGTAAGATTTTTTTATTGATGATATTAAGGGTCTAGCTATTAATTAACAAGTGATGAAACTTGTTTATTTATAATAAAGTTTTAAGATTTTCATGTGAGATATAAAGGGTTTATCTATTAATTATCAATCGTTTATTGATATTAATTTAATTTAATTTAATTAATTGAGTTTAGTTATAGATATTTATAAGAAATGTTTTGTTGTTGATGATAATGATGATGATTAATGTCCATTGAGACTCTTAGGTCTATCAAACCTTAAGAAAAAGAGAAAGAGATTACTTGGATTTATGTAAAATATGATTCCTATGATTGAAAAGCTGAGAAAGAAGCATTTCTCGGTTCCCATAGTTTTGAAAAGTTAGAAGATCATGGAGAATATAGTTGTAGCAAAGATTAGGAAACTGCGATCAAATGTGGGTGTACGCAGGGCACTCTAAAAGAAAGTGAGATTCGTCATCAATGCTCATAGACTCACAGAGTTGGAAAATCCTTTCCTCCCATAGTGTTTTAGGGATTGTCCAGTGTCTTGTTTCACTATGAAGCTCATGGGAGTTTGTTCTTATCTTGGCTATATTAATATTTTTCTTTGAACTTGTTAAAATAAAGAGGTACTTTTGATCTTCTAGATTAGGATTAATGACTTCCTTGTAATATCTTAGCTTACTTTTACCCTCTAGATCTTTCTAGTCCCACATTCTCACTTTGAACTTAGATGTGATAGTATTCTTGAGGTTGTTGATATCTTGCAAAGTGGTATGTTCGTCAATCCCCCAATGAGTTAACCAGGCCATGGCATCCTTATACCATCCTCTCTTGAGCCGAAGATGACCTTGACTAGAATTTAAAGCAGCTTTAGGGAGTCTCTAGTCTTCCATGCTATTTATCTTATTCTTGTACGTCAAGTATCTATACATAACAATGCTTTCAATGAGGGGAAGACCCACTTTTGTAAGGAGAATATGATAGGGCGTATTGCTCTTAATTTTGAGGTTATACGTGATAAAAGGTTTTTGAATTTGCTCCATCTTTCTCTAGGATTCCCGAGAGATGTTGCAACCCCAAACTTTGTAACTATACAAGATAACATGAGTGGCGAGAGTTTCAAAAAGGAACTTCTTTTTATCCCACAACACTAGATTTGTTGATTTACAATTGTTTTCTAGGCCAAAGTAAGCTTTCCACCGTCCGTTAATCCTTTTCTCAATGCTATAGTTCCAATTGAGCTTGTGATGGATATCAATTGTGAGATATTTGTAGGAGGACACTTTCTCCAAGTTGTTATTGTCATAAACAAAATTAGCATAAGTGTCTTACTTTGACTTGATAATCATAACTTTAGTTTTGTCGGTTTTAACAAACATACCCATCTTAGAGCAGAAATCCTTGGGAATTCTTACTTGATTATCAAGGTTAGAGGGGATCCTTGCCAAAAGAACAATATCACCAACACAAAGAAGGAGGATGACAACTATCCCAGCTAAGGTTGTTCCAACGCAACCTGCTTCTTCTAAACAACTTTCTAGCTTATCGATGTTAATGCCGAAAAGGGTAGGGGAGAGGGGGCATCCTTGTTTGACTCCAATATTACAATTAATATCTTTCGACCACCCCTTAGTACTCTTAAATTTTACAAATTTCTCATAAAGCCTTATCCTGGAAACCCTCAACTCCAAAGGAACCTTTAGCTCTTCTAATCTATTCCACAAGTTATTTCTGGGCAATGTATCACAACTTTCCTAAAGTCCACAAAGTAGCAAAAGAGATTGGATTTGATACTACGACAATCTTCTGCAATTATCATAAGTGTGATGATGTGGTCTGTGGTAGAGTGATGCCTTCTAAACCCCGCTTGGCCTTTAGCCCGCTTACCTTCACTTTTAAGAGATACAATGATTTTCTTCTCTAAAATGATACCGTATAGCTTGAATAAGAGAGGGGTAATCATGATGGTTCTATAATTAGAGGGGTTATTTTATAAATTTGGATTTAAATATTTTTAATGGTATGTCATGAGTTTATTGAGATGACAAAGTTGATAAGATATATACAATTTATTCCTTTTCAAATCTAATAAGAATTTTGGGAACTTTGATTATGGAATTTTGTTTAGAATTTAACCTATTTTAATAAAACTTACATTCTCAAGATTCAAAAAATGTTTGTATCTCGGTAGAACTTTACCTAATTTGAAAAAAATAAAGTATGCGTAAAGGTTGAGTTTGTCCATTTTTTAACACAATCAAACACACATAAGCTTTAGGTCACATATTCTATTGGAGATATGATTCGATGATTTTGAATTTTATTAAGTCATTATTGACAGGATCCATTACCATAACTTGTCATTACAAATACATTCAGCCCCCTAAAAAAATTATATGTGATTTCGACCATACTTTGGAGACAAATGATTGGAAAACAAACCATAAAAGAGGTCCAAATCGTCAATCTTTAGCCTATTTAAATGTCGAGAGAAAAAGAAAAAAAATTCCATAAAATATTCTTGAAACATTAAATAAAATAAAATTGATGTATAAAATAGATTCATCTTGGATTTGTGAATTGATTTTTTCTTTTAACATTTTGTTTCATTTGTATTGGGAGTTGGGACTAACACCAAAGCATAACTGTTAGCTCTCTAGGGTTTATTATCTTTTGCTATAAGGATAAATATCCTGGAGTTATAGGTTTTTGGTGATTCTAGGATTATAGTTGAGTGGGAAAGAGGCTCCTTCACTCTTCAGGTATCCATTACGGAACAATGGTGCAACATCTTTACTTTATTAATTAATAGTTTGAGGAAGATACACTTCACATATTTCCAGGGAGCTGAATTCTCAAGCGGACGAGCTATCAAACAAAGCTGTGGGCAGTTATGAAGGTCTCCTGCTATTCTAGAAGTTCTATGATTTTGAGCTTATTAATTATGGTTCTTACAAGTTGTACTAGCCCTACATTGTCTCTCTTTTCGGAGGACGACTCTGCGATTATTTGTATTATCCTTGTTTAAACTTTTCTGGTTTTTTTGGCTGCTTATTTGGACATCTGCTCAATTTTTTGTTGGTCTAGCAGAATATTTTTGCACCCTTGCTTAGTTACCTCTTCAGGATGGCATATGTAATCTACACTAGATGAGTACTATGCTCAAACAATATGTATTGGTTTATTAACTTTGATTTAGCTTGAATATCAAGTTAATAGTTTTTTTCCTTGTTGAAAAAAAGATATATTAAAATTTCTCATCAATATGTAAATATATTAAAAGCTCTCATCGATATTTCTGTTTGTATTAAAATTTCTCATATGTTTGGTTTTTATCATTTCTTTATTTGTTACAATTTTGTGGATATAATAGTAATAATAATAATAATGATAAGATTGGATGTTTATATGTATAATAAAGTTGGATGTATTATTAATGTTAAGAAATTCATGCCCACTTCACCTTTAACTTTACTATAGTTTTAAATTTTTTACATACTATCATGCTTAGTCCAATAAAAACTACAATAAAACGCATTTTCTCACTCACATAATTATATATTTCTACATATTTAATAACTCATAAATACTTTATATATAATTAAGTAGAAATTATTTTATTATCATAAAATATATTTTTTCTTAAAAAATCTATACTATTTATTTAAGAAAAGGAAAAAATACATTATCATGTTTAGTCCAATAAAAATTACAATAAAACACATTTTCTAACTAACATAATTATGTATTTATACATATTTAATAATTCATTAAAAATTGTTTTATTACCATTAAATATATTTTTTCTAAAATAATATCTATACTATTTATTTAAGAAAAAGAGAAAATACATTTTTCAATGGTAAAGGTTGAGAACACTAAAAAGCATTCTTACACTTAATAGAAAAAATCCGCTCCAAAATTATTCACAGAATAAATACATCATCATAAACAAAAAAAATCTCAAAATACTTTCAACTTTTATGCCAACATCCACCGAGGAGTGTTAAAAAAACCAAGATAAAGTCATACATGACATGTACAAGTTGTAACACTTATAAGCCCACAATATTCTATCTCTAAATTCATTCATGAACATTTTTTGCATTAGTTTGTAAGGCTTAGGACATTCATCTCTATATTGTTTTAATCAAATCAGGATGATGCTAAAAAAACCTTAAAGAAAAACATTCTTAATTTACTATAGTTTGAGAAGTTAGAAGGTTACAAAAGTTTGTATTGTAAAAATAAATTTTTTGTGTATATTTTACTAGATGAAATAAATCAATGTCTATTATTTGTTGATCGATGATAGAGTTTCCATAAACTTGAAGATAAATCTCACCTTAAAACTATATATAGAAAAATACGATCAAATATATCACAAAGTGAAACTTAAAATCTAGAGCACCAACTTTTTCTCATAATTATTAAATTGAGTGTAGTCTAAATATTATAGTTTTCAATATTTTCAGAACATATTTTCAGTCTTATTTTATTTGTATTGGGAGTAAAAATCATGACCATAGATCCATCTATCCATCTTAAACCCGTATCTATCAAGCACCAAGAGGCAACCAATTTCTTGAGGTATATTTCTTTTTTAAAATTTAAACTCAAGAAATTTAATCTCTCTTGATTGATAGATCCTTATTTTATAAAAGAACATCTATTTTTTAATTACTTTTCATAATATTTTATTTTATAAGCAGACATGGACTTTTTAAAAATACTTTCCACATTTTTTTATTTTATGAGCCCACATGAATTTTTTTAATTACCTTCCATAATTACTTAGGTAATGGCTGACAAAATATTAATTACTTTTTAATGTTTATTACATTTTATTATCACTTCTTACGTTTTATTAGATGTAACGTTACTCCACAAATGTTACAAGATCTCCCTCATATTTTCACTTTTTACGTTTTATTAAATGTAACATTACTCCACACACGTTACAAGATCTCTCTCATATTTTCACTTTTTACGTTTGATTAGATGTAACGTTACTCCACAAACGTTACAAGATCTCCCTCATATTTTCACTTTTTACGTTTTATTAGATGTAACATTACTCCACACACGTTACAAGATCTCTCTCATATTTTCACTTTTTACGTTTGATTAGATGTAACGTTACTCCACAAAAGTTACAAGATCTCCCTCATATTTTCACTTTTTACGTTTTATTAGATGTAACATTACTCCACACACGTTAGAAGATCTCCCTCATATTTTCACTTTTTACCTTTTATTAGATGTAACGTTACTCCACACACGTTACAAGATCTCCCTCATATTTTCTTTTCTTATGTTTTATGAGATGTAACGTTACACCACACACGTTACAAGATCTCCCTCATACTCCGCTGTACATCACCTCTCGAAGCAACTAGATTCCGACCAAAACCCACTATAAAATCAGACTACTCCATTAAATTGTTAGATTAATAAAAACATATATATAAATAATAAAAACAAAAATACAATATATAAAATATCTTTAAATAATTTCATCATCTTTAAAATATTCTCTCTTAAAATAAGAGTTTTCCACGACACAAACTACTAGTAAGGTCATTCTCCTATGTTAAGCAAGAACAGTTGGGTAAGGAAAAGGGACTGAACGAAGCCAACCAATCCCATCAAAGAATTAGTCAGCCCACCAAATCGATAAAAGGGGGCATTGACCAAAACAAAACAAAATAAAAAAGATTAACCTAAACCCTAAGTTAATATTAAAATTAGAGAAAATGAAAGGAGAAAAAAGGGCTTTTTTTACCGTTTTAACCAATGGTAAAAAGGGGTTAGAGCCTCCCATAGCGGGAAAAACAAGGTAATTCAAAAAATTACCTCAAGTCACATTTTAAATTAAAAAAGAAAACCCCACCATAGAAAAATCCCACATTTTCCATTCTGAAATTCCCGACAGCAAAAACACAAAAATCAGTAAAATAGGTAAAAGAAAAATAAAAAAATGTTGTGGTAAAACCCTAAGACCGGAAGGAAAAAAAAACCACGTTATCTCCGCGTGAGAGGTTTCATTGAATGAATGCAGCTACACTGACAACACTTTGGACCCGGAAATTTTTGCGTAAATCCCGGACAGGCGCCTCCCATAATATTTTCGCAGCTTCCCCAGCTCACGAGCTTTCATTTGGCCTTTGAATTGTGATTTTTCATGGACTGTGCTATTTTCTGTGATTTTTTGAAGCCATCTGTTCCGTGTGGAGTAGTGGACTCTGGTTTTCTTTATACAAAGGCTTTGCCGTGGCCATACAACCTACCTGCAAATATAATCCATTAGTGTTATTTTTGGTAACTTCGTGAACGAATTAGCAAGCATTTTGACCTTAGAAAACCCTCGAGTCCGTACTCTTTCATATCGACTTTTGACTGATTTTTTTTTTAAAAATAATTCGAATACTTGTTTCTGCAATCGAAGCATTACTCGTTTATTGTTTTTTCATCTCTGTTCTCGTTCGTACACATTTTTTTTTTTCAATTTTTTATCCTCTCCATTTATTGTGGGGTTTTGTTTGTTAATTTGTCTTTTACAAATTCACAGTAATAATAGTTTTGTGCCCTTATAGTTGTCCCTTTTTGTCACTCAAGAAGTCGGTCTCAAGTGAATCCCATTTCAGGGTCTGGAATACCCATGCAAGCATTCAGTGCAGAGAGTGAACCCCTAGCATTCTCCCAATAGTTCGAACAGTGGCTTTATTCCTGTTCCATTTTGACCAAGTTTGTGTACATAGAGCGTGTTTATAGAACTTCTCTGCCTTTTTTGCTTGCTGAAAGTGAACCCTTAGCATTCTCCAATAGTTGGGTTTTTATTATTGTTCGAATAGTGGCTTTAATCCTGTTTCACTTTGACCCATGTTTGTGTACATATTGCGTGTTTATAGAGCTTCTCTGGCTGATTTGCTATCAGATTAGAGCCATGTGCATTGAGAGCAGTAGATGGTGGGTTTTTTCCAATGAGTTTTGCACTAGAAAATAATTTTTGCAGTGCATAGGTTCTTTTTGTAATTTCTCATTCTGGCCCATGTGTTGTTGCTCATAGGTATGTCGACACAGTGAGGAATTAGTACTTTTTCCACTAGTTTTTTTCATTTCCTGGTCCCATTCTATCCAGTGCTTGATTTGAACAAGCCAACAGTGTTTATAGGGAAATTTTGTTATTTGCATATTATATATATTCTGGGGCAGACTGAGACATTTTCAAAGGGATCTCCACGAAGTTTGAAGGAAGTATACATGGGCAAGCAGGGCCCTTGCTGCCATTGTGGGATATCTAGTGAGTTTTCATCCTTTATCTTCTGGGTGGGTTTTTTAATCTCTTAATTTGTACATCCATTCGTTTCAGGGCACTTGGATGTTATTGTTGGATGCAAGGAGATGGGTAGCATATGTTGTTGAAAGTTTTGCATGAAGTGAAACAAATAGAAATCTGAAATATAAGAAGTGTGGTGGACAAAGTTGAATTGAGGTAAATAATCCTTGAGGCAATTAATAGCTTTTGCCTATTCTCAAAGTTACTTAATTTTACATGTATAAGGGCATCTTTTGTGTGTATTGGATAATGGCAGTAAGAACAATAATTATGTTACCCGAGTCTTGACAAATGTTCATTGACACCATTATTTCCAAATCGTTTAATACCAAACATTGAAAAGGAGGTAAGGATGCATAAAATTTAAGTGCTTTGAAAATGTTCAAACACCAAATATGGCATATGGTCAAATTAAAGTGCAGAGCAGAAAGCGTTGCCACCTCGCCTTGCATTTTGTCACTATGGCCCATAGCTGGTGTTACATTGGCTCTGTGTGTTTTAGCTTTCTTGGGCAGATCAATGCCCAAAAGAGAAACACAATATTCTCTATTAACATAGGCCACAATCTGGACAGGATCAAAGTTTCAATACATGTAAAATGTCCTTATGCAGTATGAGGTAACACCATCTATGTTATCCACCAGAAACTTGAAGTCTGCATTTGACGAATGAAACAGCTCACTGAAAGGGCCAAGTTTCCATACAGTTACCATTTCCCAGTGCAGTGGGAGATAAAATTGTTTGCATTTGTCCACCTAAAACTGTACAGGTTGACAAGTTGCAATATCAGGTACAATAATTTTAAGATTTTTATTTCTTCGTGCTTGTAATTCCTCAATGCCCCTGTTGATATCCACGATAATCGTTGGTAGTCAATGCACATTTAAAAGTTCAAATGCCTTTACTTAGCCTTAATCCACTTTGCGAGTAGATGATAATAAACATGACCTATTACATATTTACTATTTAGGCTTGTTCAAATTAGTTTCAGAAGAACAGGATTTTCTCTTTAAGCTTTCCTGTAGATTATCATTTAGGGGATTTCAAACAATGCTTAACAAAATAGCCCAAGTGATGAATTGAAACTTTAAGTGACGCCATACTTACTACAAATCAAATACTCATGGCTTCTCAGTCTACAAATTAAATAAATGACAGAATTTCCTGATATTCTTTTGTGTAGCTCCCCTGCATTTGCGCACTTCCAAAGTCTGGCTTCTCTAAGAGAATTATATGATAGAAATCTTATAAGACCAGAAATGTTTGGTTACATGCATAACTGTAACTTGAACCGCTACAAAGCACTCAATCTCCACGTGATCTTAAAACCAGTGAATACTTGTGAGATTTTTATGCATTGGAAACAACTAATACTGCACAGATGGACTAGGCTGAAACAAGCTTGGCAAGATGGATCATGTGAGATTTCCAATTGTAACCAAGTAGAAATAGAAGATTCCAGTTCGTTGGGAGAGCATTGCAGTGGATGCCCTACAACCTATTTCATTGAGTTGTCCAGATGTAAGCAGAATATGCTGGAGTTGATGGATGCAGCAGATACAATTGTTCTAGGAGCATTTTTGCAAAATATATTTATTAGAAGAGAGAAAATTACGATAAATAATTGGCACAACTGAAAAATGCAAGGACGATCTGATACCAGGGATATTCCCCCCCCTCCTAGATATGAAATTTTCTTAGAAGCAATTGGATTGAGATCTCCTGCCAAGATACATCTTTCTGCATCTTTGCAATTTTCTTCTTCTTACTTTATCCTGTCATAATGTCTCAGCAAAAATTTATACTCCTTTTATGTAATTAGGTAACCATTTTCACCTTGTTTAATTCAATCAAATTTTAATATAAATATGCATACATTTCACTTTTTCCAAGCTCTGTGAATTGGAATGTTAAACTTTTAAACAATGGAAATCTTTTTCTCCATTCTTTCCTTGCTGGCAGTCCTTAGGAAACTTTCAATATGGTTTGGAAATGTTAAAATGACCTTATAACTATATGATCAGTACAAAGTAAAAGTTTAGGCTTTAACACATACAACGACTGCAGTTTGTCTTGTTATTTTTATAAGATAATCTTGTTAAAACTGTTTAATGAAACGAACGAGTGTAGGAGCTCCGTGATGTTGGAAGGCCCTGATGGCATGTTCGCTTGGGGTGCTAAATTATGACATTTAATATGTCATAAAGCTGATCTTTTCTGCACAATTGATCATCTCTTGATTATTTATGTGTGCTTGACATGACCCTATGGCTTTTTGAACGGAAGTTTTAATATAGTCTTTTGATTTTGTGAACTGTGATGTTCAATAATTTTTTTTTTTGTTGCTTTTCAATAACCATAACGTTGGTTTTTGAGTCCTTGACTATCTCTCTCCAGTTTGGAAGGTGTGTCCTACCATGAAGCCCTTTGTGCAATATCTATTGGTTGTAGCTGGTGTGTTGTCCATGTTGACTTTCGATTTTTGCATTCAAGTTAATGCTTAACTCAAGCTGTCCTTGTTATGGTCGGCCAGATGTTCATGCATACATTTTCTGGTTTGTCTAGTTCTTATCTATTACACTTCATCCACTGCAGTTGGGGGAATTGAATGTTTTAATGCTCAATTGGATTTCCATAACAGGCATTGTCCTGTTGAAGATTATTTTTTCCTATGCAAGGCTTTTGTTTCTTGAAGGTGTATATCTTTTGTTTCTGTACTCTTGTACCATTATATAGTGTGGTGGTTTGCTAAGATTGTCTAGCTCAGTTGATTATTTTATGTGATTTTGAACATTAGTTGTACTGTCAAATCTAGTGGATTCTCTTAGGTCATGGCTACAATCCAAACTTTCTTTTACTCCCGTGTTACACTTCTTTGGCTATTTTATGTCTTATTCTATTCATTTTTTCTATTAGCATTCTCATTTCTATTAATACATTAAATATGCAGACAACTAATTGTATATCTAACTTCATCTATTTGAAATTAGCAACGGGGTCCTTCCAGTACAATTTTTCATTTTTGTGAATAAGCTTGGGACTTCCTTTATATTACAAGTGGTTAAAGATATTTACATACAAGGCAAGGGGATTTGGGTGAGGTGTTTCAACCTGAAATCCTTGCATTGACTAGACAAACATCAGAAAACTCACACCATCTCTACCCTAAGAGATCTAGGAAGTGGTCTTATTTGAGGAACAAAACGCCAAATACGGGTACATCTATTGCCTTGAGGTTGAGTCACCCAAAGACCAAAGTCTACGAAGAAAAAAAGCAAGCATGAAGATGCTTTTGAGATGAAGGCTATCTGTCAAATTCAACTTGGACAATGTTTCAAGGAATTATATATTTGCAATGGATCATATGGTGGATCATAATGATTTGGATTCTCTCAACTAGCACTTGATAAACAAGCCCTAAGCTAGGACCACATACCTTAGAGATGTAAAGAACAACAGGCTTGATAATTATGTCAAAGAGGTGCATGTTTAAAGGGATATCCCAAAAGTGTATCTAAAAGTGTTAGCGTTTAAGCACAAATAAAAGCACATAACCCTTAGATAGTCATGATGAGGACGATGGCCAAGTTTCTCCAATGACGACTTAAAGGGTAAGCATGTGATCAATAGTCTAGTAATATCTCCTAAAGCACGTTGGGCCTTTGGCTTTACTATTTTCTAGATGTCTAGAAAGTGACATATCTAATACCATAGCATAGAACTTGGCAAAAGTGTGCTTGATCATAATAGTCATTAATTGTTTGGATCACAACTATCACATGACTTATTTTTTCCAAGCTCTAGGGAAACCCAAGGATGCTTCCCCACATTCGTGGATGGCATCCTTAGTAAACTTGTCAAGATAGACTAGTGCACCTCACCTAGGGGCATTTGAACTTGGCACTGATCAACATGAAACTAGCCAAATACCCAACGACATTTGCAATAACTGATTGAGCTAACCCCTTGGGCTGATTGTCACATGACTTATAAATAGGATAAACAATTTATTGTAACCATGATGAAGGCAAACATGAGCAAACTACATCATAATTGAAAAGATCAACAATTGGAAAAGCAAGTGCACACCATACTTGAGGAACTCAACTTTGAGTCCTTCACCATTTGCAACTTTGTCATAGTTACCGGATTCGGCCCTAGGCCTAACTGCACCCGAATTGGATTCTTCAGAATTGGATTCTTGGATTCTTAATCGGATTCTTCCACCTTGTTTTGACTAATCTAAAGTTGTTTAGGTAGGATAATTAGGGTTAGTTATGGTTAGGGTTCTGAATCCCCGATTCCTAATTTTGGGATGAGTGCTGCATCCGTATTAGATTCTTCAGCCGATTCCGATCGCACCCACGGTTCGTGAAACCTTGAACTTTTTTGGTGCTCAACTTTTGGATAACTCCCTTAATATCCCTAGGGGTAAAGAAGTGACAACAGGTAGGAGGAGAGGAGCCAAGCACAAGAGATTAGTTTGAAACATCATACATGAGTTGGCATGGGGTCTAGGTTTGGGCGTATATTCTCTATTAGTTGCAGAGAGCTATCCATGACATGCATTTGATTTTGTGAGGATCAAATTGTCATGTTACCATGGTGAAACTGAATTATATCTCTAGCCATAATTGCTTTTGTCCCTTGTTCCTAGACGAAAGAAATGCCTATATAGTTTTATGCTCAATAAAAGAGCTCTGTTTTGAAATGCAATGGAGGGCAATTTAAGGGTCATATGTCATAAGACATGGGCCCAAACTAATGGAATGTCAGAGAACACACTCCCCAACATGTAGCCACACAATGCTTGGTAATACTAAAAAAAAAGACTGGGTAGACAATTGCATGTATGCTACACAGACAAGACTAATAAATTCAAGGTTTAGGAGATATGAAGCAAATTTGAGAATAAAAATAACTACATGGTTACACTAAATTCACAAAGTATGTTTGGCATTGGGCTTAAAGTACATACAAGATATTGTTATGTTTGTTATTTAAAAGGAAATGGGCAGTTGGTATTGCAAAGTCCATATTGTTGACAATAATAACTTCTTTTATGATCTTTAATTGCAACAATCGAACTAAAGTTTTAATCTCTGAGCATAATCATTTATATGAAAATCAAATAAAAAATTAAATAATTCTCAAGTAATTGTTCACCCAAGACCTAAAATTGCATGTTTGGAATACTTGTTAAGACATTTTTTGCCCACAAAGTTCAAGCATAAGTAGTGCTAGATAGTATGTTAGAGTGAGGGAAAATATATCTCACATATATTCATATGATACTAATTTTCTCACAAGGGGCTTGCTAGGTCTATGAAAACGGGGTGTTGTTATTGCCCCCATGAGGGTTCAAGTCCTTTGAGCATCGTGTTTCCATTAAGTAATGTTTAATGCATTCTAGTAGTATTATTACCTAATAGACTTGATTGAAGGCAAAGATTGGGTGGAGAATCCCAAGAAAAAAGAAAGAAAACTTGAAAGACATAAAAAAAGAACTAAAACTTGTCAACTTTGAGGGCATGGTGACCTTTTATTGACCTTTTATTGCCCTCAAGTGCATTAAAAGTTGTGAAAGAAGATTAGGTCACTTATTTGATTCCACATTTTGCAAGCCTACACATGCCATCATCAAACTTATATCAATTCTTTAGATTCTATACAACCCACAAGATCTTATTGGGACGATATGCAAGAAGTTACGAAGGCCCACATCATGGGCATTCATATTACCTAAGGATAGTCATTTCCCAGGACAAGGTCTTAAAGAGAAAAAAGTAGAGTGCATACTCCCATTAAGCTTTTTAACAACTCGAAACAAGGTGTAGAATGGCTTAATTAACACCGCAAAAGGCATGTGTGGTATATTTTGAGCTTGACGAACCCATTCTTCAATAGATGCATACAAATATTTATTTTCCCACAATTTTTGACTTCCATCCCGTCATCAATTTCACGGTGTCATAAAAAGTGGGCTGATATTTTTGAAAGTAGTGAATGCTCTTGGAAAATACAAGGATGCATAATTTATAGTTGGCTTGAAGTCTTTGAAGTAACTGTGGATTATATCATGCAAATTATCATAGATAATGCACTTGTGTTCAAGGTCGTTGACATGATTGTGGAAACTAAATATTCACAAGTATCTTCTACACCTTGTATTGTTTATTCTTTGCATTTAGCATGTAAATCTATTGCTTTAGAGGAGAGTTCATTAATGATGCACACCATATCTGCAACTTTTTACAAAACCATACCCAGACCCTCACATCTTATAAACAATAAACAAATTTATTGTTGTTGAAGATTGCAAGTATTCTATTTGCTTCCTCATTCATCATGCATCATAGGTCGAGGGAGGTCAAAACCACTATTTCATCCGTGCTTATTTCAAATTTTTGGGCTTTCTAGAGAAGCGAGATGTAAATGTTGCAAGGAAGGTCAAGGAGATAATGTTTGGATGATTGTTGCTAGGAGAAGTTAAATCTTACCATTAAGATCATGGCCCTATCATTTCTTTGTTGCAATTTGCAGATACAAACTAGCCCATATGAGGAGATGTTTATGTGGGGTGGGGGACCCCATGATTGGTTTAGTGAAGAAAATTATTTTTGAAAATGAGTGTCTTGAGCTTGGGATATCAACGTGACTCTTGTTCAACACCATATGTGATATTCTTGTGAATAAGTGGGAGAAGGATTGCACACCTTTGTATTGCTTGGCTCACTCCTTGAATCCCAAGTTTTACAGTGTGGAGTGGCTCAATGCTGGGCCTACAAGAAGATTCTCTCCTCACATGGTCATAGAAATTTAGAGGGAATAAATATTGCACCAAGCAAGATATATTAGGATAGAGCCACCCTTGAAGAGGTGGAGGAGGGCTTTGTAGAGTTTTCCACTTGCATTAGGAGATTTGGAGGCTATGACATGCTTAGAGATTGGGTACTTGAAAAGCCCTAAGCTTGGTGGGCAACGTGCACTATTTTACAATAGTTAACCATGCAACTCATCTCTTAGGTTACTTTATTCTCTTTTTTCGAGAGGAATTTGAGCACATACGAGAATGCGTAGACTTTAAATAAGAGTAGGCTTGAGCAGTTCAAATAAGAGACATTGATGTATGTGGATAGTGTCCTTCATATAGGGCAAGAGAAGAGTGGTTAAGGGGAAGGGCAACGACGTGGGATGTATTTCTTGATGGTATGGGTATCAACAACACCTTCGAGGTGGCATTGATCAACTCAATTTTTAATAATTGGTCCTATAGCTAGTCACTTGTTATGATGGTATTGGTGATCCTAATGAGTGGCCATTTGCAACACTAGTAGTTGTAGATCTTGGGTTGGAGGGTCGAGAGGAGGAGGACAATGAAGGAAAGCATAATCGCAGTGGTGGTGATCTTAATGATATTGATTATGACTATGAGATGTAGTAGCTATTAGTATCTACTATCACGTTTCAAGTTTTCAACTTTCATCTTATCTATGTAATACATTTTGATGACATGAAATGAGAAAACTGTAGAACTTTTGACTCGTGAGTTTATGGTTTGATTATTTATATCAATATGCATGATCTATGGTTTTGGAATTTAATTTATAATTTTATTCTCATCTTTCTGATAATTTGATGTAGTTTTATTTTCTAAATGTTCACCACATTTCATTTCTATACTCTTTTTAAATTACACGCTCAGACACACATATATACATATCCTACATATCTTGTTTTAGGGGGTCTATGTACCTCGTATCAGATATGCTTAACCTCGTGTCGTGTGACTTAGATTATGGTTGTTTCTCTTCCTACAATGGCCAACAATATTGCGGTCGACTTGCTTGCATTGTTGCCATCGACTTGGCTATGATTGATGCATTGGGGGATTGACATTGACAAAAGGTGTCTACTCAACATTGACAAACTCTTGTGTTGACAAGATTAGCTTCGTCAACGGGTCCAATGTTGACTTAATTGACGTCAACAAGATTGGTGCCAATAAGACTTCCGTCGACAAGCACTACATTAACCAAACTGCCATTTGTAGGTACTTTATTGAACCCTTCCTTCATTGATCCCCTATTAGTTGACCTTCCTTCATTGATCTCCCCTCTCATTGACCTTTTTGTGTTGACCTCCCTCTCGGCTCAACCCTCCTTTTGTCTTTGGTTGGTGCATCTAGGACCAATCCTTCTACCTTGGAACTTCACCATTTCCCAAGAGGTTGGTTCAAAAATAATTGATGATGGATCAAACCTACCCATAGGGATGTCGATGGTCCCCATCAACTTCGAATATTTGTATGTCCAAAACAATTGTTGAACTTGTTGTGCATTGTGCCACTTTGTTGCTTGGCGTAACTTGTTCTTTTCGCCAATTTTGTTCAACTTCATACTTCATATCACCTTGCAGACTCCTTCGAAGCTTGCTATCCAAAAGTTGATTCGCATCTAACATTGCTTATTGGTTGGGAATTGGCTCATCTATGCTAGTATAATTGACTCGACACCCTGAATGAGTTTGGATTTCTTACTTGTTCCCTTGAATTGTTGTTTGGATAATTACAATCATACCAAATTACCCTCTTTGAATTCATGGTTTTGTTGTTGCTTATCATGTTGAGCCTTGTATATTAGTTGAGATTCCTTTAAATCCCTCTACACTTATTCATGAATCTTTTTAAGAAATTGAATGGCCTTAGCTTGCTCATCTTGTTCATGTATGCTACTTGATCTCGTGATTGGGTAAACCTAATCAATAGGGGTTTGTGGGATATATTCAAGACAATCCTCAAAAGGTGAAAGTCTTGTCGATCCATAAGATACTTTCATCCCATGTATTTGCATGCTCGTGGTTGTACAAGCGAAGAATCGCACCAATGTGCAATTAACTACTTCAATCCATTTATCTCTCTATGGACAAAAAACTGGACTTCTCTTCAACTTGATGTCCATCAAAGTCTAGATTGTTGTCCAGAAGTGGTCAAGAAACCTATTGTACTAGTCTGACACAATAGATGTAGGCAACCCAAAATACAACTACACGTGCAAAGAACAATTTGATTGCTTCTAGCCTTGACAACAAAGTTTTGTAAGGAATAAACATTAACATCATGCTAAATATATCAAGAATTACAATGATGTAAGTGTGATATTGCCTTGTCTCTAGAAATCTTCCCACAAAATCCATTGGAGTACTCTCCCAAGGTTTGGAGGGTATAGAAAACGAAGCATACAACCCCAATTTTTTGTTGCAGGTTTAGTGATGCTACACAATGCACATTCTTGACTTATGCTTTCATGTGTGGGCAATAAAAATACCGCTATAGATTAGCCAACATCATATGCATACCAAAATGCCCTGTAATCTGTGCACATTTCCATTGAGAGAAACTATTGTTGTTCCCCTTTTGGAACACATATTTGTAGAGCAATAAAGCATATGACCTACATGGAATAGTTGTTCATGACGTGACACCTTATTTGCATTAACACCCCCTTGTGCTTCAATGAGTTGACAAATTTCAAGATCGAAAATACTAAGTGAGTTCTTGGAGGAGACTTCAATGTGGTTGAGTGGGATGGGGATCATGTTGGAGGGTGTGAAACAACTCTTCAATTGGATGAAAGACAATCTTGGAATGATTACAAAAGGGTGACATTTTTTTGAGATAGAAGAATCATGCTTTGATTGGGTGGTACACTTGGTCTTGTAAACAAGGTGGGCAATTGTCGGATTTAGACTAGGCTTGATAGGTTTTATGCAAACTCCCATGTTACCATGTTCCCTTGCATTGGTGATCAATATGTCTATGTCGATTGACTATCACTGGCTCCAATGATTTCCCTATATCCACTTTTATGCACGTTGGCCCTTAAGTATGAGGCTCACTCTTCCTTTAAGTTAAACGTTTCTCTTCTTTAAAGAGTGTCAACAAGCCATTACAAGGGTGTAGCATTTGATGCCTTTTCTAGTAAGTGACTATGGTTGGATTCTATTGTGGGAGGAAACCATAAAATGCACATTAGGCTTCTTAGGCGATGGGGAAGATGGTTGCTAGAGAAAGGAAAGGTAACGAAAGCCAAGTTTGGATTTAGCATTGGTAAGCTCAACAAAGGTGGAAGTGGACTTGTTTAATGAACTCCATCAACAAGTAGCTAGTGAGTCGAAATAGCAACCGCAAGTCTCTGTATATTTTAAGGCACAAGGGGCTTGGATTAGGGGATGTAGGCAATGGATCATTGTTTAATACTTTCCTTCTAAATTCTATTTCCAACACCTAAAGAGAGAATAAAAGTTTAGGATGCTTTTAGTTTTGTGAAATATCATTGGAAATAGTACAAAGGATGAGATTGAAATCCAATATATTTTTCAAGAGTATTTTCAATGGAACTTCACTTTAGTAGGCTTGACCCTTTGTGTGACACTTCTATGGAGCTTCTTAAGCAAATTGTACCCTAGAAGATAGAAACATTTGAGAGGGTTTATCTTTCTAGGGCATGATAGTTGGAAGAATTGAAGGCAACTAGGAAGGAATTCAAGGATACGAAGTCTCCTGACCTTGATGGTTTCTTGATGGAATTCTACAAGAAGATGTGGAATATGGTTAGCCCCACATATTTGAAGGTGTGTCAAGAATCAATCAATTTTGCTAGTTTGGGGTAGCTTGTTAATGTAGTTCTTATTAAGCTTATCCCTAAAGGTGTTTAAAGGGGTTTGGTGGGCGAGTGGCGTCCAATCACTTCTTGAATGTTGCTTAGAAATTCCTAGCAAAAACATCGGTTAGGAGGATTGGGTTGTTGGTTGCGTAGCTTGTTTGAAAGGATCAAATTGACTTTATTTATTATTAAGGGCAAATTTATTCTTGATAGTCTTCTAATTGTTGAGGAAGGTTTTGGGTGGGCTAGGTAAACGACTCAAAAGGCTTTTTTTTTTAAAATTGATTTGGAGAAGGCCTATGACAGGATTGAATGGATTTTATTTGTAGATTAGTGGAAACCCTCTTTTCATGATCAACAAGGGTTTGTGTGAATAATATACTTTTCGATTGTGTTCTTCTACAATGATCTATTTGGCAAGGTTGCCTCCTTGCTCATTATCTATGTGATTTTTGCAAATTCTAAGGGTTATTTGACAGATACTACTCGAGTGCAAGGGCAAATTAAAGGAATGTATTTACCTAGAGGCAACCAACTTCTCAATACACTTTGGAGATGTCTCGACTTTAATGCATTCATTGACTCAAGATTCCGTGGAGAGTAGTATTCATTGCTTGGTCACATCTGGAGTGGTTGTTAGTGAAGAAAAGACAAAGGTTTTCTTTATTGGCTTGAATCATAAATGATAGATTACAAAACCGAAGGAGATCATTCATTGTTTGGGCATCCCTTTGGCATGCAATTCTCTCTTGTTGATCAATGTATGTAGATAATGGCCAAGTTTGGAAAAAAACATGAAGCTTGGAGCAACATTGTCACACTCGGACTTGTCAAAGACTGGGCTGTCCTGGGATTTAGCAAGACTCAGTTACTTGGGTAAGACTCGACAAATACAAAAAAACCCAAAATATAATAAGGGAGAGTCTTGGTCGAGTATGAGGTGAGTATTGGCAAGTTTGGCGAGTAAGGAAGAGTCTTGGCATGTGGCAAGTTCATGGCCAAGTATGCGGTGAGTACTGTTGAAATTTCATGCAATCAGGCAATTAATGCAAAATTGAAATTTCATTTTCTTCATGGAACGTTTCTCGGATATTAGCCCTAGAATTTTCAGCCTTAGGACTGCTGTAAATGAATGTATGAGACAACAATGGAAAGACCAATAATTCACTTCTAACAACTCCAAATTTCACGACAATACAAGGAGAAAATATACCAAACAATGAGATGAATTTAGCCCCTTCTAGGGCAACTTATCAGCCAATAACTAGATCTGAAAATGTACTTTTACATCAGTAATTTCAGCAGTATAACGGCAGTAAACTCAACCCCTTATCTTTGTCCATAGATGTTAAAACACTTCACAATTTGCTCTTTTACTTATGTGAAAATCAGAAAGACATAAACAACTATAGACAGCAATGCATAAAGAACATATATATATGAAATTCAAATCTGGAAATTGCACAAAATATGGACAGCTGGAAACATCATATATAAGCTGAAGATGGAGTACAAGTACATACTGTAGCTTTCTCTCAAGGCTAGTACAAAAACCCCTAGCTCAACCAAAAAGATCCAAGTGCAAGAATTTCTCCAACACAACCTCCAAGGCAAGACATCCTCCTCTTCTTCACTAATCCACCCCAGGGTAGGGTTTTCTCAAAACCCTAATCTCCAATCTCCAAGGGATAAACCCTAACCCTAGAACTCCAAGATACTTGAAGAAACTCCAAGAAGACCAAGAAACCCTAGTGCCTTGTAATGACCCAAGCTAAATCTGGTTTGATTTATAACTTATGTGCCTTGGGCTTGGACTTTCGTCAAACAGTTGATGATTACTGCTCAGATACCCCTGTAGTGCTCCCCCAACCAATTCTGAACTGACTTTTTGCTATCTATTGGTGTACTTTGGTTTATAATTTTTAGTCAAACACATGCAATGCAACTATGACACTATTGTAGAAGTCTTCTTCCAAAATGAAGTCTGGTTTGTATGTTGATTATTGCTTGAGATTACAAATGATGTTTCATGCCACATATATGATAATATTTAACACATTGAAACACACCAAACTTGGATATCTTCAGCATATAGTGCCATTAAACAACTCAAACACAAATATGTTACCGAGTCTATCTATCAGCTATTACAGAGATTTAAGATGACTGAATAATTCAGACTTACAAGCATACAACAGATCTAAAGGTAAACTGGAGGTTGCTGCTCTCAAAATGCAAGGTTTGTCTTCCCTTTTTCGTTCCCAGTAAGCTGGAGATGACTGTAGATGACAACGTCCCACAGGTACTGTAATTTCTTCTCTTTACAATGCTTGCAGCACCCCAAATCAGCTCCAGTCAGTTGCAAATAACTGTCGTGTATGATTGAATGTACTCGCTGCTCCCGTTTTGCTATCAAACCACAAATTGACTGTGTGATGGTATTCTCACACCCACACAGTGACTGTGCCCTCTCCCCACAACTGAGTGCGTCCTCTCACTTCCCACAGTGACTACACCCTCTTCTTAAATGCTGAGTGTAACACTTCATTTCCCACAGAATCTGCGTCCTCTTCCTCAAAGGCTGAGTGCACCCTTCCTCAAGCCCTCAAACCCACAAATTGTTCCAAGCAGCGCCCCCTTCAAGGAATGACTTGGACACAATGTAGAGGCTCTCCTAGACAACAAATCCCTTTTCCATGAGCTACTGAGTTGAATGGTCAGTCTCTTCAAACACAACCGGTGCATCCCCGTTCATACAATTGCTGAACTCAACCCAAACTCCATAGATCTGAAACAACTGGTATTTTGACCACGATAGTGAAGCACATATAAGAGATCTGAGTGATATGCTCCTCTCAATAGCTAGGGTGGATGGTTTCAACATCGAAACTATTCTCCTTCTCTTAAGGTTTTCGTCCCAAGAGTCACAAGCCACAAGAGCTCTCCAACTTTTCGAAAATAAGAATATCATGAATGAATGAGAGAATGAGGGTCCATCCTCTTTTATTTTCACTTTGAACCCTTTTTGGCCACTTTTACCCTTTTTTTCCATTTTTATTAACAAAGTGACTTTTTCAATAGTCACTTTATGAATTAATCACGCAATGTCACTTTATAATAGTCCTTTTGCCCGGTGGCATTAAATAACTAATTAATTCCCTTGTTGTCGTCGACTATAGCCTATGGGAATCCACTAGGCTATTACATCGTCCTCCTAGAGTGCTCAAGCGGAAAGGGACATTACAATCCTCCCTTCCCGAGATTGCTTGTCCTTGAGCAATTGCAAATTGGGATGTTGCATAATCTGCTCTCCCTCCCATGTGGCATCCTCCGTTGGCATGTGCCTCCACTTGACAAGATATTTCCGTATTACTTTGTTCCTCAATTTCCTCTCCCGGACATCCAAGATCTCCTCACGATCTAGTACCAACCGCCCCTCCTCATCCAACAAAGGCAACTCTGCTGAAGCCGCGATTTGCTGTCCTAGTGCCTCCTTGAGGCACGACACAACGTTGTGAATCTTGCTTCCTTCTGGCAGCTTGAGCTCGTACACCACCTTTCCAACCCTTCAGACAACTTTGTAAGGCTTGAAAAAATGGGGCTTCAACTTCTTCGCACCACTTTTCTTTAGTGAGGACTAGCGGTATGGTTCTAATCTCAATAATACTAAGTCCCCCACCTCGAAGCTGCACTCTATCCGATGTTTGTCCACATACAACTTTTGTTTATTTTGATCCACCTATAGATTATCCTTAGTCTCCTACATCCAGTCTTTTGCTTGGGTGCCCTGCTATCCCCGATTGCTATATCCACAAATGATGGAGTGTCATAGCTATTTCGAGCTCGAAACGGCTCATATCGATGGACATATGGTAAGTGGTGTTGTAACAATCCTCTCCTAAGTGCAACGACTTAATCCATGCACTTTGCTGTCCTGACACATAGTTGAGCAAGTACACCTTGACCCATTTGTTTACAATCTCCGTTTGTCCATCTGTTTGGGCGTGATAACTATTGCTAGGAGTTAACTCTGTACCTGCCAATCTGAAAACATCTTGCCAAAATGCCTCAAGAACTTTGCTATCTTGATCATTGACAATGTATTTGGGTAGCCCGTGCAACCGAAACACCTCCTTGGAAAATACTTCTGCCACTTGTGCTTCTGAATAGTTTGAGGAGTTCACGAAGAAGTGTGCGAACTTTGTCAACCGGTCAACCATAACATAAATACAATCTTGACCTTGCACCTTCAATAATCCTATGAGGAAGTCCATCGAAATACTCTCCCTCTTTTGTTTTGGTATGGGCAATGGCTGTAATAGTCCTGTCAGATGGGTGTGCCCCGTCTTATTCCTTTGACAAACCATGCACTCTCTCACATGCCTCAACACATCATCCTTGAGGCCCTTCCAAGAGAACCTCTCTTTGATATGGCAGTAAGTCTTGAAGTACCTCAGGTGCCTTGCTAGTGGTGCATTGTGTGTGGCCATCGGAATCTTCTCCTTAAGCTTGGATTTCGACACCAAGAAGATTTGGTCTTTGTAGAAGATGATTTCATCTACCACCCTATACCTGTCATCCTTGATGTACTTGTCTATTAGTTCACAAGCAAATTTATTCTTGGAATATTCCACCAAAAGGTGAGATTTCCAATCAGCTGAGATCTCCATTAGTGAGCATGTGACTGGCTTCCTGGAAAGGGCATCAACAATAACATTCTTCTTGCCCTTGACATATTCAATATCAAAGTTGTAGGCCTATACCCTGTATCTCAAGCTGTTGTGGTTCGTCCTAACCACAAATCTACTGCCTACTAGGTACTGTTTGAACTTCGCCAATGCATGCATGATGGCGAGCATCTCTTTGTCATAAATGGAATAGAGCCTATGTGGCTCCCTGAGTTTCCTGCTTTTGAAGGCTGTCAGGTGTCTGTTTTGCATCAAAACTGCCCCTATACCTATACCCTTAGCGCCACACTCCAACACAAAGGGCTGGTTGAAATATGGTAGTGCCAACACAAGACAAGTACTCATTACCTTTTTGAGTTTGTCGAATGCTCTTTGCGAATCCTTGGTCCACCTGAAAGCCCCTTTCTTTGTGAGATCGATTAAGGGTGCACCCAACTGTGAAAATCCCTTCACAAATTGCCTATAATAAGTACATAGCCCAAAGGATCCTCGTAGCTTTGTAAGAGATCTAGGTGTGGGCCAATCCATTATGGATTGAATCTTCTCCTGGTGAACCTGAACACCCTGTGCGTTGATCACATGACTCAAGTATAAAATCTCTGTAAGGCCGAATTCGCATTTGGAGGCCTTGGCATACAGGGACTGCTGCTCCATAATGCTCAGGATCTCGTATAGGTGCCACACATGTTCCTCCCATGTCTTGCTGTATGTAGGAAGGTTGTCGAAGTACACCAACAAAATTTTCCTCAATTGTTTCCTGAAAATATGATTCATGCATGACTGAAAAGTAGTAGACGCGTTGGTTAACCCAAAGGGCATAACCAAGTGGCAAGAACTAATAGTGCCCATAGTGGCATCTGAAAGCAGTCTTATATACATCTTGTTCTCGAACTTTGATCTGACGATAGCCCAATTGAAGATCAATCTTCGAAAAATACATTGCCTTGTGCAACTCAACTAGCAACTCATCAATTTGGGGGATAGGATACCTATTCTTGATGGTCTTCTTATTTAGTGCCCTGTAGTCGATGCACATTCTCATTGTCCCATCCTTATTTTTGACCAAAACCATTGAGGACGCAAAAAGACTGGAATTGGGTTTGATGTGTCCCATACCTAATAGCTCCTTAATAGCTTTCTCAATCTCGTCTTTGAATTTCTTTGGGTGCCGGTAGGGAGTGGTGATGACTAGTTTGGCTCCCTCCTTCAACTCAATGGTGTGCCCAAAGCCCTTGTCATGGGGTCTTATTGGAGGAATCTCTCAAAAAACTCTGTCATGTTTTCCTAATAAGGCCTGTATGTCTATATGATATTGCTGGCTATTGTTTGAGGTCTTTTGAGTTGTGGTCAGGCATTTTGCTGCATAAGCTATATCTCCATGCTTGAATAGTGCTTCCATGCTCTTGGCAGAAACAATTCTTGTGTTGCCATTGGACATGCCCCTAAGAACTATCTTCCTGACATCTGCTGCATTGATGCTGCATTGAATCCCAATTCCATGGTTTGATAGTTTTGCGAAATAGTACCCAATGTACTAAGCCACTAGACACCCAAAACTACATTGGTCTCTGCCAGATCAACCACGTAGAAGTCATCAGTCATGTTGTAATTCCCATCGTCACTGTCAATTGTGACACTTCTGCATGCATAGCAATGTCCACCCACCGACTACCTCTACACCGAATCCCTCAAACTCCTTTGCAGGGATGCCTCTCCTGGTCACTAAAGCCGAGTCTATGAAATTGTGGGTGGCTCCACCATCTATCAAGATTGTAACTCGCTACCCCTCTATAACTCCCCTGACCCGGAAAGTGTTGAATTTGGGAACCCTTGATAAGGCAGTAATGGTTCCACTCTGATTCTGTACCTGTGGCAGTTGTACTTGCAGCTGCTCATCATTCCCACTGCTTTGCTCACCGTCCTGAACATGTTCTTCCACCTCGTCGTCCTCTTCATCACCATCTGGGAGTACTTCTATGTAATAAACCTTGCCTTTACCCATGCACTTGTGTATGGATTCCCAAGGTTCTTTGCAGCTGAAGCATAATTTTTTCCTTCTCAGTTCGTTCCAGGTCTCCTCATGTAGCTTGTTTTTCCCAGTTCCCCCTTTTTGGAAGGGCTTCTTGTGTTTGCCTTTCTGAGGAATGAAAGGTTTGGATTGGAATTTGTTCTTTGGGACTGCGTCCTCCATATCTCGGGCTCTAATAATGGCATCCTGTAATGTCGCGGGTTTGAAGGCCTCGGATAATCTCTCAGTGAACAACATAATGAGTCTAGGCTTCGACACATTAGTCACCATAATTGCAAGCCTATGGAACTCTGAACTATAAGCCTCTATTGTATCTGCCTGATTTAGCTGTGCTAGCTCCCTGAAATGCAGCTTTGGGTCTTTCCTATCAAACTTGTCCATTAGTCGTTGTGTGAAGTCTAGATAGGATGTAATACTAGCATGCCTTAGAGTGACCAATCCATGGTACCACCACTTATGGGCCTCTCCCTCCAAATGCAAGGCAACATATTTGATTGCTTCCAATTCCTTTGTGGGATTGAGTTGGAAATATGTATCCAACTTCTAAACCCAGGCTCTAGTCGTGCATTTGTTGAATCCATCAAAGGAAGGGATAGTCAGTTTCCCAACCTTCCACCTCAACTCAAAGTTATGTTGGCCCCTGTTGAAGTCTCTGGGTTTGTTCTTGTACTTGATGGTACAAAACTCCCGTAGTGACATTGCTGCATGAAACTCTGCTCCCAGAGATTGATATTCCCTTAAGTAATCGTTAAAACTATCACCTGGTAATGTTTGCCTCGGATTGCCAACTGGCTACTCCTCCGTGAATTGGGGAAAGAGTGGTTGAAGAGTTGCTCTATTGGTTGCTCGGGTGTTGGTTTGGACTGGAATGTTAGTGTTGCTACCCTTTGCGTGGTTCCCATTATTATTTTGGTTGGCTTGAGTAGTGGTGAGAAATTGAGTAAACATCTGCACCAACTGTTGCTCCCCCCTTGCCAAATCATTTAAGATGCTCATGGTGCCACCCTCAGGTGGCTCCTCTATGTTTGTGTCATTCCTTCTGCCCCCAAATAGCTCATCCCCATCCCCGATTTCTTCTTCTTCCTCTTCTGTTTCAAACTGCTCCTCCTCTTTTGATTCCACTTGTTCCTCTTCTTCTCATAATTTTAATAAAAACACGTTCAGAGGCTCTCCCCTCTGTCTTCTTCTCCTGTAGGTGATATGTTCACTGTTCTTGGGATTCATAAAAATTCAAGCAACTCACAGGTTGGTAGAATCAATGTTGCATATATCGTCTCGGGGAAAGTATTGGTGAGGGTCTGGAATATAACTTCTCAGTGGCATCGACGAAAAATATCGGAAAATCTCGTAAAGTGTCAAAGACCTAAAAAAATACAAAAATACTATTTTTTTTTAAATTTTTAAACGTCTAAAGCAACAACATCAAATAGACACATTGCTACATAAATATGATGATACAACTAATAAATAAGATGCATGAGATGTCAATTGGTGATATATCATTACATAATTGAAACTTAGGATTGCTAAAGTATATGCAAATCAATGTTGAAAACCTCGCCGAAAATCCGACGACTTTTTAAAAAGTCACGAGTTTTTCCCTAAGCCGAAAAATCGGCTGGGAAAAATCGCGATTTTTTAAAAAGTTGTGGAGGCGCGACTTTTTCCAAAAAGTTGCGACTTTTTAGTAAAAAGCACGGGTCAACCCAAAAAGTCGCCCAAGGCTCCATAATGGAAAAAATCGCCAAGGAGGTTTTTTCATAGTTTTAAAAACTCGGGTTTTTTTAAAAAACTTTGATGAGTTTTGTACAAGTGACATTGATGTCAACAATACTAAATGGTAATGTTAAATTCTTAAAGTAAAAGTGACATTCTCTTTATCTTTTATTTTCCAAAAGTGACATTCTCTTTATCTTTCATTTTCCATCCTTTTACTTAAATTTTTAACATTACCATTAATTGTTTCAGGATGTTTGAGAGTGGTTCCAACCTCATCGGACTTCATATGCAAAAAGTAGAATTTTAGATCCCATTCAAAATTCAACAGAGTTAATGGTTTTCAGGATTTCAGGATTGTAACGTTTCCATTGGATTCTATCATGTATGTGGGTAAGGGATTGGAATTTAATGAAGCACATCAAGCTCTCTATGTACCTTGATGTTGGTGGTGTCGATGCCTGATTGTTGAAGTTGATTGAAATCCTCTCTCATGACCTGAATAAAAATGTACCCTTCAATCAAGCAAAATCACTTATTAAGCATGGGAAGCTCTTTCTACCTTATTTTAACACTTGGATTAAGAAGTTTCATCAAAATTGTAGGGTGTTAATTGATGTACTTGGAGGATCAACTTCGAGATTGGAGGTAGAGGCAAGGGCTAGAGCTTAGAGGTGGGGGAATATTGTGCTATTGATGAATAGGATCTCAAACATAGACAATGATTTTGATGATTATGGTTTTTCAATTTTGATTTAGATATGTATTGCACTTGGTGCAATTTTGATAATATTGTCTCTAATGGTTTGGAATCATAGCTTGGTATCTTTAATATATATATTTTTTCACTAAAATTGTAAAATTTTATGTATTTTTAGCAGTCCTAGTTATTGAAATCAAAGCGCTCCGAGTTATTTGCATCCACTACATCTATATATTAGCGCTTTCTCCATATTTATGTTCCAAGGTGTTTCTCTGATGTTATTGTTGCTTTATATGTTATAAAATTTTGAAAAAAATGATTGTATTTTGTATTTTTTAATGTTTGTCGAGTTTTGCTGATTTTTCCCGAATTTTTTGCCGATGTTGTCGAGAAGTTGTATTCGGGACCCTTGTCGATGCCAACTTTTTCAACATTGATGCAAATAAGACTCATGGTGATCTGAAGAGTCAATTCAGCAAAACCAAAATTGTAGTATGGTTTTTATAAATAGAGTGGAAGGAGGACCAAGACCAGTGCCTATCAATGTTGGGAAAATGGAGTGAATAAGGGAACAAGGAGGGTGGAAATAAGTGAGTGGGGGTAGTGAGAAGCGTTGTTACAACATGCAACATTTAATCTATGTATGCTTGATTAGATTGTTGGAAACTTAACCAATGTAGGCCACTGAAAAAGTGCTCTACTTGTCAACATGCTAAAACAATTTAGGTGTGATCCTAATCCAAGATTTGATGCATGATATATGCTTTCATTGAAACACCATTACATTAATGTATCGATCATAAAATAAGAACAACAAGAAAAGTAAACAGGAAGGGCCTTGTTTTAACCTCATTCAAAAAGAAATTTGTCTTGTTGAAGCCCTAGCTTCATTAGATGTGGTTTCCAACAAGTCAAATCAACAAAAATTGGTAAGAACAGGCATAGTTTTTCGCACTTTCCAGCAATAGGCCGACATATTCAATATATCGGAATGTGTCAGAATATATTAGAAATTTCGTGATTTTTTAATTTTGATATATCGGAAGGGGGGAAGACTCGGCGATATATCCGATATTTTCGATATATCATCAATATGTGCAACATTGGGTAGAATCACCAGCTCTGATACCACTGTAATGACCCAAGCTAAATCTAGTTTGATTTTTGGTTGACTGCTTTTGCACCTTGGATTTGGACTTTCATCAACCATTTGATCAATACTGCTTAGATACCCCTGTAGTGCTCGCCCAACCAATTCTGAACTGACTTTTTGCTATCTACTAGTGTACTTTGGCTTATACTTTTTAGTCAAACACATGCAAATACAACTATGACACTACTATAGAAGTTTTTTTCCAAAATGAAGTCATCTTTGTATATTGATTATTGCTTGAGATTACAAAAGATGTTTCAAGCCACATATATGATAATATTTAACACATTGAAACACACTAAACTTGGATATCTTCAACATATAGTGCCATTAAACAACTGAAACACACAAGTATGTAATTGAGCCTATCTATCAGCTATTACAGAGATTTAAGATGACTGAATAATTCAGACTCACAAGCATACACCAAATTTGTAGGTAAACTGGTGGTTGCTACTCTCAAAATGCAAGGTTTGTCTTCCCTTTTTCGTCCCCAGTGAGTTGGAGATGACAGTAGATGACAACGTCCCACAGATAGTGTAATCTCTTCTCTTTCCATTGCTTCTAGACACCCCAAATCAGCTCCAATCAGTTGCAAATAACTGCTGTATATGATTGAATGTACTCGTTTCTCCCTTTTTGCACTGTACATGCCTCTTATCAAACCATGAATTGACTGTGTGATGGTATTCTTACACCCACACAGTATTGCGCCCTCACCCCACAGCTGAGTGCGCCCTCTCCCCACAGTGACTACACCCTCTTCTTAAATGCTGAGTGTAACACCTCACTTCCCACAGAGTTTGTGTCCTCTTCCTCAAAGGCTAAGTGCACCCTTCCTCAAGCCCTCAAACCCACAATTGTTCCACGCAACACCCCCTTCAAGGAATGACTTGTACACAATGTAGAACGCCTTCCTAGACAACAAATCCCTTTTCCAGGAGCTACTGAGCTGAATGGCCAGTCTCTTCAAACACAACTAGTGCGCCCCCCTTCATACAATCGTTGAACTCAACCCAAACTCCATAGATCTGAAACAACTGGTATTTCGACCATGTCAATGAAGCACAAATAGGAAATCTAATTGATCTCCTCCTCTCAATTGCTAGGGTGGATGGTTTCACCATCGAAACTATTCTCTTTCTCTTAGGGTTTTTGTCCCAATAGTCACAAGCCATGAGAGCTCTCCAACTTTTTGAAAATAAGAATATCATGAATGAATGAGAGAATGAGGCTCCATCCCCTTTTATTTTCACTTTGACCTCTTTTTGGCGACTTTTGTCCCTTTTCCACTTTTTATGAATGAAGTGATTTTTTCAATAGTCACTTTACGAATTAATTACCCAATGTCACTTTATAATAGTCCTTTTTCTTGGTAATGTTAAATAACTAATTAATTCCCTTGTTGTTGTCGACTATAGCCTATGGGAATCCACTAGGCTATTACGTCGTCCTCCTAGAGTGCTCACGCGGAAAGGGACATTACATGCCTCAAGAGAGAGAGATAAAATGCACAAGTGAAGAATTTGAGAGAGAGAGAGAGAGAGAGAGAGAGAGAGAGAAGATCATCACCAAAGTCTTCTCCACAAGAGCAAACCCTAATCACAAGAGCAAACTCCACAAGAAGACGTTTCCTTTAGACTTCATAGCTCCTAAGATTCATGAGGAAACCCTAGTGACTTCTTCCAATAAGCTAAGTACAAAGAAAAGAGTACAAATGATGACATGAATGGAAAGACTCTCCTTCCTCTATTTATATGAGAGATAAGGTAAGGGAGGCCAATAATACCATGTGGGCACAAGCCCTTACAAGCAACATATATGAGCCTTTTAGGCCAACACAAGTGAGACGTCCATTCTAAAGTACATGTGTCATGCTCCAAGGTGATGTCATACACAATAATGGCTCCAAGGTGATGTAGCTACACAAGGTAAGTGCACATGCGTTTGTTACAAGCCTCATATTCCATTGATCCTCCTAAGCTATGTACTCCATTGGGTCAACTACCCCATACAAGAACACTATTGAAGTACCAAGCATCCTTGAGCCATATCTAATCGTTCGAATAAGAATCCAAGCTGCCACATGCCATCTAGGGCTAGAATCCCTCCTCCATGATGCAAAATGCTCCTCATTCGAAGTAGGGGCCATTACGAAGGGCATCCACCAAATTGCCAAGAGATCTGCAATCCCTAAGGGAAAAACATCGAGCCTGGAATCAATTGAGGTCAAGCATCCACTAAGCAAGCTATCTCGACTATGCATATACATCATAGACCATCTCTCACGTTGTATTCCATCTTGGATAATCTAGGAGCTGAACATACATAATGTACCCCAAATCCCATGGAGCACCACCAAACATGGTGTAATACTTTTGAAAATGATCCATAAATATAACACTCTCTTTATAAGTAAAGTGTTTACACTAACACTTATCGACTCCCTCTGCAACTCCTCGAAATTTGTTCTCTACAAATCAGTACTGGCTATAGTCTTGGAATCAACCACTGTCATCTGCAACAAAGCTATCAACCATGCTATCACATCATCTTGATCATCCAATGAGTAATGACCATCTATCAAAATGAACGAATATCTCCCTAGAGCAACAAGAACTCGCTAAACTCCATCATCCTCAACATCAAGGGACAACACATCATGAACTCTTAAGGACGTTTTGCAAAGATAATCTCATTTCCACAGAGGATCAAGTTGATCCTGAAATACAAATCTCGTGGTATAGTCATCAAACGATGTAGGGTTATCATCAACCTGTCAGCATGAGATTTCCTCTCATGAACTTCAAATCCTTTGGCAATTGAACCAACTTGAACTAGGTCACTTCCCTCACCTTGAGAGAATCATAAGTAAGAGTAACATCAAGGGAAACTCCCTTTGTTTGAGAGAATCCAGAATTCTTGGCTCTATTCTCTATAGTACTCCCATCAACTATAACTCTTGAATCAATCTTGACAACAACCTCCATTGGGGCATCACACCTCTCCTCTAATGAACAATTGTAAGGCTCATGGATGAAGTCGATCTCATCATCACACCACTCCTCCTCTGTAAAATTGGAAGTCTTACAAATGGAAGAAACTAATGTGGTGAGACTAGCATATCTCCTAGGAGGTACACTCGCTCCTATATGCTCTCGAGCCTCTGAATCTGAAACGACAATCTCCACATTCTCCTTGTTCACTGAACAAGAACACTACAAACTAAAAGATCTCACATCCTCATCTATATGAGATACAATTGGAGTGTCTAGGATCGAAGCTGTACCTGGCTCTATGACCTCTCGCCATGCATGTTTTAGTGTTTGAGCCATCTCGACCTCCTACAATCTGGAGTGGGTGAGAACATGTCCACACTCAATCTCACCTTAACTCTTTTTGAATCCAACTCATCTCAAACCTCTAAAAATCTTTGGAGCAACAACCTCTACATTCTCCTCAATCATTGAAAGAATCCTGTGAACTAGAAGGTCTCATATCTTGGTCAAATATCACGTCTTTGCTCACCATAGTTTGCCACTGTTGAAAAATGTAATGAGTGATGTCCTTTTTCCCATGTTTTTGTGTTTGCCATGGGGGGGACACAACATTGTGTTTCCTAGACTTGTTATGTTTTCGAAGTGACTTTTTTAATAAAGTACTTCAGTATTATGTACTTTAAGTTGTCTCAAAATTATTTAACGTATTATTAATTATGTGATATAATTAATAAAGGAGCATTGAATATAAGCCCTTAGATCAAAATCATCTTAACCATTGGATGAAAAGATAGTTAGGGGTTTTGAGTTAGGGTTTTGGGAAAGTAAAAGTACAAATACAAGTCTAAGTGAAAGAGAAAACACATAGATAGAGAGAAGAGTCATTTATGATTTTATGAGAGCACAGTTCCCTAGAAAAATGATTGGCACAGTTTCCAAGGCAATCTGCAAATAGTCTGTACAGTCATTTGCTGGCAGATAAATCGAGGTACAAAAATTGTACAATCCATACAGTCCTCTGCTGTTACAGTTTTCGAGATAGTCCGTACAGTTTCTGTTGGCACAGTTTTCAAGGCAGGTGTTGGCACAGTTTTCGAGGCAGTCTGAGTCTGTACAATCCGTATAGTCACTTGTTGGCACAATTTTCGAGGCAGTCTGTACACAGTCCGTACAACAGTCTGAAATTTGCTGAGATAAGTTGGGTTTTAATTGCATTTATGATTTTTGCTGAGTGGAAGATAAATTTCTGAGTTGTGAGAAATACCAGTTTTTGCTCTCATTTAATAAAAAGACATCTCTCTGGGTTTTTTCCCCATTCTGGGGGTTTTTCCCTGGGCATTTGCCCTAAACACATGTGTTCACATTCTACAATGATTGTGTGATTGTTTCATTGAGTACTTTTTGTTCAAGTTATTTCTTGCTTTAAACAACTTAGAGCACCGTTAGGCGTTAAGTGATTTGTGAAGCAAAGTGTTTGAAGAAATGTCTGAATGAAGTTTTAGTACATTTCCTTTAAATTTTTACATGGTATTAGAGCTTGGCTCTGTTAGTTTGTGGATTTTGTGATTTCTTGAAAGCAGTCAAGATAGTTGGGCAGAACAAGTGTGCTTATTCAGAATAGAAAGAGTTCAAGTTAGGATCAATTAAAGTTTATTAGTTAAAGTCGTGGCCTTAGCAGGATTACGATATGAAGACAGATTGGATGAGTCTGATCATTTCAGCCCTTGGAAAGAACGCATAATTGTGTTGTTCAAAGGGTTGCAACTATGGGATATTGTTGGTGCTTCTGACACCATCATAGTTCCCTCAGATGCTGCTTAGAAGAGTGCCTTGGAGAAGAAAGATATCAAGGCACACAAAATCTTTTTGGACTCCATAAAAGATCATGTGATACCCCACATCACAGTTAAGTCACATGCTTTTGAAATTTGGAACGCTTTATGTACTCTTTACCAAAGCAAGAACCATAATATAAAGATGGTTCTCAGAGAAAAACTGAGAAACACCAAGATGATTGATGCTGATATAGTAATCACTTATCTCACAAAAATTACCCAAGGTAGAGATGAACTGGGTGTTGCTGGTGAGAAAGTGGAAGATGAAGAGTAGTGTCAGATATGCTCTTAATGGTTTCACTGCAAAATGGCACACATTTGTGCAAGGAGTAGTTGCTAGAGAGAAACTTCTAGTTTGGACAAGGTTATGGGATGACTTTGTTCAAGAAGAGTCCCGGGAGGGCACGTTCTAGAATAGCACTCAGGGTAGTGAAGACAATGTTGCCCTTATAATCAAAGGCAAGGGCAAATGGAAGAAAAAGGAGAAAGACCTCAATACGGTTCGATGCTTTAACTGCAACAAGTATGGCCATTATGCTAGTCAATGTCCCAAGAGGAAAGGGAATGAAGAAAAAGAGGGAGAACCATCAACAGAAATGGGAGACCTTGCTTCCCAATTTGAAAAGGAATTTTCTTTGGTTTCAGTACAGACTAGTGTAGGTAGTTCATTAGATTTCCATGACATTTGGATAGTTGATAGTGGATCAACTAGCCATATGACCGGGAAATATGGAGTTTTTCAGAGGATAGAAGAAATAGCCCCAGGACATTTTGCTGAAACAGACATTGGAAGTCCTCAGGAAGAAATACGAGGAGTTGGAACTGTGAGATTCCAACTAGGTTTTGAAGAGATTCTTGAAGTAGACAGGGTACTATTTGTTCCAGGTATGAAAGTCAGCAGACTTTCTATGTCATCATTGGAGGCTGATGGGCATGGACTTTTTATCAAGAAGGGACATGTGTTTTTCTACCGGGTAGAGAACTCAGTTGATGCCACAATTCTACTTGGGAATAAAAGAGACAAACTTTACTTTTTGCATGGAGAGGTGATATTTCTAGGTTCAGGTGGATGGCTATCCGAGTCTGAATCTGAAGATGAGGCAGGTGCACAGATGATACCTTTAGACGAGGAAAGTAACACTGGTATAAGACTCAGCTAGCATAGAGAGATAGAGTAGGATCCAGAGTTTCAAGTTGTCTTCCAACATTAGGTTCCAGAGCTAGAGGGAGTTCTTGACAGTGGTCAAGGTGATAGTGTTGGGACCTCCCTCATTAAGAGGGAGTGTTGAAAAATGTAATGAGTGATGTCCTTTTTCCATGCTTTTGTGTTTGCCATGGGGGGGATACAACATTGTGTTTCCTAGACTTGTTATGTTTTGAAAGTGACTTTTTTAATAAAGAACTTCAATATTATGTACTTTAAGTTGTCTCAAAATTATTTAATGCATTATTAATTATGTGATATAATTAATAAAGGAGCATTGAATATAAGCCCTCAGATCAAAATCATCTTAACCATTGGATGAAAAGATAGTTAGGGTTTTGGGAAAGTAAAAGTACAAATACAAGTCTAAGTGAGAGAAAACACACAGATAGAGAGAAGAGTAATTTTTTATTTTATGAGAGCACAGTTCCCTAGAAAAATCATTGGCATAGTTCCCAAGGAAATTTGCAAACAATTCGTACAGTCATTTGTTGGCACATAAATCGAGGCACATAAATTGTACAGTCCATACAGTCCTTTGTTGGCACAATTTTTGAGACAGCCTGTACAATTTTTCTTGGCATAGTTTTCGAGGCAGCTGTTGGCATAGTTTTTGAGGTAGTCTGTACAACAGTCTGAGCCCGTACAGTCACCTATTGGCACAGTTTTCGAGGCAGTCCGTACACAGCTCGAAATTTGCTGAGATAAGTTGGTTTTTAATTGCATTTATGATTTTTGCTGAGTGGAAGATAAATTTCTGAGTTGCGAGAAATATCAATTTTTGCTCTCATTTAATAAAAAGACATCTCTGTGGGTTTTTTCCCCATTTTGGGGGTTTTTCCCTAGGCATGGGCCCTAAACACATGTGTTCACATTCTACAGTGATTGTGTGATTGTTTCATTGAGTACTTTTTGTTCAAGTTATTTCTGGCTTTAAATTACTCAGAGCACCATTAAGTCATTTGTGAAGCAAAGTGTTTGAAGAAATGTCTGAATGAATTTTTAGTACATTTCCTTTAAATTTTTACACCCACTATTATGGAATCTTGATCTTGTAAGCTATAGAAATATCACTATATTTGTCACAAGATCTAATCACAACATATCGAATATCAAAATCAATCACTCAATCCATCGTGGGTTTTGAGCCTATCTCCATGGCATCTTACCATGCATGCTTTACATGTGTCTCAAAACTAGAAGTCTCATCCAACCTCACATTGAAACGTACAAGTACCACTGGATCAACAAGTAACCTATAAAGGCCACCCTCTCTCACCCCTCCCCAAAGTCCTTGAACTAGCAAGTCTACAATCCTTGATGGTGCACTACTATCCCTCAAAAGTAGTCTCATCCACCCTCACACTGGAATGTACACATGCCATTGTATCAACAAGTAACCTATAAAGGCCACCCTCTCTCACCCATCTCGCCAAAGTCCTTGGACTAGCTAGACTACTATCATTGATGGTGCATTGGTATCCCTGGAAAGTAGCTATCATGCCTTCCTCCGGCTCCTGAAATTTGTTGAACAATAATTTGTCATATGTCATATGTTTTGAATCTCCACTGTCCACAAACCATCCAACACTAAACACAATGTTAGAGGACAATCAAGAGACCAAAGCCATATCCATCTTGGAAAATCTGCAATATGAAGAAGATCCTCCAGCTATCATATATGAAAAACAAATTGGCATCTAGTAGAACAAATGAATCACCTATCCCAAGTCCTTTGGAGTATCTCACCCACTGAGAGCAAAACCAGACCAATCAATAATCACATAGATCTACCGCCTATCATTGGCAACCACTAGATCAAATCAACCACCTATGATAGATCCTCCTAGGCATCACACCAATTGAAAATACATCCATAACAACCATCAATGTAGAAGATCTATCATCTCTTATCACAAGAGAAGCAAGGATTTCACCTCATCAAAACTTCTCACAAGTGCAAGTGGTCATCTCAAGCACAAATCAACAATAAATGAAGAGGAACAACCCTTCCAGGGGTGAAGGTGCTTCTCTCAACCAACATAGAGTTTCTTACCCAATGACCTCAACTAGGTCAACTACCTGTCCTAGGGAAACTCCAACTGAAATACAAACTCCCTCTTACTCAAGAGTGATCTCAACTATAACCAGGTCTGATACCATGTTGAAATTTTGTGTAATCGGGCTATTAATGTCAAACTAAAATTTCACCTTCTTCCTAGAAGGTTTTTGGGATCTTAGCACCAGAATTTTCAGCTGTAGAACTATTGTAACAACCTCAAACATTACGACAATTCAAGGAGAAAAGATACCAAACAATGAGATAAGTTTCAGCCCCTTCTAGTGAAGCTTATCAACCAATAACTAGATATGAAAATGTATTTTTACAACAGTAATTACAGTAGTATAACAATAGTAAATTAACCCTAGCTCAATCAAGATGATCCGAGTGTAAGAATTTCTCCAACACAACTTCCACGGCAAGAAGTCCTCTTCTCTTCTTCATTAATCCACCCTAGGTTTTTCTCTCAAAACCCTAATCTCCAATCTCCAAGCGATAAAACCTAACTCTAGAACACCAAGATGCTCCAAGAAACTCCAAGAAGACTAAGAAACCCTAGTGTCTCAAGAGAGACAGATAACAAGTACAAGTGAAGACTGCAAGAGAGAGAGAAAGCCAAGATCATCATCGTCTCTCCAGAAGAGAACCCTAATCACAAGAGCAAACTCCACATGAAGACGCCTCCTCTAGACTTCATAACTCTTCCTAAGGTTCATGAAGAAACCCTAGCTATTCCTTCCAAGAAGCTAAGTCCAAGGAAAATAGTACAAATCATGATATGAATGGAAAGACTCTCTCCTTCCTCTATTTATATGAGAGGTAAAGGAGGCCATCGATATTATGTGGGCACAATCCCTTACAAGGAACCTACACGAGCCTTGTAGTCCAACACAAGTGAGACACCCACTCTAATGTACATGTGTCATGCTCCAAGGTTATGTCGTACACCATAATGTCTCCAAGGTGATATAGCTATGCAAGGTAAGTCCAAATGCTTTCGTCACAAGCTTCCATAGGTTCCATTGATCCTACTAAGAAATGTACTCCACTAAGTCAACTACCCCCTGTAAGACAATGTCAAATCCCTAGGCATCCTCGAGCCATCTCCAATCCCCCGAATAGGAATCCAAGCTACCACATGCCATGTAGGGCATGAAGCCTTCTTCCATGATGCAAAATGTTGCTCATTGCAAGGAGGGGACTGTCTAAGCAAGTGGTTCCTCCATGTGGCCATCATCAAGGGCATCCACCAAATTCCCTAGAGATCTCCAACGCTAAAGGGAAGAATATCGAGCCTTCTATCAATTGAGGTCAAGCATCCATTGAGTAAGCTATCTCAACTGTGTATATCCATCAAGTACCATCTCTCATACTGCAATCCATCTTGGACCATCCAGGGGCTGAAAATACACTCTGTACACCAAATCTCATGAAGTACTCCCAAACATGGTGTAAATACTTTCAGAGTTACCCAAAAATCTAAGAAGTACTTGGACCAACTAAAACTTGGAAAAACTCACAAGTTGTGGTGGAGTCAAACTTCATTGGCTTGGAGTCATGTTGTTCTTCTGCTTGTTGGAAAAGTTACAATTGTGATAGAATTCTCACAGTAGGGCAGATTTGTTACTCATCTTTTCCTCTCTCAAGCAGCCTATAAAATGTTGGAGAAGGTCCTCAGATGTTTTCTTTGGGGTAAGTAAGGTGTAGTGGAAGGAATTACATTGGTGACTTGGCTTGTTAAAGTCAACTTCAACTTTTTCTGTAAGGATGTTGACTCCCTCTCATCGGGGCACATGATCATATGCTTGTGTTTCTAGCTTTTTTAGGACATAAATTTTCTTGTCATCCTATTGCTAGATTGCTGTAATTCTCTTTGTTCCATGATGCAACTATTTGTTTCATGATGTATTATATATGGTTCTCAAGAAAAATGATGTCATCATTCATCATGATTCATATTTGATCACATAGTAAATGTAAAATAAAAAATAGATGTTCATATTTAGAATAACTGAGGTAGAGCAGATATTGCAGTTAAACTCTGGTTTAGAATGTTTTCTCATACTCAGTTCATGGATGGTAAAATTGCCTTAGTAAATCTGCCTTGAAACATGGTCAAATTTCAATCTTTGTTGCAAAATTTTATTGGTAAATCCTTGTAACTTCTACTAGATATGCGTTTCAAAGTCTAGGAGTTGGGTTTAAAAGGCATCTAAAACAGCAATGCTTAAAGATATTCCTATGTGAAAACTAAGGCTTAAAAATGTATGCTGTAAATATGTGACAAAATGGTTGATAAAACGTCTTATCCAAGCAACTAATCCTAAAAATGTTTGGCTAAAAAGTATCCAAAAAGGGTAAAAAAGATAACATACCTAAAAACATTTGTTATCCCAACTCTTGAAGATTTTAGTATATAATACCTTCAAAATGTTGTAGATTCTAGGTAGGGGTTTGATTGCTCACAACGAACCCTTATGATGTGGCTTACCATCAACATGGCTAGATAGGTTAATATTGGCCTTCAACCAACTTGGGAGATTCCATGAAGGCTAGCAGGAAGGGTTACCGTAGGTAACCATACTCTCTTTAAACTAGCAGTATTTTGTGCCACAAGCATCTTGGGTATAACAATTAGGATCATTGCCAAAAGCATAATATTGAGCAGCTATATCTCATTTGGTTGCAAGCATGCTAGAGTGTACTTTGGAGAGGCTTGACTTATTAGTGAGGGTTGTAAATTGATGTGGTTAAGAGAAGTAATGAGCCATTATCAACTGGCAAGTCGCAGCACATCTTTAATGTAGTGAAAAGAGTGAAGCATGAGAAAGCTGATTGCAACGAGTGTTCTCTCTCATTGTTTCACATATTACCTTTGTTTTCTTTTCACATGATGTTTGAAATAACAAACACAAGCCTTCCATTGGCCTTAATTTATCCATAAGGCAATCAGGGGAAGAATAGACTAGATAGTAGTGCCCCCAATAAAATGCAATACTTGCAAATGTCTTATTGCCTTTTTGAGTAATGTGTGCACTCTTACGCATGAGTAGGAAATGATAAATGTCATAGATGAAGCATGAAATTCGACGAGTTGGCTCAACAGCTCATTTCTAACGTGAAACTCACATATGAGACTCTGAATATGCAATGAATACTGAGCATAATAGAGTAACTATGAACATCCTTGATATCATTTTAATTGAAAATTATCACTGTTTACTTTGGGAGATAAACAAGTACACTTGTTGCAAAAGTATACATCAGAGGAAACAATTGAATCTTAAAGATTCTAGTATTAGAAAATTTAGATTATAGGTGCATTGCCTGATTGATCTTACTAATGAAGCAACTTATTTAGCTTCTACTATGTCTACTTTTTCATAAAAATGCACAATCAACCTCAATGAAGAGGGTTTTGTTAGTTAACAATGTATATGTTATCACACAACTTGTAGTTGCCCCTAGAGGTATCCCATCCGGGACGGTAGAGGAGACAGGCAACTAAAGAGGTGACCCAAGAGATGCTACGGTTCCCAATGAAAGGTGGGAGTCACGTCAACCGAGGCACTCTTCGCTTTAGGTCAAGGTGTAGCAAGACCTAGGGGGAGACCCTATAACCAATCACAGTTGATCGGATCCAAACAAAGGTTTCTAAAGGTAGGTAAATGATGAGTTACGGAAACCAATGCAAGGCTAAGTGGACCTAAGAGTTAAGGTATGGTTGAAGGTGGTGTGAGAGATTGTTATTGTTTCAACCTATGTATGGTTTAGGCCACATGATGGGGTGTGATGACTAGGTAAAGTACCATGTGTTTACACAAGTGGGTCTTGTTTTCTTGGGAAGTGTGAAATGGTTCTAGATAGGCCCACAAGGTGAAGTTAGGTGTGAAGTTGGTACTATAGGTCGGATAAAGGCTAGATCTATAAATCTAAGTTGATTCTAGGAGTACCCATGTATTAGATCTAGGGTTTGACACAATTCCCAAGGAGTGCGACTTGCTTTAGAGGAGGACTAGTGCCTTGTTAGATGGGCTAATGGGGTCAAAAAGTATGTCAAAGTGTAGATCGGGACACCTAGAAGCCAAGTCAAGTGGGCTAAATGGGATCCAATGGTTGGATTTTGCTAGATCTAGGTTTTCAAGTAATTACCCTAAGTGGACCACAATCCCTTGAAACAAGGAATGCTACCCCCAAGGCGGATCGTGACAGAAAGACAGTCTAGACCTAGGTTTCAAGGTATGGGCATTCCAAATCCATGAAAATCTCAAACACCCACCTCCTAGAAGTGGACAAACTCACTTTTTCAAGGGAGTGCGCCGTTGCTCAAGGAGGGCTAAAAAAGTTGGTTTGGTGGACCAAATCAAGTCCAATGGCCACCAAACTATAGATCCCAGTAGCTAGTACCCCGATCTATGTATGTCCCGAAAATCAAGTCAATCCAAGGGCTAGATCTTAGTAGATCTGAGTTTTGAGGTGCCAAGAAAATCAAAAGGGGGTCTTAACCCCTTAAAACATGGAGAGATGTCCACAAGGTGGATTTCACCAAAGTAAGAATCTGGGGGTAGGTTATCAAGTGTCTAGATTGCAAATCAAGTGGGATCTCACCTACCCATGTGCTAGATCTAACCAAACGAGCCTCTCTCTAGGAAGTGCGATTTGGGTCAAGGAGGGCTTTTTGCCTTGAAAAGTGGGTCAATTTTTAGCCAATCACCACCAAACTGTAGATCCAACTAGGGGTGGATGCTATAGAGGTGGGTTTTCAATATCTCTTCAAAAGCAAGGCTAGATCTAAGTAGATCTAAAAAAATACCAAAAACAAGGGTTTTAATTGATTAGGGTTTTTATGATCTAGAAATCATGGAAGATTCAAGGAAGTAGAAGATCATACCTCTTGGAACATACCTGGATGAAGAGATGAATGCTAGTTGAGACGAGGATTACTTTGCCAAAGATCAAATGGAGAATTGTTGAAGCCCTCTTGCCAAATCGATTTTCCCAAGCCACATGTGATTCCTTCTAACCTGTCAAAACCAAGGAGCAAAGCATCAATTAGTTTAACAAATTGAAGGTAGATACAAGCAAGAGAGAGAGAGAAACATAGAATAGTTGACACAAAGGCAAAACCACTCCCTGTTACACCAAAACGATTTCTTCCAAGATTGAAGGGCAAGCCTCCCCACCAATTCGCCCTTGTCCAAAATCGCCCTCTTAACCTGCAAATAAAATATGGCAAATATGCAAGATAGCTACAATAGATCCTCCAGTGCAATGGACAAAAGCATTTACAATCGAAACAACCAACATCCACTCCAATCCAAGCATGTATTCCAAAAGATAGAAATTTTATTCCAAGAGCCAAGAGCCAAAAATCTCTAGATGAATTTTACAATGAGAGGCTCCCTCCTTAAATAGGATGGGGAGAGAGTACAATCCTAACCACTTTTTACATGAGTGGCTAAGATTAAAAGATCTCAAGATCTAATCAATGGCTAACAATAAATCATAACAATATATCACATGGATCACCCACATAATGATAGCGCCCCCACTAAAAGGTACAATAAGAGGGTGACGTCATCCACTAGAGAAACATAAGCACCAAAATCCACCTCATGGTGACTAGGACATGACAATATAAGCTCATGGTGGGGCTAGGAGGTATTAATCCTTACTAGCTCATCCCCAAGGCACAATAAAATAATAAAATATGTCCAATATAATATAAATGATCAAAACTGTCCTCAGAATCCATGACAGTCAAGCAGTAAATGTCCTCCTGTGATCAATCTGGGCATACCCACATGGTGAAAACTGACTGGAAGGTAGTGATGCCACCCTGGAAGACCTCTGTGAAGACCAAATGCCAAAACCTTGCCTCAATTGCCCAAATCGATTTCCTCAGTGACCACTTTATCCCATTTTTTAACTGCCTCGGGAACTGTGAAAGTGCCAAAACTGCCTCCTAGGGTGCTAGCGCTGTCCATCTGAGCCCACCAGGCTCTCCAGAAGGGGGGGTAAATGGTAAAAACAAGTGGCTGGACCACCGCCTCCATCATCAGCGCCCTAGGTGAACTGGCCTCTCGGGGCCCCTGCTGCTCAGGCTGGGAAATCAGCCCCAAATCTGGTCAACAAGTGTAAAACTGCATCAATCACTGTCAGAAGTGCCCGGAACTGAAAGATAAGTGTCTCAATGGATCCGGAAGACCCAAATCCACTAGGAATGTGTACTCATACACCCTGGGTTGCCCTAATGGGCCAGCTGTAGGGTCCACCATATATGGACAATATATAATCTGCTGATCTGAAGTAGTAATAAACCTGCTGAACTGGATCAAACATCATCTGCATTATATGTCCATCATATGATATCATCATCAAACATGTGGACCCATCAATCATCATCAATAATCATCCATACATGGTCCACATCATCACGGATCCCAAGAATATATAACCAAGGATAAATCACATCAGTAGACTAAGACACTGCTTCTCTAATCATTCTCACAGCTAAACTCAAAGTATAACATCCATTCAGTGGCATTAATTAAGTTAGCATATTCCGTTGTTATATAAAATTACTTGCACAATAGTTCAAATGACAAACTCACCCATTGGACATGGTCAAACTGCTAGTGAAGGATGAAGGCAAGGAGCAAGGTTGGGCCAAGGGGTTGACTTGTCTAACTTAACTCAAAAATACTTTGGACTGGGAGAAGGGGGAAGCTACAAACTCTATGCTGGACAAAAGAACACGGGGGATGGCTGTGCCTCACAAATGGATAAGTTGTTTAGAGAGTGCTTATTCAACTTAGGCATCATGTCTACATCAAGTTGATCCAGGTTCATTAGGATCATTCCATTTTATTCCATGGCCTTTTTGGCCTACATAACCCTTCGGATTTCAGATGTGCTGAAAAGCACAACTAGTTGCAGCTTGCATCCAGGGCATGTTTTTCAAATATTTATAAGGTCAGCAATTGTTTAGATATAGCTTTTAAGAACCATTGCTTTTTGGACCTTTCTTATACTCTTCGAGGAGTATTTTTAGCTGTTCATCGCTCTTGCCCTTTTTTTTGTTTCCATGGGCGAATTTTTCAAGTTTCCACAGGTAGAACATGAGCTTTCAGTTTTAGCCAACAACATCTCAAGTGACTAGGGGGGAGTTCGAGCCAATGCCAAACATTGGGACAACCGACCAGAATGATTTAGGCCTACAATCCAACTCACCAAAGGCAAGTTTTGTCACCAACTCAGAGCCGAGACACTGAATAAACAGGGATGCGGTCCAAACACAGAGGTAGAAAAATGGGGAAATCCTCGGTATCAGAAAGTCAAATGTTACAAGTCAGGGTTTAAAGTCAAACAGGAAGGTCATGTATGGATGGAGACAAATGAATATGGAACCTACACTAGCAGACAACAGGTGTCGGGAAAGACCATATCTATGTAAGGTGAAAAACCAGTGAGTTTTGTTAAATGACCTAAATGTGCAAGCAATTGTCCATTTTATGATTTACAGTTCATTTTAAATAGTTTGCCACATTAGGAATAATATACCAAGCACATGCTATGATCATGACTAAGTCAACAAGATAATAAATCCATAGTCAATGAGAACATATCCATAGATCATACAACATCATCATAATAATAATCATCCAGTATCATCTGAAACACTGCTGTAATACATCTCTAGGCACTGAACTGAAACTGTATGGGATAAGTGGTCACATCAGTCATCAAATCTGAACTCTCAAGTCTCAGCCTTGACACAAGGTCATATACAAATCTGAATAATGTACTGCTCTCATCATGAGTGATCCAAAATATATAGCCATGTTCTGGAATAATGTAAGCTCTGGAATGTGCAGATATCTGCTGTACAAGAATAGTAGCCCTGCTACTATGGTGTGATAACAGTATAATTCTTTTTCAAAAGTAGTATCAATTTAGAGAGGCAGGATGCTATGAAAGTCACTAAAATTTCCAATGGATTTGTACTGTTACCACAAAAACCTGCACTGCATGATATTCAAGTCCCTTAACAAAGAACAAGGTCAGGATAACTTATGAAGTTGCCCACTGCCACCACATCAACCTTCTGGGTAACTTACGGTGTTGCCCACTGTCACCACAACAACCTTCCTCTTCCCGTGGGCTGGTTCATTTCCAGTGGAAGGGGGGATTCCTAGTCTGTCTTCTAATTGCAGATTTACAAATCAGATTTAGTAGACTTGATGTTTTAGGGTTTCCAGTAAAAGCATGGTGGAATTCAATAGGATCAGTGCTTTTGACAATTAAGGCTATGGTATCAGGGCAGCAAAGAGGTTTGAAATGGGATGGAGAATATCAATAGGACAATTATAGATGTACCCTACCAATAATATCAATCTGATTACCATGAAATGCTCAAAACTGATACTACATGCAGAAATGATCAACCATTAATGGGTCATGTAAGAAAGTCCAATAGAAAAAAACAGGATAGACACAAGAGATAGACTAAATAGACAGCAATTTATTACTGGAGTTTTCAATAACATCAAGGAGCAAAAGAGGACTGACAAGGGTTGCTGCTCAGCCTTTTACTTGGCCAAACAGTCCATAAAACCTGATAAATTAGCTTTGGACATGTAATCTTATCAACAGTAAATAACATGCAGCATTACATGGCATTCGGATCTACATGACATAAGAAAAAGAAGATGGAAACTCAGCCTCGCCACAAACCCTCCAATGCCTGAAAAAATTAATGAATATGGCCCTCTAAGGGGTATTTTCTGCCCATGACTGACCCTCCTCAAGTGAGAGACTCCTTTCCTTTGATATCTTCATCTTCACATCTTTTTACTTTAAATATTACTTTAGAAGCTCACTAGACTCGTCTCATACAAATATTATCAAGAAATATCTCGATTCCTTCAAGGATGGAGTGCTTCCTTTCTAATTGATCTTAGGGTTTGACGATGCCTACAAGACCGCATTGCATCTCCTCATTCAAGGCACTTTCCTCCAAATATATACAAATTGCCTTGAACAATGTTCCCTCAACTCCAAAAGACCTTCTCAAAGATGCGATGTCTTGAAATATGGAGAAGTGCCTTCAAATATGTAGAAGTGCCCTGATTTAATATGTAAATGGGTTTAGGATCCACTTGGTCTCCCTCGTAGGCCCAATGCTCCTCCTTTAATGCCTTTCTTTGCCATTTGTCGTACATAAATGATGTCATGGGCCCACCAAACTCCTCTTATTGTAGAGTGCTCATCATCATTGGTATTTGTGCCTGAACGAAGAGGTGTCTTTGGAGTCTTGGACCATCTGGAAGTTACTCATTGCCAACGCTCTTGTCGAATCTCTCCCTTTTCCTTGGTACATGCCCAAAATAGTAAGGATCAACAGAAAATGTTACAATGAGAATTTGGAATAATAGTAAGGATCAACAGAAAATGTTTGGAATCTTGAAGGTTGCAGAAAATGTTGAAAATGGGCCAAATTCCCACATTTGATTTGCAAAAACTAAGAAGAGAAGTATCAATGATTCTTTATTAAATATTTGAAAGGATTAGCAAGGAATGGGTTTGATCTTAACCGTTCAAGTTTGTATTGGAATTAATTTGACATGCTCCCAAAGGAATTGACTGATTCATCACATGTGAAAGTATCGATGCAAACATGACTAAGTACATTTAATTTGCCGATTTAACTCATTTTCGAAGTAAACAAAAATGTTCCTCAGATGCAATTATTGGAAACATATAATGGCAAGCCTAGATTTCTTCTGGTTCAATATGTTCGAAGTTTGAACACATTTTTGGAATGTCTAAGGCTGACATATTGACCCTTCTTGTATATGCTATGTGAGGGAGTGATAGTGGGCAGTGTTACTGCCCAATTTGTACGTAAGCAGAAAAGATCCCGATCCACTGCCGCAACCTAGGTGGCAACAGATTTTGTTTGTCACCATCACCTCAACTCACAACCTCTCATTTAAGGCTTTGTTTTTAAACCTAAGCCTAGGGCGGTATCCCAATTAGATTGATTATTTATTTAAGTCTAGATGAAAGATATAGCAATATTGAAGTTAATCTAGACAAGTCTTAGAAAAAGCTTAAACAGCATGTGAGATAGTCATTAACAATAGATGTTCAATCTTAGCTAATGAATTCACTCTTAATATTCAATGACAATAGTAAATTCAATAACAATGCTTCTCAAGACAATATACCAAATCCACAATAATAACAATTAGCAATATTGGTTTAGCAATATGTCTTATTTATTTCACTAAATCAATTATATCTTATCAATTAAGCACGATAATTATTGACTTAGCAAAATTAACAATAACCACTTATGTTAGATAAATCCAAATGCCAAGACACAATCAACAACACTTAGATTATTAGTTTTAAATTTTTAGTGATTAGAGCTCGAAGGGATTAGTGGTTGAAACCATTGGAAATTTCCTCCTTGTGTTTTATGATTTAAATGATTAGATATAAACAAGGAAAACTAATTCTGGAAATTACTAAAACTTGGAAAAAATGCAGAAAATTCTAAAATTAGTTTAGCTAGGAAAATTGCTAAAATAACATTTTAATTTATAGATTTTCCCAACTAGATGCTGCAAATTATGGGTTATAAATTGCTGGAAATACAAAAAATTGCAGCAAAGTAATTCATTCCAAATCTGGGATACTGGTGAAATTTTCAAGAATGATTAAATATAGAAAATTTCCTATTTTTTTAGGAAAATTTTAGATTGCAGGAATTGCAGTAAATACATCTAGGAAAATTCAGAATCAATGTCTAATCATGAGATCTAAGTTGCCAGGTAACTTGGGTAAGGAGATTGAGATAGGGACGGGTGCGGGGACGGGGATGCCACTTTTTTAAATAGGGGACTTGGGTATGTCGGAGTACTATATATATATATTATAATACATATGAAGTTTAAATAATTTTCATTGTACATATATATTCATTTGCAACTATATGAATCCAAACCATTATACACAAATATGCAAAGTTTCTCATGTATATAGCAAGGGTGCATACAACTAAAAAAACATCTAGTGCAATTCATATTTGTCTAGTGACCCAAAATACATAAACAAAGAGGCTAAATAGCCTATAGAGTCCAAAAAACTTCATCATACAACAAATAATTACATATCAAAATCCTTTCCTATATTGGGATCCTATTCAACAATAACACCATGTGCCCCCTCTAGGCTCTAGTCCTTGCCTCTACCTTGAATCTTGAAGTTGGTTCTCCAAGGACATTAGTTAAAACCCTAAAGTTTTGATGAAACTTTTTAATCGAAGTGTTAAACTAAGGTTGAAAAAGCTTCCCATGCTTAATAAGTGGTTTTGCTTGAGTGAAGTGTACATTTTTGTTAAGGTCATGATATAGGAGTTCAACAATAAGCACCGCCAATATCAAGGTATATATAGAGGTTGATGTGCTTGATTAAATGCCAATCCCATACCCTCATACATGATAGAATCTAGTGGAAACGTTGCTATCCTGAAATCCTGAAAACTATTAAGTTTGTTGAATTTTGAATGGGATCTAAAATTCTACTTTTTGCATATGAAGTCCAATGAGGTTGGAAGCACTCTCAATCATCCTAAAACAATTAATGGCAATGTTAAAAATTTACGTAAAATGATAGAAAATGAAAGATAAGGAGAATGCCACTTTTACTTTAAGAATTTATTATTGCCATTTAATATTACTGTCTTTAATGTCACTTGTACAAAGCTGGCTGGGATCGTACCAAACTAGTTGCTAGGCGTCCAAGGTGTCCCCAAAACAGGGGTACCCCATACAAAACTGGTCCCTGGGCGTCCCTATGTTAATGTAATTGTAACTTCGGAAGATATTCACTTGTATTTTATGTTGTCATTATTATTGTATTTTATTTGTACCTTCGACGGAGATGTTTATTCTTCCGGTCGAGGATGTCATTATTACATTTGGTCATGTAAAGTCATTGAGGTAAATCTTCCCTTGTAAGTCGGGGCAATAGTTCCCCCTAGAGTCAGTTAGATTAGGGTTATTGAGTCCCCTAGAGAAGTCGGCCCAATCAGGTTTAGCTGGGGCCGACCTAGTAAGTGAAAAGGTCAAGTGAAAGATAAAGTATAAATAGAGAGTGGAGCTCTCTCATTTGAACACACACTCACTCACAAGTTCGCATTAATGAGAGAGAGGACAAGTTCGCATAGGAGGAAAAGAAGAGGAGCTGCAAAAGACCATCTCTGTTTTGGGGTTTTACTTTTGTGATATTGTATTGGTGGCGATTCTATCTCTGAGGAAGTTGCGGGGTTTTCTCCTTTATGGTTTCCCTGAGGAAAATCTTTGTGTCTCTTATGTTATGCTGTGCATGTTATTCTTTCAGTTAAGATCCTAGATAATATTGATTAAAAGTAGAAAAATCAACACCCTAGGTGTCCCAAAACAGGGGTGTATCTCGTCCCCTCTGCAATCAACGTCCCTTGAATTCGTGACAAACATCTCGGGTACTTCGGCCAAGTTTTGGGCACGGCAGGGTATGCTAGGGTACATGGGTACGAGGTATCCGATACGTGGGTACATGTATCCAATACAGGTACATGTACCCTACCCCTGGGTACGGGTACCCATGCTACTTAGCATGAGATAAATACTAAATTCTCAATCTAAATGGTATTCAATGAAGCACAAATTTTATTTTATTTTTATAATTTTTTTATGAATTTTTATGGAAAATAAATATGAAAATGAAGGGTAAACAACAACAACAATTTCCAGATTTTTATTTTATGATAATTTTTCCAAATAAAATCTATTTAGGGTATTCCAAGGGATAATCAACAATTTGTCAGAATTTTAATAATTTTTTTAGTGGAAGGGAAAATTAAAAAATTCAAAAGATCTATTCAAGATATTCAAATTTAACCAATAGATCTAGGTAAAATATAAAATATTTTTGGGGTTTTCTTTCAGGGTTAGATTCCACCAACTAAAACAAAGAAAATAAAAGAGATTTGCTTTTGATTTATGGATGGTTGGCAAGAGAAATAAGAGAGACTAGTGCCTTACCTTTTTTTTGATGGGGGCCTATGGAGTCAACAAAGAATTTTTCCAATGGACTTGTTCCACAGAGATCATTAGGAAGAATAATTTCTCAAGGCCTTCAACCCTTCATAGATGTATTAGCAACTATATTCATGCAAAATCACAAAGGGAGGATGTGCTCCTCGTCTACTTCTTACTTGAGTGAAACGCTACACTAGAAGGGGTAGATTTGCAAAATCTTAATCAGGATTAGTAAAAAAAACCTCCCTCTATGCATGAAAATCAACTGAACCTATAATAAAACTTTACCATAGATCCAATCCCTTTGGACAATATTACCCCTAAAGAAGCACACGAGAAATAGAACACAATGCTATCACAATGTTACCTCCAATAGAGAAACTACGAATAAGAAAAATACCATCATTAATGAGAAGCTCCAAGATATGACCTGCCAAAAAAGATTTTATTATAAAAAAATGCCATGTACAAAGATAACTCTCTTGTAGTACCAATAACCAACAAATGAAATGAGAGAAGAATTTTCCTTTTATAGCTTTAGAAGCTCAATCTCTTCTCATTTAAAAAAATAATTTTTTACTTCTCGAAGATTGAAAACCCTAACCAAAAGACTCAAAACTTGAACAAATCCCTCTTGACATGAGAAATAATAATAAAAATACCACAAATTGGTTGAGGAAGGCCAAAGGAGAGGGCGCTAGCACAAAGAGGGCAAACAATTTTTTTGAGAGGGATGAATGGGCCAAAAGAGGGGGATGATTTGGGGTTTAGAGGAAGCTTCCATCCTCTCCTTGGCACTTGTGGGCATAAGGAGGCCTAAAAACACTCCAATAACCTCTCCAATGTCTAGAAGTGGGTCCAAAAGGGTGGAATCAAGTCAAAGGAAGACTTACAATGCCAAACAAGGGCCACACGTGTGCTAGGATTAGTGGTACGGCTCACACGTGAGGAAAGGAGGGATGATTTGGCAATTAGAGGTGGGTGTTTGGGCCCTTGGGGTTTTATGAGTCTAGGTAGGTCTAGGAGAGTCTAAGGGTTAGGATAGACATAAAAGGTAGGGGGCGCTAGCCTAGAAGGCCAGTTTAGGTGGGTGCATTGGGATGCATGATATTTGCATGAAAATATGATGAGGTTGTCACATTAGAAAGGGAAACATTAAGTTATAAAGTTAATGAATGATAAATTAGAACATTTGACTTAAAGTTAGACTCAGGGAAGCCATGTCCTAACCTTTTAATTTGTTTTTAACCCCTAGGATATTAGAATTATCATGTAACCATGTGCAAGGACTCTAGACTCTAACTTGACATTACGTAAGTGTCCATGGTGACCATATACATGAGATGTTTAAATTACATTGACTCATAGGGCTCATGAGCTCTAATATATGGCGAGTTGCACCTAGAAATGTCCTCGTCTTGGAGGATTTCGAGTGAAAAAACCTTGGATTATTTATGATCATGAAGATGTAAATAATTCTCAGTTAAAAAAACACTCAAGAGACATTCCCTTTGTGCAATCATCATAGCGGAGCTGAGTATGGGTTATAAGTTATAACTGACCCTTGGGCCTTTACATATAAAAGATACATTTCAGTTACATCATTACATTTCATTACATTACATCACAACAATGGATCACTTGATATGGTGATACAGTTTACATGACTGACTTTGACAAGCCATATACATAGAGCTTCATCTGGATCATCCACATCTTTACATCGGGATAAGTCCTCGTACAATCTGAGGGGTAACAGACAACGCTTAGCCCACTGATGCAACTTTTGATGTAAGTCTCCTGTTTCCCTTTGTAAAATAATATGCATTTCAAGCAAAAATTCCTTTTTTGCTTTTTTTACTAAACATCTTTGCATGCTTATTTTGTTCCCTTAAATTGTTTTTTAAAAAAGGCTTTGGTTTTATTTAGATCATATGTATAAAATGTAAAGCCAACCTTACTGGTTGTGCTTATTGCATATTAAGTGTGAATGAACAATTTATTGCATACTAAGTGTGGATGAACAATTTGGATCTTCTTTTATGTCTTTGGGTGCCGTGTCATGCTTGTGCTTACTTTTAGGCCATGTATTTGCATGGAGTAGATAAAAAAGGGCTGTGGGATTTTCTCTTATGTTTCTTGTCCCACTTGTTCACCCCCCTATCAGGCTCTTGGTCCCAAGATGGCCTTTTATTATGAGCATTTTATGTAGCTGGAGGATGGTCTCATTGTTTGTCCTGACTACATTTGACGTCATTGGGTTCATGGTCCCAGTGTTTCACTCAGCTTGCTGTGGGTTTGCTCCCACCACTTGTAGGTCAAGATGGACTACCACTTCCCATTGTCCAAGAGGGTCTATTGGTTATGCCATCTCCGTGAGATTGACTATGAGGAATATATTGTCTTCAAGTGCACCGTTTACTATGAGATTTGGCTTGGTTCTGTTTCGCTCATTACCTCTTCTTTCAGCCTATCTTAGTTGTTGGAGGTGCTAAGCGCTAGGTAGACTCCATTTCTTTTGTGTTAAATGGTGGTTGATTTGTGAGACAAGGACTTCCTCTCGCATAGTTGGGAGACCTGTCACCTTCATTGGACCTCAGAGCCAAACCTACTCACCTCGAAGTTTGCCCCTTGGCTTAGTACGATTAGCTAGACCTCCATCAAGAGATTCTTCCACTTAGCCTCACTGTTAGGAAAGACAAGTCATTTCGCTCTAGAGCTCCTCCAAAGCTTGTACAACCAAGCTCCCTCAGCCCCAATCAATCTCTAGACGACATCATCAGGTTTTGCATTGGCTCCTTTGTAGTGAATCAGTGATAGATGGACATTGGAGATAAGGATACCTCTTCTCCCTCCTCTGCATTCATTTTTATTTATAGTTCTTATGTTGATGTGGAACTAGGGCCTGGTTTTTTCACTTCTGTTTTTTCCTAGCGCTTTCTCTTATTGTCATTTACATCTTTTTATTTTGGTAACATTTTAGCATCGAAAGGCATTCTAGAGATTTTCACAGTTGTACTCTCTATTCCAATTCACCTCTCTTTTGGTTATTTGTGGATATTAATAAAATCATCTCATCTTATATTAAATAATCCTTTTCTTGCAACCCATGCAGAACAGTTCATATAAACTTAGCCAATTCTAAAATGCTTTGATATGGGAAGCATGTTTCTTTATTTTCGGCACTGATATTCAATTACAGTTAGTTTTTAAACAATTAGCCTAGATCTGATTGTCATGTATAGCTTTAGTGGGCAAGAATTGACAAAGATTGAAGGGCAATCAAGGTCTCACCCTCTGTTTCCAGTTGTATCTTGGAAGTTAAGATTCTTTGTCCTTAAGGGATATTATTCTGTTTAATTAGATAGTAGACTGAGAACTTAGAAGTGTTATGAAAGGCCATTCCACATTAGATGGTACCAAGGAAAGAAAGTATTTGAATGAAACATAAGTTTTGTGTGCTTATGTTTCCAGCCTCATAAGGTAGTTAATTATGGAATCTAACAAATCTGTGAATGATGATGCAGCTACACCATTATGGCGTAATGGGCCACCAGAGAAGCCAGTATTATGCAATGCATGTGGATCAAGATGGAGGACAAAGGGAACTCTTGCAAATTACATGCCAATGCACTCTGGAGGGTGTGGAGCCAATGGTTCTTTGGATTACAAATGGCCTCGGGGAAAGAAAGTATCACAGAAATTCAAAGAGCAAAGATCACACAAAAGAAAGGAACCATGCGATATTCATCAAGAGATTGAATTTAGAGTGGCAAACTCTAACCAACAGCATGCGATCTTTTTGGATGAGGATGCTAGTACGAGGTCAAGTTCAGTATCAGGGTTGTCATATTCAGAGGGATGTATGCAGCATGCTGGTGCATTTGAAAAGTATAACACAGGTTTGGATCTGCAAACTATTCAAGCAATTTTTTGTTCCAAATCATTGACAGTTCTTATAGAAGGCTAAAGGTATCTGACTTCATAAGGTTCAAATTAACATTAATTGCTAAAAGTGTCCTTGGCATGGCAATTACTTTCCCTCATCTTTTGAACTTTGCTTTATTGACTTAAGAAATGAGGCTTATTAAGTGGAAGACATGAGAAGTTAGTTATATATGCATGATTTTGCTTGGAAAATCATTAAAGCAGACATGACTTATGGTGTTTAGATGATAAATGACACAGAGACAGTTTTCATAGGTGCAGTTTTTTTCCTTACACAGACATGACCGAATTTCCTGTATGTACTTAAATATAGTTCCTTGATGGCCTTTGCTCATAAAGAACTCCATCTAAATAGTTTGAAAAGATTCATTCATAGTGGTGATTATCAGATAAATTTAGCCAGTGAAAGACTTGAATCGGGATGGTTATTGTGTACAACTGTTCAGAGGGAAGTAGAATATATCTACATTGATGACTTTACAAAAAACTAGGCTTCTTGTGGTTTTGTTTGTGGAATGCGAGATTATATTTTGGTTTGTCAACTAAGTTGCATTTTAATGAAAACTCAGGTGGAATTGCTCAAAAGCCTCTTAGTGACTTGAAGTTTAAGGGATTGACTTGTTGAAGTATTGCATCAGTTTACATAGATATGATATTGTAATTAGCAGGTTTATTAAATCTTTACATAGAAGGTAGGTACATTCTAACGGATAAGCACATAAGGTAGTTTTGGTTGGTTGCTAATATTTGACCTTTGCTTCCTTGAACCATTTTGTGATTGTGTTTTCCATTGTTTATGATTTCTTCTGAGTGCTAAAGGGAATTATTTTCCTTCCATGTAACTTTTTCCTTCCTATTCAACATCTTGTCTATCTGATGCCTCATCTTGTCCATTGTTTATAATTTCTTCTGGGTGCTAAAGGGAACTATTTTCCTTGCATGTAACTTTTTCCTTCCTATTCAACATCTTGTCTATTTGATACCTCATCTTTGATGTAATTTATTTTGCCTGCATGAATGATATGCCACTGTCAGAACCCTAAATTTGTCCGCTTGAAAAGAATGACTCAAATCAGGGTTGCACATAAGAAAACCACATAACAAAACCTGTGTCGAGATAGAAGTTGCTTTGTAAAAAAGATCTAAAGGACCCTGAATATTGTGGACTGGATAACTACATGGTTTGCTTATGAAAGGTATAACTGATACCAGGATTTGTGCATAAAAGATTGAAGTGCTGATAACTTTATTTTTCCCTTATCTTCTACATTTTGTCTTGAAAAGTTCATGGTAAAATTTTAAACCCAGCTTGCCTGTAACAAAATCTTTCTCAATATGAAGGAAGAGCTTAGGGAGTCTGAATATTATGAACCAAACTGGGACATGCATTATACAAGGGCAAAGATTGACATCAATGCTAATTAGTTGTATTCTCCTCTCCCTATAACTCAAGATTTCTTGGTATAACTCTTTTCCATGGCCGTTTGCGAAGCAGACATTAAATATACTGGTTCTTTAGATATGTGATTTCCCTAGTAGATTCTCAAATGTGGACATGGCTGTAACAGACTGCCACTTTCATGTTCTCGATAGCTACTCACCAAGCACATCTAAGAGCATAGATAAGTTTTCAATATCAGGACCATTCAAGTTTAAAAGCTGTTTCCCAATTTTCATATTGCTATAATTGCTAGTTCATGTGGCAAATAATAGAAATTGGCTTCAGAATCTTGCACTTCAAAGAAATGGTTCTTCCTGTTCATTGCTGTGATCCAACATTGGATCCTCCCAACCCTTCATTCTTGTTCTTTGCCTTGTTTGGTCTTCAGTGTTCACCCTGTTTATGCTATTACCTTAAACTGAAATGCAACTGTTGCATTGTTCTTTATATTGGATTGGCATTAATTGATTCCAATTCTCCCAGCATGATGCTTATCTGAAATCTCACACTACTTTAAAAGATGTTTGGAAATTTGTTCAAAGTTACTAAACTTTATGTGTTAGGTTCTGAATGATGAAACAGATTTATCTCTGGCACCCCTCTCCTGCGTGTCATGAGTTCCCATGCCAGACACTTGGATTCTCTGGACATGCGCGTCTTGAGTGATTGATATGTGTTCTAGCTGGATATGTATCCGACATGTCAATTTACACTCAGCCCCCCATGCGTCTCAGCATGTCCAACACTAATTCAAAAAATGTACATGGATGTGCCCAGAGACGTGTCAAAATTGTATCCTGATGTGTTTGATGTAGTTCTAATTTCTAAATGTCGAAAAAATTCACATCTTTGTATCTATATTTTATTTCTGTAATTTAATATATATATATAGTATATACTGTGTCGGGTAACTTAGGGTCTGAAACTACAATTCTGATGCAACCAGTCTGTCAAAACCAACTTATCTTATATATTTTGTCCAAAGCATTGGAAAATAATCATATTAAAACTCCACAAGTCAATGGAGGTTGGCGCTTGTAATTATATGGCATGCAGATTATGATACCTATGGACTGGTATTTTGGATTTTAAGAAAACCTGATTGGAGGAGTTTCAGATATACTATGAAATGTGATGCCTATACTACAAAGTTGTTTGAAAGCTACAACTTTCAATTGTATTTGAAATTTTGAATGTTTTAAGTTGTTAAATACTGAAAAAGAGGAAATATAAACTGAAATGTAAACATAATACTGAAAAGAAAGGAATAGTTTGAAATGATATAAGCACACCATCTCTCTAATGGAAAAAAATATAAAATTGATTTGAATTCTACAGTTTTGCCAAGTCTCTACAGATGATTGTTACTTGTATAGAGTGCAATGATGAACACATTCTAGTTGAATTTCAAGTTTTAAGATTGACATTCTTTTGAAATATTTCACTAAATCACTTTGTGTACAATTTATCTAAATCTTGAAAATTAACAAATCAAGACGGGAAACAAGAACTATTCCACAAAAAACTAGAAACAGATACTGAAACTATTACCTCTCCTGTTGCAGGCGAAGAGGCTGAAACCACTGCCACTCACTGTGAAAATGTCAGGAAACGTGTTAAATTCTAAAAGATAAGAACTGCATCAAAATCTAATGAAGCCACTGAAAAGATTTAAGCTTGACACAACGTGCAGAGTGATGATACAATATATACCAGAAAATGAAAACCATTAACTTAATGCTTGATCTCTCTAGTGAGCTGGGAGGTCCATGAATCATTAGTGAATAAGCACAAACCTGACCCAGCTCAATAAAGACAAGAAGAGGCCAGGAAGATAGATCAGAGAGAAAATAAATCATTTGTGGCCTTTTGTTTTGAATTCTTAATCTTTTTGAATTTTCACAATTTGCATAGACAAGATTGAGAATTTTAAATGGAGCAGTCTAAAGATTATACGAATTGGACCCATATATGATAAAAAAGGGTCAATATACGACCAAAATCAATTCAAATCATATATGACCAAAATTAATTCAAATCATATAATTGATTTTGGTCAATATATGACCAAAATCAATTCAAATCATATAATGTTTAGACAATTCCTTTTTAAATAGGTCCAAATATTGGCCTAAAATGCTGAGAAATCAAACTAAAAGGTCTCTAGCTAGAGCATGGAGAAACGGTTAAACTCTTTAAAATGATCTCTGGAAGTTGCTATGCAGAAGGTTGGAAGCATTGGAAAGATGTTCAACCCACCCTGTATATATATAGTTACACTTAATAGCAGGTATAGCCCTGTTATATTTTTGTATGTTTAGAGAAATAGATATTCTGCATAATAAGTCACTTACAGATCAGGGAATTGGTAGCATATTTGCATAGGATAAAAAGTTGAGTAGATAATCAAGCTCCACAAAATTTGATTGTCTCAAAGATACTTGCAGTTGCTTTCTTGTACAACTCTGTTCAGCATTGTGCATGTTTTGGGTTAAGATTGAATGTATAAACTCATGACAAAACTAGATGCACACCTTGATTTTATGAATGAGCTGATTACCCTTGTGATCCAGTGGAGTATATATACCTTAATTTCCCTAATGCCTTGGAACTCATTGTTCATTGAAGATTCACAATGTTGAATTTGTTTTGTCACACTCATAGACTTTGCTAGAGACGGATTTTCTCTTTACTTGGAATGCACATTTCAATTCATACCTTCGCAATCAATAAGAAATATTGTAATCATCAAGTCAATGCATTTGTTGCATGGCAGATAGTTATGCTTCATTATGTAAAGTCTAATAACCAGCTCTAAAATGTCCCATAGTCTTATAAATGACTCCAAAACTTCCCAATCTAGACCCAACATAGATATGTGTGCACCTTTGATATGTGCACATTAGACATCAATGCATATCTAAGTCACCTGGTTCGAATTCGTGTTCAAGTTTGACGACTTTGAAGTTCGTAAAAATTCGACAATGAAAATTGTAGTGATAAAATTCGGCATTAAATTCGACACTATAAATTTTTTAAATATATATATATATATATATACATGAAATTAATACTCACTGGAAAAGAGATATTAATCCCAAATACCTCTTTTTATATCTCTTTTAATATATATATATATATATATATATATAATTTAAACTATAAATTATAAATTTCATATAGTGAGGTTACTATAAACAAAAGGTATTGTTGAGATTCAATATGCTAAGATAGATAACATCAGTGTTCAATTCAATTTCACAACAATAGCATATACAGGATCACTGAAAGAATAACAAGCACAACATAAACACAAGAGACACAAATTTATCCTGGGAAACCCTCTAGGGTAAAAAAACCCAGCAAAAGTTCCTCAATATAGATGATCAAAAGTACAAAGACAAAACCCCAAACAAGTGTTCCTTCTCCTTGCAGATATCTCTCTCCCTCTCTCCATTGCGAATTACACAAGTGAGTGTGTGTGTGAATGAATGAATAAATGAGAGAGCCTAGCTCTCTATTTATACATTCACTTCTACTTTAATTTTACAACTTGATATGTCTGCCTCAACTAACTTTACCACACAACTAATGCTGATTGGGTCGACTCCTCTAGGGGACTTAAAAAACCCCATTACATTTGACTCTAGGGGATCTATTGCCCCGACTTACATGGGAGGGTTTACCTCACGACTCTATGATGACCAAACATCTCCAAATAAATTACAATAGAATATTCTTCGAAGTTACAATATTTCAACACTCCCCCTTAACGAGAAGGGTATTCTTCTGACTACAACAACATCAACTGGAGGAGCAAGGAGAGAGAGCATCATCAACAACATCAAGGTGATACATCTATAAATCATTGGAAGTTTTCTTCAACAGTATCAACATCTAGAACAGTTACTGGAACATCTTCAATATCTTTAAACATCTTCAGTACTGGAGCATCGTCTTCTACAACACTGAGTCTTCTTCTTTGGTCTTCATCTTCTACAGCACTCGATCGCTTGATCGTCTACAACAACACTTGATCTCTCGATCAGCAACATCATCAACATCTTCTTCTGCAGCACTCGATCTCTCGATCGTCTACAACAACATCATCTCGATCTTTTGATCAACAACATCAACATCTTCTTCTGCAGCAACATAACCTGCAGCACACATGATCCAATTACGGGATGATTAATCCCTTTCACTTGAGGACATAAGTCCAAGGATGATACAATCCTATCCTCTCGAAGACAGAGTCTCCAGATCCGTTCTGAACTAATGTCTAGGGATGATACAATCCCAACCTCATGAAGACAAAGTCTCCAGGTCCGTTCTGAACTAATGTCCAGGGATGATACAATCCCAACCTCATGAAGACAAAGTCTTTGGATCCGTTCTGAATTAATGTCCAGGGATGGTACAATCCCAACCTCATGAAGACAAAGTCTCAGGATCCGTTCTGAACTAATGTCTAGGGATGATACAATCCCAACCTCACGAAGACAAAGTCTCTGGATCCATTCTGAACTAATGTTCAGGGATGATGCAATCCCAACCACAGTGCCAGTCCTTTTTCATACTGAATGTGACCTAGATCAAATCTAGGATTTACCACCACAGAGCCAGTCCTTTTTCATATTGGATGTGACCTAGATCAAATCTAGGATTTACCACCACAAAGCCAGTCCTTTTTCATACTGGATATGACCTAGATCAAATCTAGGATTTACCACCATAGAGCCAGTCCTTTTTCATATTGGATGTGACCTAGATCAAATCTAGGATTTACCACCACAGCGCCAGTCCTTTTTCATACTGGATGTGATTTAGATCAAATCTAGGATTTACTACCACAGTTTCGGTCCTTTTTTATACTGGATATGACCTAGATCAAATCTAGGATTTACAACATCATCATCACATTCTCGGAGACAAGAGTCTACGGATCCCTTTAGGTCATGTGTCTGGGCGTTGCCATACTTCAAGACCTAGGAAGTAATGCATCAATCCGAGATCTTTCATCTCAAATTCTGTAGCTAGCTTCTTCTTGCTTTCCATGATTTGTTTCTCATTTCTTGTCAGAAATAGATCATCCACATACAGTAATAGTATGACAGATTCATCATCCATAACCTTAAGGTAAAGGTTAGGATCAACTGTACTTTTGGTAAAGCCCAAGCTTGTCAAGAAGCTATCAATTCTTTCGTACCAAGCTCTAGGAGCTTGTTTCAACCCGTACAGAGCTTTCTTCAACTTACATACGTGAGTTCTTCTATCTTCAACCTCAAATCCTTGTGGTCGTTCTATGTACACTTCTTCCTCAATTACACCATTCAGGCAATGATTTAATAACCGGTCCGGTCCGAACCGGAACCGGCCGGTTTGACCGGTCAGCACAACAAGAGCATCAAACCGGCCTTTAAACCGGACCGGGGGCCCGGTTTGGTATTGAACCGGTCCTAACCGGACCTAACCGGACCGGTTCAATACCAAACCGGTCTGGCCGGAACTAACCGGTCCGGTCCCGTGATAAACCGGCCGGCCAGCAACCTATCACATCCGCGGGCAAATGTTCTTGCAGTCTTAAATTGGAAAGAGAAATTTGGCAACTATACTATCTTTTTCTCACACGTAGAAACTATAATGCTTTTCTATATTGGCTTAATTTGGCATGCAGGCTGTTGCTATAATATGGCGCCAACTAGCTTTGAAGCTTTTGCCAATCACAGTTTTCACTATTCTTGGGAAAATTGGATTTGGAATTTTGACTTTCTTTCTAGCAGAATTTCCTTAAATTTAAATAAATCTGTTCGTTTGTTTCTTTGCAATGCGATGTCAGGTTGCTCTTTAGTTGATAGAAGAAACTGTGTTGGTTGGAGTCTAAATCAATTTTTTGCGTGCATTAGTTCTAGTCGATGAATAATTAGATTAAAGATCTAGTTTTTAATCATTGACTTCCTTAATTCAATCCACTTTTTCGTACTCGTCTTCTCTGAAGTCTATGACATTCATGTCATTCATTATGGTACCCTGGCTGATATTTATTCCAATGCAGCATTTAGTGGATTTGTAACTGGCATGATTCTTGAGATTTTTACTCTGGTGCAATTAAGAATGTCTAGTTTGAAAGCTTTTAAATTTCTCTGGTACTTCATTGTTCAAAGTTATGAGTCATGACTCATCATTGATCATGTTTTTTCATTTTGGACTGTAGACTCTAGAGGATATAGAGCCTCATTTATATTGTATTTTGTTTTAGAATTTGAGATATATGCTATGAGACTTTACTATGAGTATGTAGTGCACTTGGTGCCATTTTGTTACCCATACATGGTTTATGGATTTCCGATTTATATTTATGAGACTTGAGTAGACTTTACAAAGTTTACATATTATGTGAATGTCAATGTGTCTACTAGTCTAATGGTTTCACTTTCAAATATGCATATTATGTGTCTAATGCTTCGAAATATAGGTTGGAATGTTAAATATAATTTTTATGATTAAAATTGTAATTTTTTTTGTATTTTTTAATAGTCCGGTTCATTGAAATCAAACCGGTCCGGTTCATTACCGGTTCCGGTTCCGGTCCGAGTTGACCCCAGACCGGTTTGATTCCCGGTTCCGGTTATTAAAACATTGCATTCAGGAAGGTTGTCTTCACATCCATCTGGTGTAATCTCCACTTCATCATGGATGCAAGTGCCATGATGGTTCTAATGGAAGTGTACCTTGCAATTGGTGCAACTGTTTCTTCATAGTCAATTCCCTCTTTCTTAGAGAATCCTCTGGCCACAAATCTTGCCTTATACTTTTCAATGCTACCATCCGCAACATGCTTTATCTTGTATATGCACTTGGAGGATACCACACTCTTGTCTTTTGGTTTGGGAACTACATCCCAAACATCATTCGTCATTATTGACTAGTATTCCTCCGTCATTGCTTCTACCCATTATTTCTTATGAACTGCTTCTTCATAACTGGTAGGTTCTTGATCTACAAGATCACACATCAAAGCCACATAGCTGGAAAATGGCTTTGGTTTCTTGCTTGCTCTAGTGGAGCCTTCTGGAGCTCCATATCTTTCTGCTTCTTGTATAATTTCTCTTGCCCATGCTGGCTTTCTCTTCCGTGATATGTTCATAGGTGGGGGTTCTTGAGGTTCTATCATATCATGGTCCTATGGTGTTTCTTCTTCAGGGAAGGAAACAACTTCTGTATTTCTAGGAGGTATATCTTCTTCATATACTTCTTCACACTGACTCTTTCTGGATATTTTGAGAGCAACTTCTTAGTCAAATGTTACATCTCTACTAATTTCCATGTGATGGAATCCTGGGATTTATATTCTGAATGCTTTGGATGCTTCACAATATCCAACAAATACTCCCTTCTTTCCGGAAGGGTCCAACTTAGTTCTCTTCTCTTTTGGTATGTGAACATATACAAGACACCCAAATATCTTGAGGTGGCTTACCTCAGGCTTCTTCCCTGTGAACATTTCTTCTGAAGTCTTGAATCCAAGGGCACTATGAGACAATCTATTTTGGACATAGACTGCCGTCCTTGCTGCTTCAACCCATAGATGCATAGGAAGATCTTGATCATGTATCATTGTCTTCACTGCTTCCATAATGGTTCTATTTTTCTTTCCGCAACACCATTCTGTTGAGGATTGTAGGGAGTGGTTAGTTTCCTCTTGATTCCAGCTTCTTTACAAAAGACTTCAAAATCCTTTGAAGTATATTCTCCACCATTATCTGTCCTGAGTGTCTTGATTTTCTTTTCTGAGTGATTTTCTATCAAGGCTTTGAATTCCTTGAATTTTCCAAAGACTTCATCTTTTCCTTTTAGGAAATATATCCAAGTCTTTCTTGAATAGTCATCAATAAATGTAAGGTAGTATTCATATCCACTCAAGGATGTGGAGGGCATTGGACCACATACATCTGAATGGATCAGTTCCAAAGTACTTTTAGTCTTTGTTTCACTCTTTGGAAATGGATTCTTGATATTCTTCCCTTTTGCACATCCTTTGCAAGTGCCTTCATGATCAACCTTCAAATCTGGTAATCCTGTTACTACTTTGCTCACATAGGGTAGTGCTTTGTAGTTGATGTGAGCAAGCCTTCTATGCCATAGCTCACTTGGGCTAGTAGCTTCATGGACAAGGGTTGCTTCTGAATGTCCCTTGAGTTTATATAGCCCTCCTTCTTCACCAATAACAACTGCATCCTCAATTGATTTTCCTTTGGGCCACATGAGTACTTGTCCATTTATGAATGCAACCCTATAACCTTTCTTATCTAATGCTGAGATAGAAAGTAGGTTCTTCTTCAAACCTGGTACATATAAGACTTCCTTCATCTTCATGGGGGTTCCAGAATCAAGCTTGTAGCTTGCTTCACCAATTCCTTTGATGGGATATTGATAGTCATCTCCTAATGATACCTTTTGTGGAGAGGACCTCTCTTCAAGTCTTGATAAAGTTTTCTTTTGTCCCGTCATGTGCTTTGAAGCACCACTATCAATAAGCCATGTGTCTTCTCCAGGTGTTACAGGCCCAGAGAGTGCAGAGAATAGAACATACTCTTCTGCATTTTCTTCTTCTACCTTAGCTCTTTTCCTTTGAGGTCTTTCCTCCTCTTCATCTTCACTATCCTCTTCTACTAGATGTGCTTGATGTCTTATGTGGTGGAAACCCTTCTTCTTCTTTGAAGGACAATCCTTAGCAATGTGTCCTGTTTTGTGACAATTGAAACATTGGAATGAAGAGTAATTTCTTTCTGGAATGGTTCTTTTTTTCTTTTGAAACCTTTGTGGAGGTTGAGACTCCTTGTGGCTTTCCTTCTTGAAGTTGGATTGATTCCTTCTTTTGGTATGGGTGGCTAATGCTTGATTATCTTCTTTGAGTAGGGCCTCTCTATTGGCTACTCTAGCCTCCTATTGAATGTAATCCTCCCATACAATATCAAACTTCATGCTTTCCTTTCTGGCACACATGGTCTAGATGAATGAATCACAAGGACTAGTGAGACCATTGAGAGCAGTCATGACTAGTTCATCTTCATCAAGGGAGTCTCCAAAGGCTTCTAGTTGTTCCTTGATCTGGGAGACCCTTGTGAAGTAATCTTGAATGGATTCTCCTTGACTCATCTTAGTGCTCTTCGATTGAGCTCTCAGGTTCATCTTCTTATTGATGTTCCTCCCTTCATACATTCTGGCTAGGGCATCATACATTTCCTTCGGGGTCTTCTTGGATGACACTTGGGGAATCAAGTGGTCTTTGATAGAATCATCAATGATTCTCTTTGCCCTAATCATATCCTTCTTGTACTTCTCTTAAGCTTCATCTTTCGTAGGTTCTGCAACTTCACCTTTGATGTATTGGGCAAGATCATTCTCTTCAAGAATGAGACCAATCCTATATTTCCATGCCCGAAAATTCTCTATACCTTCTAGTTTGTCCTCAAGCTTAGTGCTTGGGGCCATCTTATCCAGGAGGTCACCAAAAATTGAAAATTCTTAAAATGCAAAACTGACCTTACCAGGAGATGCGCTTGACTGAATTGAGTTGACTGGTGTACTTGATTTCTGAAAACTTCAACTTTTCACCCTTCAAACTTGACCAGCGAAATTTGGATCTGCAACAGATTTTCTTGTTTACTGGTTCACTGGTTCATTGGTTCGCAGTTTTTTGGTTCACTGGTGCACAGGTTCGCAGCTTTTCTGGTTCACTGGTTTTTAGGTCCAGAAGTCAAACTAGGGTTTGACTTTCTCGAAGATCTACCTACTCAAAAAAGTTCAATCTAGGGCTCAAAATTTCGCTTTTGAGGAGGAGCATCCAGCCATGCAATCAGATCCCAAAAATTCCAACTTTTGTAGAAACCCTAATTTTCACCGGAGGAGAGAGAGAGGTATTTTCACCTTGTGAAAGATGTCCTATTTAGGCTAGCTCTGATACCATATTAAGTTTAGCATAAAATTCACAACAAGAGCATAATAAGGATCACTGAAAGAAACACAATCATAAGATAGACACAGATTTATCCTGAGAAACCCTCATGGGGTAGAAAACCCAGTAAAGCTTCCTCAATATAGATGACCAACCAGCATAGATCCAAATCCTAGGCTCTATCAAGCGTCGAGAGGGATCAAATCTCCCGAGGTGCAAACCTCTCCTTGAATAGCTCCTTGAGTGCAATACCCGAGCCAACTAATCCTAAGCTCTAAAGTCTCTAGTTTAATTCTCATATTTACTTTTTACTTTGTATTATTCTTTTTTGTTTATGGCCGACATAATATTTATTACTTTTCACTTTGTATTATTTTTTTTTGTTTACTTTGTATTATTTTGTTACTCGACAAACTCCACAAACACTCTAAAATCTCATATTTACTTTTTACTTTGTATTAAAAGTAAAAAGTAAAGTCTCTAGTTTAAGTCTCATATTTACTTTTTACTTTGTATTATTCTTTTTTGTTTATGACCAACATAATATTTATCACCTAATCCTAAGCTCTAAAGTCTCTAGTTTAAGTCTCATATTTACTTTTTACTTTGTATTATTCTTTTTTGTTTATGGCCGACATAATATTTATTACTTTTTACTTTGTATTATTCTTTTTTGTTTACTTTGTATTATTTTGTTTATGGCCGACAATATCGACAAACACTCGACTTATAAGATCTCCCTCATACAAATGTTATTTATGGCCGACAATATCGACAAACACTCGACTAACAAGATCTCTCGCATACTGGGTTGTAGAGCGCCTCTTGGCGCAACAAATACAAAGATGTAATCCCCAAACAAGAGCTCCTTCCCCTCCTTCGCAGATCTCTCTCTCTCTCCTATGCGCAATTCACAAGTTAGTGAATGAGTGAGTGTGTGTTCAAATGAGGAACACACCTCCTCTATTTATACTTTACTTCACTTGACTTTTAACCCTAACTGGGCCGACTTCTCCCAGGAGAGTCTAATAACCCCTAAACACTTAACTCAGGGCCGACCCCACTAGGGAAGTCTAATAACCGTGGTTACAACATCCCGATGGAGGAATAAACATCTCCGGATATATAATAATGTCCCGACGGAGGAATGAAACATCTCCGGATAATAAAGTACAAATAGAATATTCTTAGAAGTTACAATATTTCAACAGTTAGATCCTACTAAAAAAAGGTTTCTAAGGCTTTTTAGTTTGTTGATTGTTATGGATGAGAATAAAATGTTGTTTAGGAGTTTTTTAGGTAAAATAATGAAAATTAACCAAGTTTGTTTTAAACACATTAACAACATGATATCAATGTAAATAGCACAACAATTGCGAGTTTGCTAATAAGCAAATAAATATATTGTTGTTGAAAGAAAAAAAAACCAATGTCGATGGAGTCACAAAATTAAACAGTTTTGTTGTGAATAGAAAAGGTTTTGCAATTGTTCTTGGTTTATTTTAATTATGATGAAAAAGATGAGTTGATTAAGCGGACAAAGGGATTCACGATATACCTTGTGGTACAGGGAATATGTTCGGATTTTGGTCTAAGTGGTTTCACACTAGAACATGTGGGCTGAAACGGAGTCTCGAGAGCGTGTTCAACACTACACCAAAAAGGGTGTAGTCTAATGGTTCCCCGAGGTCACTTTCCAATGGTTCCCGCTTTCTTTGTAGAAGTTGCCCACTTTTGATCAAATTGATATGACGCCGGATTTTTGTCGGTTATGGGGAACTTAATTTTATTAAGTTGAATTGATGAACTTAATGTGGAAATTATAAAATGAAAAACTACCGCTTTTGATATTTCAAAGCTCAGGCGAGCCTGCGATGGATAGAGCATACACGGAGCATGCCAAATGTTTATTCCAATTTTAGAAGTGCAAGTGCAATTGTAGTAAATTGATTAACTGGCACAAATCTCTTTTCCACATGCTGTTGTATCGAGCAAACCCTTGCACAACGTGGCACTTTGGGAAATCAATTGCTGATTGTAGAAAAGTAAAATAACAAAAATGTAAATAAAGTAGAAGTTTTCTAATTACTACCCAGGAATCTCTTTCAGGTCAAAAGACTGTACTTGGGAGAGCAAGGGGGTTAGTATTTAGTTTTGCCAAACATAAAAATAAACAAAAGTGAAAATAAACAAAACTAATCTGACATAAACATGAAACTAATCTACCAATGAAAAAGAAACTAATCTAGCAATTTACCCAAGAATTTCTTTCAAGTCTAAGACCGTACTTGGTAGAGTAGGGGGGTTAGTAAATCAAACTTTTCCAAAAATAATCCTAAGTAAAGCTTTGATGGAAATTTAATCTAACTCTAACTTGCAAAGATTCGAAACTAGCCTAACAAAATGCTACTCTAATGCGATGCAAGTAGAAAGCAAATAATCAATGGACAGATACAAGCTTCCCCCAAATGGGGGTAAAAGGGTGTGGGAGCCGTAATCCCACTTGCTTTCAATTAAATTATTACAAGTTGAAACTCTTCGATAGAGAGCGCTCTTGATCCGCAAAAGCGAGATTCAAGAGACTTTAGGGAGTCTTAAAAGACTCAAGAATTGCAAAGAAAATAAAATAAAGGGTTTTTTGATGGTTCAAAATGCCCAAAAGTACCTTGCTCCTTCGATTTTCTGTGCCTAAAAGGACAAAAACCAGCAAACAATAATTTGATTAATTGTTAGTGGATTAGCTAAAATCACAATACAATACAATAGTTGGTACTTTCAAATGATAGGAAATATTCTACTTGTTCAAGTACTAAACAATTATGATTAGATCTAAGCATAAGATAACAAGTTTGAAGCTCTCCCTAGATCTAACTTAAGAACAAGCAAATAATTAATAATAAAACTTTTTAGATCTAGTTTGCTTGTAATGAAAAAGGTAACTGAGAAAAGAGATTTTAGATTTCAGAGATGGAAGAAGAAACGGATGCCAAATCTTGAATCACTTGAAGAGGAGGAGATTTCTGTAGGACAAAAGAACATTAGACTAGTGAAATATTTGTGAAGAGGAAGAAAATGCAGCTGAACTTAAAAACTTCCTTTGCTTTTGGGGATCTGCAAAACTTCACAACTACAAACAACCCATGATCAAATCTAGTATATTTTGATAAAAGAAATTTGGGAGAGCCTAAGTATAACTGACTACTTTTGGCTACTCTTTGACTTCAAATACAAAACATAAATAAACAATTTGAAACTACAAATGCTTATCCTATGGATTAACAATAATCTTCTAAGCTAGAATAGATCAATGAGATTGAAAATATAGAAGCAAAGCATAAACAAATATCACCTCAATGTAGATCAATCATTCCCAATCATGACATTTGCACCATATGGACCTCCAAAGCCTCAACTTTTATTCAAAATCTTTGCACAAAAGGCAAAAGCATTACACAACAATATTAACAGAGGTTCCTTGCATCCATCCATAACAATGGAGCAAGCTTCTCTTAAATAGAAGAACCAAGAAGGAGGGGGGTGCATGAGTTAGGGTTGAGAGAGGGGGGCACATCCTTGATTAAGGGAGAGATCTAAGCGTTGAACTAAGACTTGAACTCACACTTGGTTGTTAGGATATGATGAGGTGGCTTCCACCTCAAGAGAGGGGCGCCAACCTTCCATTGGATTCTCCTCCCTCCAACAAAAACGTGCCACAAATGAGGAATGATGCCCACACATGATGATATGTGCCTCCCTAAATATGACATCACTCGCCACCTTTTGATTTGACTTTATACCATGTGACTTATCCACTTAATATGGTCGCCTTTCAAAATAGACCACTTTGCCACGTTTTCCCATATGTTTTAAACATGTTTCTCTATTTTTTAACTTTGTCTCTTAGTGCCATTTTGTATCACTTTTAGCATTTTTTGGACATTTTGTTGCCTTTTTGAGGAAAAATGCTTTAAGTGATAATTTAATCACTCGAAACATAGGAAAAGTGGGTCCTAGGGTAAACAGGACGCTATGAGTGTGAAAATGAGCATCCCCACGCCAAATTCCGCCTCCAGACCATACTTTTATTAGAATTTGAAATTTCCCATTTAAACTATTAAAAAATAGCCTAAGTTTACAGGAAATATGATTTTTCTCCAAACCAACTCAAACTCCTAGGGGATCTATTGCATGTCCATACGACTTATTATTGATGGCTAGCATGTACAAATATACACATAGGCTTTAATAACCTCCCAAGGTTTTACCACCAAGGTAAATACTCTAGCTTTGGAGGTGTGAGTGAAAAACTCAGGAATTATATGTCACTAAAGCGCAATGCATAATTCATAAGGAAAAAACACTCTAGAGTATCCCCTTGATAAATAAACGTAAGGTAAGCCAAGCCTGTTACAAAAAGACCATGCTTAGACCAACTTATTACAATTCCCCATGGGGGCATGGACATGCAAATTTTTGAAAAGGGGCCAAAATTTGGCCTGATGGATCTTGGAACATTGATGATGAACAATTGGATTGTTCAAGTCTTCGACGTCTCACTCGGAATCCACTAAGTGCAATTTTAGTGGATAACAGTTGCAGATAAGTTTCTTTCCAAACCCTTGGTGATATTTGTCGACATAATGTTTGCAACATTGCTTAGGATCCCTCTTGGTTAGTTGAAGGTTTGCTTTCACTAATTGTGGGATGAATTTGATCACCATACACTAGAAATAGATAAGATTCATTAACTATGTTCTCTTTAGGAGGTGGAGATCGAGGAAACTTATTTTTAGATGTTCCATTTAGTATAATATTGGGGGGAATTATGTTGTTTATATAGAGATTCATAGGGTCTCTTGTTGCCTTTATTTAGTATCTTGACGAAATGTGTTATTTGTTTATTTTGAAGAGGTAGTGACCTTTGGACGACGAGCTCTAATAGACTTCTCTAAAGCCAGATTCACTAGATTGATCACATCTTTCATTTGGCCTACTTCTATTAGTGAGGTGTCGAGCAGTCGAGAAATACTCTAGTTATAGGGTATGAGGACAGTAGATTAGTGAGGTGTTATTCCAGTTCTTGCATGACCTCGAATCCATCCTATGCTAGCTCTAGTACTCCGTCTAGGGGGGAACAACCCTTGTTCCCTTGTTGTCTTCTTAGTTCTTGGACAAAAAATCCTATTGCTAGGTTTCTCTATTTCATTGTTGATCCATCAACCTTGTATGGGAGAAGAGCTTCAACATGGAGTGTCTAACCTGTCCCTAGGATGGCTTTGCCCTCTTAGCTTAGATAATTCTCGACATGAGATACCCAATATTTACATCTAGGCCTTTATTGTGGTTGATGATGTTGTGGGCTCTTCCTTTGTTTCAAATGTAGTTTCCACCCGTGATTTGATCGATCTTTAGTTACAATAGTGTTTGTTCTTCCTCTCTTGCTATATTGGATAGTTTCTTACTTCATTTTTTCGAATTAAAGCAGCCATTGATGATTGATATGAACAATGTGCAAAGAGCGTTAATATGGAAAGGGCAAGCAACCAATGTAGCATTCACAAGCTCAAAGATTCTTATGTCGTTGTCTAGGGTTTACCTACTTGGTCTTACCCCAATATATTGTTGTGTTAATTTGTGTTTTTTTACTAGTGTAGCCTTTGTCCTTTTCAGTAGATGCATTAGGCACTCATGCTTTGTCATTGTTACTTGATTTACATCTTAGTCTTGATTCCCATTGACCTATTTTGGTCATTTGTGGACATTAATAAAATCTCTTTCTCTCTCTCTCTCTCTCTCTCTCTTATAGTGACATGCTTCTTTCTTTTCTTATTTTTGTTTTGAAAGTACGTCTTATATTTTCAAATAAAAAAGAAAAAAGAGGAAAGGTATATATAATGGACATCATAACCTATTTCATAATGCTACTAAAAATGTCATAAAATCTAGAGAGTGGCATCTTGGATCAACAAAGCACCCTTAGCTAGGAGTTGGTGGCATACCTCACCTCGCCACATAGAATGAAAAGAAGACAATGATCTAATCTCATGTTCAAAAATAAACTTCACGTAATCTTTCATAGAATGAATAATGTTGAAATTTGCAAGCACTGCCATATCCCAGAGAAGGCAGTTCAAACTAAAGAATGACAATCTCTAAACAATGTAGAATGCTAATGAACCTTGCCCTAAAGCAAAACTGATATCGATCCTCTAAATATCCCCAACAATGTTGGAAAACTGATGGGTGACATGACTTAGGCTTGAGGAGACATGCTTCTTTCTTATATTCACGTTGTTATTCATTCCATGATCTTTTATTTTAATCATATGTTGCAAGGGTTTTTATTCATGAGAGTTTCTATATCTGAAAGGTACAGTCTTAAAGTCTAGCATTTTAGCTAGGGGTTACACCTGAAAATTTGGATGGCTAGGGGTCTTGATGCTAGATTGTAACATATGGTTCTTCATGATGTTGATGCCTTGGTTGATGACGGATGATTGATGTGCTCATGGCATCTTGCTTGAGTTGCTTATTCTTGGTTCTACACATATATGGATGGTATCAACACCTTTCACTTGATGATCTTCATGGCATTGGCTCGCCATTTGCACTCTGTTTTGTGCCAATTCTAGGGTGATTTGTGCATAAGAAGACCTTCACTTCTGACCCCTGGATCTCCAATGCCCTAGCTTAGATGGTGGCTTGTGATATATAGTTGGAAAGCTTTTTCGAGACATTTCCAGTGGTGTAGAACACTTTTCCTCATTGCTCAAAGTGTTGTAGAAATTTAACATTCTTTCTGGGCGTCATATTCTGGTTTATGGGTGATTTTCAATAGTTTTGGTAGCTTGTCTTCAAAAAGGTCGTTCTCTGACACCATAGCTCTGTTGGAGGTGTATCATATATGGGTGGAAGGCTTGTTTCATGAGCTTTCTAGTGGTATAAAAGGCTACCCCTAGTTCCCAAGGGTGTTGGAGCTATGGCAATTTCTTTCTAGATGTACAATTTTGGTTTTTGGGGCCATGCTGCTACATATTTTTATGCATGATGATGATCCCAAGCAGTATTATTGAGTTGATACGTCATCTTCCTTGAACACCCTCTCTTGGCATACATGTGGAGGCATGGTTATGTTATTGTATTGATGATTTGGCATGGTGGCACACATGTTAAGGAACTTTGGTCATGTTTTACTACATGTGGGGATTTATTGCAAATATGTTCATGCACTTTGCCACTTGGAGGAGATCTTAACCATTGGTTGATCTATTTTAAAAGGGGTCGTCCCCTCTTGGAGGGTTTCCACTTGGTTATTTATGCATCATTCATGGAGTCGTCCCCTTTTGGAGGTTGGTTGCACGCTTGCTCATGTATTGGAGGAGTTCGTTGCACATTTTTTGAGGATCTTTGCTCATGGACTTGGGTTTGATAAGGTTGCTCGACTATTTTTGGGATATTTGCACATTCTAGATGGATGGATTGATCTACACACATTTGTTGGTCTTCCTTGATGAGCACTCACCCTTTGGAGAGTTATTCACACACTCTTCTAGGCCATTTTTGATGGGACGTTTTTGGAGGGGTGCCCTAGATTTGGGAGTAGTTATCTTTTGATAGAGTGCTCATAATTGTGTCATCTCAACGCCATTAGATGCATAGCGGCTATGGGATTTCTGAAAAGTGGTTATAATAGAAAATCTGATAAATATTGAGGAAGTTAGAAATTCTAGAACTGTTGTTTAAAGAGCTACATTGTATTTTTGCCGTGTGTGCCTTTTGGAGCTTTTTCATGGAGAGTGTTCACCTTATTGAGGAAGCGCTCCACCTTGTTAGGCCTTTTCCTTGGATCGCTACCTTTTGGAGAGCCTTTGGAGGTTGTTTTTGGGATGTCTACTTGTTATCTTTCCTGATTTGATGGAGATGCCCTCCTTGGGCCTTATGGTGTTTTGGCATCGTACATGTGGCATTGACCACCACATTCTATGGATCTTGTTAGAGTTTGTTAGGGTTTAAAGGAGTGTTTTTTATTTGTTTACTCTTGCCTAGGATAGATTTATTATTATTTTATTGTAAAGGAAGTTGAACTCCTCTCCTATATAAGAGAGCCTCTTTCTCATTTGTACTCATGGTTGGATTTTTGGAGGTTGCTCTCTCTTGGGTCTAATTGAGATATCTTTTTCTTGGAGCAAATTGTCTTAAGGATTCCCTTCTTCTTCATGTGTGGCACATCTCTCTTGCTTGGAGCTTCATGGTTGTATGATGGTAAGGTGTTTTACATTGTTAAATCATTTCTATGCTTGGCTTGGGCAATTGAAAGGGTAGTACTACCCTGTTTGAGAAAGATGTTTTATGTTAAGTTCTATTTCATTGTTTCTTACTTTCTTATTTATATGGAATTTATGCGTTATATCTTTGGCTTAATTCGGGTTGTGCAGCCATAAACGTTTATGTACATGGCGCACCTCATAAAACTTGAAAGGAAGTGGATACTTTATTTGATCCCTTCCCTTGTAAACCCTAATTCATCTTCGATCCACCAAGTAAATTGGGGTTAGCAGATGCACTTCTTTCTTCTTGGTGACCTATTTGGAAAGGACCTCTTAATTGGTGATTCTTTGACTCCATATGCCCTTGATTAGATTGGCACTAGTCCTTGGAGTGGTTCCCTTTATCCTCCCATCACTTATTATGTATTCCTATACTACAAAAACAAACGTTTTGCTAGAGCTACTCTTCATATCACCCTATACTTCATTGCCTATAGCCTAAGTAATCCTATTTTAGGGAAAGCCTCCCTTGAGTTGGAGAAGAGCCAACCAAAAGTGCGAAGTGGATTGGTGGTGACATTGGCCTTTGATCTTGAATCCCCTCGGCTAGCTTGCTTCTTCGAGACTCTCATCACACATACTAGTTTGGAAGGTAACATGGTACATTTTTGGTAAGGCTATGGCAAAGGAGTTCGACAATCAACACAACCAACTTCGGGGTACATAAAGGGCTTGGTGCTCTTGATTGAATGCCATTCCCCTACCTTGATACATGATAGAATGCAATGAAAATACTGCAATCCTGCTAATTTTGAAATCCTGAAAACTATTAAGTCTGCTGAATTTTGAATGGGATATGAAATTCTACTTTCTCAATATGAAGTCCGATGAGGTTGGAACCACTTTCAACTGTCCTGAAACAATTAATGGTAATGTTAAGGAAAGATAAAAGAAATCTCAACTTTTATTTTAGGAATTTAAGCTTACCATTAATTGCCAGCATTTTTGGTCAAAATCAGTAAAAAGTTGAGTCAAACCAAGTCAAAATAGGCATATTTAGAGAAAGAAAAGTGTTGTATGGATGCTGATACAGCCTGAAAATGCGTTTCTAGCCATATCGAATGTGTTTCCGCATTTTTGTATCAAAATGTGACTGGTACGACAACCTGTACGGCGTTTCCTGCAGCACAGTGTCCAATATTAACCTCAATTGTGCATCACCATCAATTCTCATAGTTGATTATAGAAGAATTGTTGCAGATCACGCATCGGATGCGAGTTTTCCTTCGATAAAGTTCGATGCTTTTGCATCTCTTTTCAAGCTATTTATGGTAAAGTGGAAAAGCCTTTATTCCGCCAATTCAATGAGAGAAAGGGCAATCTCAACCCTTTTGAGGCACTGAAAGAGCCTAGGTTGGGCTAAATTTTATGTACCAATATTTGATGAATAGTTCTGCTGTGTTAAAATGATATGGTCCTTTATGAAGTACCCTCTCATTTTGCCATGCTTTTGTATTTGACTACCATTAGCCTCTTTTGCAGAAAAACGAATCCATTCCCTCTTTTGGCTTTCAGTTATTCTTATTTTCTATCCAACTCTTAATGTTTTTGGGAAGGATATAGGCATACAATTTGCAAATTAAAGCTAATTGTTTAAGATATTTCTTTTTTTTGACTGAGACTATTTGAAGGAAATTCAAGGGTTTCCCCATGTCTTCTGTAAGTGACCATTTTACCAGTCTTTTTTCCTCAGGTTTTTGAGACTTTTGACTTGCTAGTAAAGCTCTTAATTCCTTGCCTGTGAGCTCTACTGGGAGTTTTGGACACCATATAAACATTGCGGCATAAGCAGTTGCTATTTTAGCTAGAAATTTCTTTCAGTGGGCCTCTAGAGGAAGAAGAATAGTGGTGGGTGATCGTCACTCAAGCAAAGCAGGGTTGACCTTGCCCTAGGTAAGAGTCAAGACTGACCGAGTTTTCAAGTCCTTCCTGAAGTATTCACCTACCTTCCTTCAAGTAGTACTTGATAAGATGACCTTTCAAACCCATTTATATATATGTTAAAAGTATTAAGTTTTCTGGATTGAATTATATATAAGGGGTGGGTGAAATGCAGTGAATTGGGATCATATCTATCAGTCAGATAAGGATGGCATAAACCTCCTATTCTTCTCTGACATTGTAAGTTACAATTTTTAATGGATAACCCCAAACCTTTAATACAAAGAGTTATGGAGTTCAATAAGTGCCTTGGTCACATTTTAAACTCGAAGAACAAATACATAGACATAATTATACTAGTGATGTAAAATACACACATAAAATAATCATATTAATCCTTAAGGACATGAGACAAACAGTCTCAAACACTATGAAATATATCTAGACATAAAAACAATTCTTGCTAGGGAAAAATAAAAAATACATCCTATGAGAACATAAATCTATATAGATATTTTGATGGTTTAGACACCTAAATATTAAGTATTATAATAGCAAAAATTTTAAGGACACACACATATGGGCACCCTGATACCCACAGATTATATCAGTATACTCCCCCAAAGTGCTTTTATATTATATATTTTATGTTCTTAAAGTTTGGTAATACAATTGAAAATATTGAAGGAATACAAAAGTGTTTAGGATGCTTAGTTAAACTTTGAGTATCCACCACCTATGAGGAGTTGGGACACCGTTTAGCGCCTAATGCCATATGGCCACCAGCCCAGCTGAACGGCCATGATGGCTTCCGCTATTCAACAACCCCCTTGTTGGGTGCATTGGCTCAAGAGGGGCAAAGTCAAACATGTCACTTGGGGGAATTGTACCCTGGTGCAGGATATAACAAGAAGCTCCCTTTGAACTGTATATATATTTCTTATTTTGATTTATCTTTTGAAAAACTAAAATTTGCCAAATCTCTGCTTCATGCACATCCATATCCACAATCATCATCCAATCTGCATCTGCACATGATCCACATCCGCACCCATGTTTGGTAACTTAGGTTTAGGCTTGGCTTTGCCAGTTTACATGGCACACAATGTTTGAGATTTCTATTGCTGTCTTAAGAAGGAAATCTGGGCAGCACACGTGTCCACTTGTACCTGGCTAAATTACCCAGTGGGACTTGCCATCCAATCATTTCGAGCTTGTATGTAGACACTGCCCCATGTTACAGATGCATAAAAGTTCCTGGTAGATTTCATTGTTCCAGCATAAGGAGAACCCTATCTTGCTAATTATGTAAGCTATCTATGCTGTGATCTTTGGAACACCACTGCCAGATGGTTCTGCTGTGTTCGTTTAACAGTTCTTTAGTCTGACTCACTTGTCATCTTGTGATCTGCAAATTGCAGTTTTCACTCAGATTATTGAGCTTCTCAATTGATGATCAGAGGGTTTCCAATAACTAGACGATTTTGTATGGTTTAATATCTTATTATGAGTTTGAATAAGGAGACAAACATCATGAGATTGTATTGATGAAGTCTCTATCTTTCCCATTAAGAAAAGGGTTTTGGCCGTTGATACATAAAAGCAGTTAACTAGGGGGCTTGCTGAAATGTCCTTGCAATTGAAGAAGGCATTGGGGCAGTTATAAACACTTCCAAATGGTCTTGGTTTTTTTCCTGGCCTAGTTGGTCATTATTAAAAATGAAGCACTCTAATCTTTTTAAGTCATAATAGGTATCACTAGAACCAGCATCCAGCCCCATTTTAGTTGTCTCTGTTTAGTGATTTGGCTGTAACACTTTCAGAATTTTGCTTTTAATGAATTATTATATAAAGGAACTGCAATGCCATGTGATTGACTCGCATAAGGTCCTATTGATATTAGGCCTATGTTTTGAAATTCTATTTGCTATCTATACTTTGTTAAGGCTGACTAGAAGATGCCTTCCTGTAGTACATCTGCTTGTCCTTTACTGCTTTTGCCCAAGTTGTGTGATATTTCTGGTTTCCTGTTATTAAATTTGTGCAGTTGCATGGGAATCTCCTATACCCTCAAAGAAACGTACTTGCATGTTTCGCCAGCGGCCATCATCTCTTGAAAATCTTACTAAAAGTGTGCAAGTTTCACAAGGGCAAGATTTGTCATACCTATCAAGTTCCTCAGAAGATGACCTGCTTTATGAATGCAAGGATCAGATGGTTGCTCCTGAGATAGGTCTTGGTGGTGTATTTATCAGGCAGCCACATTCAGCTACAAGAGAAGAAGAGTCGGAAGCAAGCTCACTTCTAATAGACAATAAAGGATACAGTAAATTTGATGTTTTAACTCAGGCTTATTCTGGGATAGTGGAAACTCCTGTACAGATATTGGGTGATGATATTACTGGATCTGAAAGATGGATGGAAATGAAAGAGCTGTAAGTTAAACATTGTGTAGTTACTCATTGGGACATCTTTTCTGTTTTCTTTGTGCTGTATTAAATTGCACTGATTTATGTTAATTAGCACAAAAAGGGACATATCATTTTAGAACTGTAGGCTGTTAAATGGTCTGAAACAGTCTTTAAATTTTATTTCTCATTCATATTTGTAATGATTGCTTGATCTCACAGGAAAAGACTCCTCCAAAGTTGCCATTCACCTTTAATATCTATTGAACTAGAGGTAAGAATTTATTATTGCGGTTTCCTGGTAAATGAAATATTAGCTAATAGCATGGCAATATTTTAATAATATTATCTCTGACATTTTGGGAGTATTCTCTTTAGCCTTCGTATTCATTAATATGAGGTAGTGAAAATAGTTACTAACCAGTTAAGCCTTCCTTAATGTTAGCAAAGGGGGGGTTGCTTGTTGTCTTATGCTTATTGAGAACTTGGTTTCCTACATTCTGACATGTTTGCAGTTATTCTTAAATTATAGGATATTGTAAACTTTGATACATTTATGGGACTCTTAAAGGAAGAGGAACAACAGCATTTGGTGAAATATCTCTCTTCTGTTGATCATTCTGGAATTCCCGAAAGGTTAGTCCTTATGTTGTCTTCTTTTCCTAGCATTTAGCATTCAGGATTCTTCCATGTTTTCTCTGCCTTTCTCGTCTTTTCTCTTGCAATTTGCAAATACTCCTTTTCTGTTAAAACTGATATTGCTTCGAATGTCTCACCTACTATTTACATTCTACTACAAGAGATGTAAGCACATTGCATTATGTTTTCAAGTTTTTAGTATCCTTGTATTATATTTATCTGAAACTTTAATTGTGTTGTGGTCTTGTTTTTCCAGCTTGAAATGCATGTTTAACAGTGGCCAATTCAAGGGGGCTTTATCCAACTTTCAGCACTTACTTTCTGAAGGCATGTTTGGGACTTATGGGTCTAGGTTGAGCCCTCAAGTAGAACGCCTTTTTCAACAACTCCTAAATTTGACAGATTTGACAGATTCTAAATGGATGGAGAGATATTCAAAACTCCAAAAAGATGTTAAGGCCAACAAGAGCGTCAATTTTTCGGAGGTAAAAATATGATGCTCTAAAAACAAATGAATTCTATAGAATATCCAGGCGCATGCTTGATAAGGATGTTGCCATTTAAGGTATTATATTTATTAAATATCACGAGCTAATCAAAGCAATGTGTGACTTCCCAGATTCCAGAATGTAAAGAATCCGCAAAAAAAAGGGATTTTGGTTTACCTGCATGTTTTGTTTCTAAACCCTTGAAACATGGCACTTACAAGGCATTCGTGAGCTCTCCAGGTCAACTCTCTGGCCAAGTTATTACTGGTATGTTGTTACATCCATTGTATCATGGAAATCAAACGCATAAAGAAACCAAAACTAAATGAGAAAGCAAAAGATTTCTTATAAATAGTTGCAATGAGATCGAGTCAATCCAGGTTATGAATGTGGGTTAGAGCTAGAAACACAATAAAGTGAAATAAAGCATAAAAACTCAAAATAACATAAAAGTGTGATGCGACTTTATTAATGCCAAAGTCTAATATCTAATTGACCATTATAAACTATGTTTTACTTTAACACCTTCTTTTAATGGTCGATCTACTATTTACACCAAGTTTATCCCGGAATTTTACATTCTCTTCAGAACCCAAAGCAATTCCATCTTCACAAGCTATTTGATGAAGTCGCAATATATCTCAACATGCATGGTATGCATGTGGAAGATTGGATTGTTGGCTAGTTTGAGCACCCCTTGATTGTCACAAAGTAGTGGTGTCGGCTCTGTTTGTTGTATCTTCATATCTAAAAGCATCCTCTTGAGGCAAACCACCTCACATGCTCCATTCGCTGCTCCTTGATATTCTGATTCTGTCAATCAAAGCGCTACCACCTGCTGCTTCTTGTTGGTCCATATGACTGCTTGTGCCAAGGCTGAATACATATCCAAAGTTTGATCTTTTGTCATCCACACAACCTGCCTAATCTGAATCTCTATATCCACACAACCTAGGATCTTTGGTTTTGCTGTATAGAATGCCAAAGTCAAGCATTCCTTTCAGATATCTCAACACACTCTTAGTTGCGGTCCAATGCTCTGCTATTGGAGCTGTTATGAATCTAGAAATAAAATTCACACTGTAACTCAAATTAGGCCTAGTGGTTGTAAGATATATCAAGTTTCCCACTAGCATCCTATAGACAGACTTGTTAGTTGCATTAGAATCAGTCTTGGCTGAAAGTTTGAACCCTTTCTCCATAAATGTAGACGAGATCTTGCAATCTGTCATTCTAAACTTGTCAAGCAAACTACTGGCATATTTTGTTTGTGAGACAAAAATGATAGTACTTGTTTGCCAAACATCTACACCTAGACACTAATGTAGGAGGCCTAGATCAGTCATGTCAAAAGCTTTACTCATATTGGATTTTATTTGTTCAATCACAGTTGCCTCACTACCTGTAATAATGATGTCATCTACATAAATGACTAGTAGGATGATATTATTACCAATGCTTATGACATATAGGTTGGTGTCTGAAGGACTCCATTGGAACCCTTGTTCAACCAAGTACCTTTCAATCTTAATGTACCATGCCCTCGGTATCTGCTTCATGCCATATATAGCCTTCTTTAGTTTGCAAACAAAATGCTCCTTACTTGAAAACCTGAAACCCCTGTGGTTGATACATATAAACCTCTTCCTCCAAATCTATGTCAAGGAAGGTGCTCTTTACATCCATCTGATGGACCTTCACTGGGCTACCATAACCGGAACTAGTTAGATGGTGTTCATCTTTGCTGTAGGAGCAAAGGTCTCATTATAATCAATGCCCTCTCGCTGAGAGAGCCCTTTTGCGACCAACCATGCCTTGTACTCTTCAAGTGTGCAATTTTCCTTGTACTGGACCTTGTTCACCCATTTGCAGCTAATGGGTTTTTTCTTTGGTGGTAGAGCTATGAGATCCCAAGTCTGATTTTTCATCAAACTTTCATGTTCAACTGTTATGGCCTTCTCCAATTGAGGTCTACCTTTTGCTTCTTCAAACACTTGTCGCTCGTATACTTCTGGAACATTGGCCATAAAAGCAGCGTTAACTATGTTGGGTTTTTGTTTGCTTTTACCTCTTGATGATCACCCCTCTGCCATTTCTGCTACTTAGATCTCCAATGGTGTTGTACCATCACTTGGGTCTCTTCTTGGGAAACTCCTCATCCAAGTTAGTATTGTTACTATAGCTACTTGTACCTTTGTCATCCGAATGCTGATTCGGGCTATCTATATCAGAAATTACCGGTTTGGGTCTAAGAGACTCCTCAGAATGTTCAAAATATTCCACCCTTTTAGGTGGACCTATCTGAAGCTTAACACTTGAATCTTGAACCATGATGGGTGGCTCCACAATAATTTTGAACTCTGAAGAAGATTGAAAAGGTTCAACTTCCTTATCAACTACAACATCTCTAGTAAAGCTCAACTGATTGGTTTCCACATCAATCAACCTGTAAACTTTATGACTGTCATTGTACCTTGTAATCATTAGTTTCTAATTTGGTTCTCTTCTCATATGGAATCTCGACATAGTCAATAGAACTAATAACCTTAAGATTATTGACTCTAGTCTTCCTCCTAGAGCATGCTTCCTTTGGGGTCTTCGACTTTATCGCCATCGTTGGAGATCTATTCGGTAGGTATACTATTGTGAACATTGCCTCAATCCAAAACTTGTTGGGAACAAACTCATTTTGCATTATACATTTGGCCATCTATGTGCTTGTGTGGTTCTATCTTTCAATTATTCCATTATGTTGTGGAGGGTAAGGTGTAGTGTACTGTCTTTTGATCCCTTGTTTAGCACAAATATGTTTGAATTTTTTGGAGCATAATTCTCCACAATTATTAGACCTGTTGCTGTCGGAAACACACTTCGGAAAGGTTAGTGTGGCAGGTTAGGATTTGGCCACTAGGTGCATCCTTGGGGGCAAGTCTCGAGTTGAGATACTGTCACTCAACACTCAACTCCATCTAGGCCAAATCCTAGCGAAGCCAAGTGGGGTAGTCCCTATTGAAAAAAACTAAGGCTTTTAGGGTGATTTAGTTATTAAGATGAAAGTTAATTTATCTAGGAGTTTAGAACAAAATAGTGAACAAAAGATTGCAAAACACAAATTAGATCAACAACATGAAACAGATTAATCCGTCTAACACATGAATTCACTTAATTGAAAATGTATGATTGTTGCAGATAGACTATGTTAAAGTTAGTGCAGCTGTGAGACCCATTCTTAGAGAGGATGGTACCCTAGTCAGTTAACTAGGGTTCCTGGTCAAGTTAACTAGGCAGAGTAAAGAGTAAGACCCTAGAAGATACCCTGGGGCCCCCAGTTGTCTCCTGGGGTTCATGGTTGAGGACCAAGCAGGTTGATGCCATGGAAAAGTCCCTAGCATGTAGCTAGGGCCCATATTTGTCACCAGGGTATTCTGGTCTGGGACTAGACAGTTTCTTGGTCAACCCGGATTTCCTCCTGGGTAAAGTCATCCCATAATCTGGACCAACTGGGAAGCTTTTCTCTACACACAATACATTTCATAAAGACCTCCCACTTCTTGGTGAAGCCCTTCAGGGCTATCCTCACCAACTCAAAATCAGGGATAGTCTCTCCTACCGCTGCCAACTCGTCCTTGACTTGTGTAACACGAGTCAAGTAGGAGGCTACACCCTCATCTTTGTTCATTTTGATACAGTGTAATTTGTCTTTTAGGGCCATATTACGATTCTCGTTCTTTGCTTCGAACAACTAGTTCAATGTGTCCCACATCTCTTTAGTTATTTTCTTTTCTGCTAAATATGGAATGAGATGGTCTTTAAACCCATCCAGTATGGCTCTCTCGGCTCTGGATTCAAGAGCTTCATACTCCTCAAGCTCATATTTATATGTTGGCTTAGTCATGGCACTGTTAGTAAATCCCCAAACTCTTAGTTCCTTTAACACAGCAGTGATTCTTACTTTCCATGGGATATAGTTGGATATTCCATCCAACCTATCCTCAAACCTGATATTCATCATGGAAAATACTTGCAACCAAAAATAATTTGAAAGATAAACTTAACACTCTTCTGCACTTCAAAGAACACTTGTTTACTTTATTCTTCAATATAGCTCTGATACCATGAAGAAAATTGACTTAAATATGAAATGGCTCATTCACACATTCTGTCAAACACTTTGAAGAATCTAGGGTTTTAACTTGAAATTCTAAAAGTAAAACCACACTTCAAAAATGTACTCCAAATACTGAAAATAACTTCAAGCAAGATGAACACATGTAATTTGGTCAAAGATCGGGCAAAACCCCAAAAACTTGGGGAAAACCCTGAGAAAAACTTCATTAAAAAGAATTTTGACACTTCTTTTACACAGAAATTTCCTTCACTCATAAATTGACAAATTAACCCTACTTATCTTTTTCAAACTGCTGCCTTGCAATTCGTGCCCACAGAACAGTGTACGACATGTTGTACGGCCTTCCTCACACGTGCCAGAATCTGTTGTACGGACTGTTCTTTTTTTGCATTAAATGTTGCCTCAAAATTCGTGCCCAACTCGTGCCAGAAACTCTATTGTACGAACCAAACTTTCAACAATTAATTATGAATTTTCGGCATCGATTTCAGTGCCCACACGTGCTGTAAGCCTGTACAGTTTGTTGGAAAACTTGTTGTACGGACTGATGTTCAAATTGTCTAGGGAACTGTGCCTTCTTGCTGGCTGCCTTGGGAAGTGTGTTGTTGAAAATGTCTTGGGAAATGTGCCAAGTTCTTCTTGGAAGCTTTCTTTTTGTTCTTCTTCTGTTATTCCTCTCTAATGGTGAGTGTTTTTCATTTGTCGCTTTCTCTTCTTTAATACTTTACTTTTCACTAACTAACCCTAACTACCTAATCGATGGCTAGGATTAGATTAAGAGATCTATGGTTCACAATAGATGCACTTTTCTCAATTAATAAAATAATTAATTAAAAAATACATCACTTAAGTGACCCACTTTTATAAAGTACAAAACATCACTTTATTTACATAAACGTCACTTTATTACATAAATACACAAGGGACAAAACTTTTTGGTCCCCCTCATCACACCCACACCAAAACATGAGGGAGGACCTCCAGAGTTATCTTTTTCAACACAACATACAACCATTTATCCCTAGAAAAATGTGCATTGACCAAATACTATGAATTTTAGCATTTCTCTCCAAACCATGGACACAAGGAGGTGGGCCCTAGGGAGAAATGTCAACCTCTTCAAGCCATGAAATATTATTATAATGCATGCTTACCTCAACATGTGAACCAAGAAAGAGAGAGTGCTCCCAGGAAAACCGTAGTTTATCTTGCAATGATCAACATGCAAGTGTGAAACCACTCCAAAGGACTAGGGCATTCTAGCATTAGGTCTTCAATGAAATCAAAACCAAATCAAACAACCTCAAATCAACCTCAAACTGTGTGTACAAAGCTAGAGCTCCATGAGAAGTCGACATATGTGTGAAATGCCTTCATATCTTAGGGTGCTCACTTCAAAGGCTTCCAACCAAATGAAATACATTAATAATTATGTTGGAACCTTGCAAAAGAGTCAAAGTGCTAGGGTGTTCCACAATGAAGATTTATCACAATAAAAACTTAGAAACCATAGCAAAACCCCCTTTAATTTTATCATCGCACCCAAGAATAAATTATTAGCACTTAAAACTCCATAAAATGCACTAAGAGTTAAATAATTTCATCAAAGCTAGTTAACACTAACAAAGAGGGAGGGTGCACCACATCATCAAAGTTCAACCATTTTGCACATGTTATTTTATCCTCTAGACCACCATTAGAACATCATCAAATCAACCATAGGAAGCAACATCTCTAAGCCAAAATACAATTGTACCTTGTGTCCATCAAGGCATCCAACAATGTGATATTGCAGGCTCGATCTTTGTGGCAAAAAATCACGAGTGTTGTGATGAAAATCACAAGTGCAAGCCTCATGCAACATTAAGGGTAAGATGTACTGTTAGAGATATGTGTATCTCAAGATTTCCTTCATGTGGTGATAGCATGAAGGTACGTTATCAGTATAGGCATCAGTGTAGAGGGTGAGAAACACTCTACCAGGTGTCATGGATCTAGTGGTGGAGAAATGTAGAGGTTTCAATGACTTTTGCCTTATGCATGGAAGTTTGCATGAGAGATTTTTTAATACACTGTGTTATTTTTCATGCAAAAGCGAGATTTTTGCATGCACTCATATTAGAGTTTTGGAAACCCTAATCAGTTAGTGAGTTAATAAAAGGAGGTGTTACGCAGTACCAGTACCAGCTCACATTCAGATGTTTTCCCAAGGAGGGGTCATTTTTTTTTCTTTAGGGCCATGATGGGGATATTATCTGCACTTTTTGAGAGGTGGTTATGGCCAGACCCTTTGATCCTTCCTTTAGGAGTACTATGGCTTATTGGCATTATTGATTGCCTCATTCTAAGGCTTGTAGCCCTGAGGTTGGTGTCTAGGGCTCCTAGGGGAAGGTCACTGGGTCACATGACCCCTACTTGTTTTTCACACAAGTGAGAGTGTTTAAGCTCTGAGGCATTTGCCTCCTCTGCTAGTCACCTTATGCACCCATCCTGGCCCTTTTCCAGCAGAGTGCCCTCTCTCCTTGGTGCATTTTCAGTGATGACGTCATCCTTGGTCACCGGGCCCACAGGGGTGTAGTGGGGGGGCATTGAGGGTTTTTCAGCACAGTTGGGGTTAGATGGGGCATGACGATCCCCCCCTGGTCACTCCACCTTTCGGAGTGAAGCCTTTTGTTCAGTTTAGGCTATTTTTATCATTTTTTGGTCACCTAGGGGGAAAATACCCCAAGTAGCCACCTTTTAGCCACCTTTTAGACTATTTTATATTATTTCATGTTATGTTTTTACATTGACATTATATTTGGCCTGTCGGCCTGGTTATTTTGTAAAAGTGAGTTAAGAACACTATAAATAAAACTCCTCACTTTATTTGTAAATCATAACTCATGGGATAAATTATATTATGTTGCTCTTTTACCCAAGATAGTCTTTTGGAAAGAGATGCGCACCTCTTGGAGTAACTTCTTCTTTGGCTTGTGGATGAAAGTTGGATGTTTTCTAAGGTTTTTGCTCATGCATGGTGGATGCTAGGAATTGTTGGAACAACACAAAGCTCAAGTAAGTCTTGTTTTAGCCTTGCTTGGTGAAGGTAGGTGAGTTTCTTACTTCTTGATGATTGAATGGTGGCCATAGAACTGCATTTTTTCTGATTTAGGCCTTCTTGTCTGCCTTTTATCTTCTTTGCATGGTGGAAAACGCTCCCTAGAGGAGGTTTTCCTTAATTTGGCCTGATCTCTAATTTTGCCCTAGATTAGGCTCCTATAAAGAACCCTAGAGGTTGTTGTATGAAGCCTTAGTTTAGAAGTCAAAGAGAAATTTACTCCAAGAGGGAGGCTGGTCACCTCTCCTCTAGGCCTAGGGTTTAGGGTTTCATCCATTAAAACCCTAGTTATCAAATTTTGCATGCATTTTCATGTGTAATTTTGCATTTTCATGGTAGAATTAGGGTTAGAATTAGGTCTGCAATTTTATGTCCGAAACCCTAAAAAATAAAAAATAAAAATGGTAAAATTTTGCCCCTCTCCTACAAATTCGGCCTGCCTATTTATCCCTAAAAACCCTAGGGAGAAATTCGATCCTCCTCTTCCTAAGCTCCCTTGCCTTCGGCAGCCCTCTCTCTTCCTTGGCCAGCCCTTGTAGGGCCTCGGCCTGCCTTTACCAGCCCTCTTTACCTCCATTTTAGGATTGTTGTTGCAGCAGGCCTGTCATAACATTCTCTGCAGCCCTCGAACCTGTCACAAGGTAACACATAACAGCATTAAAAGGCGTTTGCAAGGAATTTGGTTACACTTATAGACAAATTCTAAACATTGTTTAGTAGAGGTTTTCATAAGGGACTAAAATTGCTACCAAATGCATGCTATGGGAATTATAAACCAGACCTGATATATGAGGTTAAAGTGTTCAAATCTGAGTTGGTTTGGTTGATATCTAGAGATGCTAAGCACTTGTTGAATGTCCTAATTGTTAGATGATCACTGGTTAAATATTTGCTTATGTATTGTTCACAATCATTGCATTGAACTAGTGGATTATTACTGTTGTATAAAGGTTGCTATAACAGGCCTCTTCCCTTGATGTTTCATAAGTTACAATTAATGGCACAACACTGCTATTGAGTAAGACTGATTCTATTTACTTGTATAAGCATTTGCATCCATTGTTTTGTGAATGATTTCATAATTAATTGAATGATTATTGGACTGTTTACTGTTGGAAAATTATTAAGTCTATTATTACTGTTGAACTCACTATTGAATTTGCCTACACTTAACGTTGTTGCAGCAGTACATTTACCTCTCCTAGATGAATGATCAAATGTTCATGATAATTATCTGATGAATAAAACTTTTATTTTCATTTGATAACACGTACCACGTTCATATGTTTTCTTCATGTTCTATTTGACTCCATAAAGACACTGGTCACTAATCTTGTTACATAGAAGATCTAGTCTTGGTGGTCTAAGTGTCTTATAGATATAACAAAAAGGGCTCCCCCCTTGGAGGTCAAGACGTTCTTAAGAAGTTTGTGGAAGTGTGACTGAGGTGACATTGGGTCACACTCTCCTTCATATGTGCTTGTTGGACACTAGCCCTGCTAGTTTGTCCTATAACAGGAGGCGAGGGGCAAAGGGAAAAGATTACTCAAGCATTTTCTTTAGAGATTGAAGAGAGAGAGTGAGGGTGCATGCAAAGGGGGGGAGCATTCATCTGAGAGATTGAGGGCGACTTCCAGGCAGAGTGAGAGCGCAATGTTCCTTCTGAGACTGAGGGGGCACAACATTCCAGTGTGAGAGATCATCACACGAGATCTCTTCAAAGATTTAGGAGCAGCAACAATCGGGCGCATTCTTGAGAGAGGGAGCACACTTTTTTTTTGGAGGAGGGCGCAGATCTGAGACAGATCAGGCGCACTTGAGGTGGATCCATCAGGGAGGTAAAGATTGCTTTAGTGATTGATAGGATTCAATAGTTGAGAGATCAAAGATTGATCAGTCAAAGTGCACATTCCTGAGCAGAGGAAGGGCACGTTCCAGAGGTAGAGGGGCGAGCTCTAAGATAGAGTTCATCCAAATCTGAGAGAGGGCATCACCGTGATAGTGATCAAGAGGCAAAGGGGCGAGAGGCCTTGGTCAGATAGCAATTTAGAGACAGATACATTCAGAGTGAGGGGCGCATTCATTCAAAGTGGAGGGTGCAGTCAGCCAAATGGGCGCATCAGCCAACTTTCCATCTGAGATCAGACTTGATCATCAAAGCCTATGTGGCTTAGAGATAAAGTCTATGTTGGATTGACTTCATTGTATCTATTGTAAATTGCTTAAGATTATAAAAGTTGTTCTATCCTCTCTGACTAGTTTTCCCGCAATGGTTTTTCTAGGGTCACATTGACCGAAAATATTGTGTTCAATTTCATGTGTGATTGCTATATTGTGTAAAGTTTTAGATAGATCTCGTGTGTTTCATGTTATAAGTTATTGTATATGCTGATACATTCTCAGGATTGAGAATTGGTTTTTTAGTACATGCATGTGCCTTAGAGAGACTTGAGATCGAGTTGGGATCTGTGATTTTCAGTGAGTGATATCTGGAAAATATACATGTACTATATTTTCCAAATATCACTCACTGAAAATCACAGATCCCAACTCGGTCTCAAGTCTCTCTAAGGCACATGCATGTACTATAAAGACACGAGCAACTCTATTGTAGTTGTGCTGCAAAATATGCAAGTATTGATCCTACTATTTGTTTTGTTGTTGGTAGAAGCGAAAAACATGAGCCAAGGTTTTGTTTACTAAAACATAAATTAAGGGACAACCACTTGGCTTAAGTGGGCAAGGTGCCTTTGCAACTCGCCAAGTGGTGATGTGACTTTGCCCTTGTGCAAACATCAAGAAGAGTATCCTTAGGAAGGGAAGGTTTAAAATCTAGAATTGTTGCCTTTGGATGTATGATTAGAATAAATTCCTCTAAGTAGGGTGGTTCATACATCTTTATTTGGTGGACATGGAGGTCGAACTTGAGGGCACTAGGTTTCGTTTGTTGTATGATGGTGTAAGGACCATGCTAAATGGGCATTAGCTTGTTGCTTGAAGTTGGTTGAACTTGCCCACCAACTTGAAAATGTGGAGCAACTCTCTGTCAAATTGTCAATCATGAAGTGCCTTCTACTTGTCAAAGCAGCCATCATATTGTGCATCTATGAAAAAATTATATGGTCCATCCATAATCAAATCATAGTAATTAAGACAAGAGAGGGGCCCAATAGCAAATGAGATGGAGCACCTTCAAGTGATCAGAGTAGGTTTTCCAAATTCCTTGACCCAACTAAGTTGATACAACTTCGGGTAAGGAACAACTGACAACTATAAGTTTATGACCAATCACCGGGAAATTGTTTATGGATGCCATTGTCCATGATGGCAAACCCCAATTTGTTCTTGATCTAGTGGTTTTGGTAGTGTTGTGGATGCCATTGATTTCTCTTGATTTTTCCAAATTCTTGGAGGTTTTTAGGTCCAAGTTTATGCTTGCCAATATCTTTTTAGGTCCAAGTTTATGCTTGCCAATATTTTTTTAGGTCCAAGGCACGCTCCAGGGAAGCAATAGAGAATAAGTTGCTTCCTTAAATGTGATAATGATGTATAAAGGAACTTAACATAAATTGTGCCTTTGGAGTCTCTTATCTTGAGGTTGATGGACATTTTCTTCAAGATGCGAAACTATTGATCAAATTGTCCCAAGAATTGTCAAAGTGCTAGCAAAGCATCATCATACTCTAATTGGTAGAACCTCTCATAGACGACATCCTTGAAGTCTCCTGAATGTTGTTCAGGGTTTGGTTGTTGGTTACCAAACGTTAGGTCTGTGTGTGTGTCGCCATGAGAGGGATTGACTCTTTGTGTGATCTTAAATGATTAGGATCTTCTCAACCTTTGTCAAGTTTCACTAGGTTTTGAAAAAGGTTCCCATGTTGTGTATCAAAGAATTGAGCTTCTTGCCCTTGAGAGCTTTATCAAATTTAGACATCGGCAATATAGTGTCCAACTTGAAGGTTTGTTGAACAACAAGAACTGACTTTTGAATAGTAGGTTGAGGTTGAGGTTGGACCTGTTGTTGATTGATGATGATTTGTTGCAATATATTCATCATATGATGCATAATTTTAGCCTAAAACTCTTGTTGTTGTTGAGGCTATTGCTATGGTTGAGTAAAGAGGGTTTCTGACAATAGCCACTATTGCTCTTACATTTGTTCAACCGAGAGTTGAGCAAGGATGGAGTCTTAAGAGTCTCTTGGTTCACTTGAGTTTTTACTAGGAGCCATGGGAATAGGTGAAGGTGGAACAAATAAGGTTTTAGAATCGAAAATAGGGATCCATAGGTTACAGGTAAAAGTGAAAGAAATCCAAAACTCAAGGGCCATAAATGGTAAAAAATTGTAGTTTATGAGAAAGGCTTCAACTTATGGCCGTAGTTCCACGACTTTGAGAGCTTGAAGAAATATTTCACGTAGGAAGAAAATCCCAAAGGAGACTGGAATTGCAAGGCTCTAAGAGGGCTTAATCTTAAGACTTTGATAGCAATTGATATGAGCACAATTCCCACAATGCAAGAAGATACTTGCACACAAGAAAATGAAAGAGAATAGGTACGCAATTTTGTGAGGAGACAATTGGAACTATACACTCATTTGTATTATTATATATAGTGTACAAAATTGTGGTGAGAGTGATCAATACTAACCAAATCTCCTATAAACTACAATAAATTGGGTGTGTAATCAATTTAGTATAAGCCACCCAAAAGAGATAAAGTACAAACTAGAAAACTACAAATATAATATAGTATCATACATGTTTGCTAGACTGTCTTAGGATTCTATGATTGTTTAAGGCCTTAAAATTCTTCTTGAGTGACCTATATTTTCTACTTTGGAGTGGTGTGTTCTTCACTCATTGTACACAATACCAAGCAATATTTCAAAATCTTATTATCTTTCTTCTATTAATGTATGTGGGTAGGACATGTGCCATACTCTCACCTACTTTCTTCTTGTGAGGTTACCCTTAAGCTGCACGAAATGTGGAAACATTTACAAGTTTTTGAAAAAGGAATGCATGGAAATGTGACCCCCCTCCAAAATGGGTATGCAAGGGAAACATGGTATACAAAAAATATACATATATAGTTTTTTTCAAATAACACATTGCCTTGCAAGAAAATAAGAATGATACACATAAATGACATTTTAGAAGGAAACCCATATCTACATTAACTCTCATAGATGATTACATGATGCAAAGCCCTATAACTTGGTGGCCTTGACTAATGCCAATCCCATACCCTCATACAGGATAGAATCAAATGGAAATGCTACAATCCTTCCAACCCTGAAATACTAAAAATTGTTAAGTCTACTAAATTTTGAATGCGATTTGAAATTCTACCTTCTCCATATGAAATCCGATGAGGTTGGAACCATGCTCAAACATGTTGAAACAACTAATGGTAATGTTAAAAATTTAAGATAGAAAAGGTAAGATAAAGGAGAATGCCATTACCATTAATTGCAAGGTGACAAACTCCTCAGAGTTCAATCTTCTATATGTGTTTTCTTAAAGGCTCATTGGCATGAACAAGGCAATATTTTCCTATGCGCCCCACGCCCCTCATGGGCACTTGGGTGGGCTCAGAAACTTCCAAGAAAGTGCTTAAAATGTCATTGAAAATAACAAAATGCCTTGGAAATGCCATCACTTGTACCGTACGACGTTTCCATATTTGAAAACGCCATATGGTGTAGCCAATGACATTTCTAAGGCATTTTGTACCTATTTGGGTGTTTCAAGTACTAGAATGTGGCCAAGTAGGTGTTTCCTATAATTTAGGGTTACTCCCTCCTTAGCACCTTCCATTCTTAGTAATAAGCTTTTCCCTCTCCATGTGCCATAACAAGGGAATGCATGTGGCGCTTATCACTCCCTACCTTTGTCTATATAACATCATTGCAATAATTGGAGGCATTTCAAGTGTTGTTGTCTTGTAATTGGGAGGTTGCCCCTTCGAAGTGGTAAAGTAATGTAATTTTGTTTTGATCGATTTGTTGTCGTAAATCTATTTTCATGTTGGTATCATTTCAAATGGCATCAAAGTGGCAAATTGGGAGCTCCATAAGGCAAATTCCTTTTAGTTGTGGTGGAAAATATCATTGTATTTGGTGCAAGTTGCAAGGGGTGCTTTATGAGGGATCACTGCTCTAACCTTCTACATTAAGCTGTTGTCTTCCCATTGCTTTAGCCCAACAATGGTTCTAGGCTATGGAACAATGGAATTAAGGATAGAATTACTAATCCTAGATAGTATCCAAAAGAATTTGAGATAGAATAATGGCCAATGTTAAATTAAGCTTGTATAAAGTTAGTGTTAGTCTAGTTATAAATTTAATATGGCTAGAGTCATAGACTAGTAAATAAAGCACATGTGAGTTTATTAAGTTTATTAGGAATTAAGACGTGCTCGCATACTTTTGGGAGTCATGCTATAATGTCCAAAATGATGTACATAAGTTATCTTTTATAACGAATTTATCATCTTGCATTTTGCACAATTTGCTTCTATCTTTTTGCTCAACACGGTATTTAGAGCAATTCAAGGTCTAGAGCTTGTGAAGAAGATTGTCGCAGATTAGCTCAAAGATTAGGTGTAAGCTTTCGTTGTTACTCTTCAATTGTTTACATCGTGTTTGGGTGTTCTTCGTGAGATTTGGGGTGCATGGTGTATGATTAGCCCTTGGATGGTTTGTGATGGACTTGTGCATTGGAGGTGGTTTGCTCAAGGGTTGCTTGATCTCAATTGGATGCGTCCATGGAATTTTTCCTTGAAGCATTGGAGATCTTCAAGCAATATGGAGTGGCTTGGATGCTTGCATGGAGGCATGTGTAAATCTTTGATTCAGAGATCACTACTCCCTCTGAATCACCCTAAGATCTCAAGCAGTTTGAGTCTCGATATCAATACATACTCATATAAATATAAACTCAACAGCTAGATCTCTCTACCAAACTGAAACACATGCAATCACACATAAACACCAAATATACCCTCGAAACCCTAACTAGGGAAAACCAGCAAACTGTGGAGCTATCTTCTCTCTCGAGTCCAGAGCATATATATAAATGGACAAGTACAATACAGTATTACCTCAAAGTTAACTCAATCCCTGAACCAGACAAACTCTAGATCTGCATGCATCAGTTGATGCATGCACTGGAAGAGTAAGCCCTAACTTGTAAACTGGATCTGAGTATCTCTGCAGGTGCCTCTAACTGATCTGCCTCTCTGTATCACACTGCTCTGATCTGCTCTCTCTGAAGACTGCCCTCTGAAGAATGCGACCTCCACTGCATGCAGAAGTGCACCCACCCTTCTGGATCTCTGATGCTCGTACCAGATCGGATCTCAGCAGATCTGAGCTCTGATCGTCCCTAACCTTCCTCGAATGTTGAGGCAAGGTTATCCTGGAAGTCTCAGACTCTGAATCGGTCTATCTGGCTCCAAATGAGCTTCTCCTTCCTTGGGAAATGTGCCCTCCTCCAAGTGAACACGTACTCCTCTAAACTGAGTAGAAATCCCACTTATGAGTTATCTCAGCTCACAGTACTAGGTGCATAGTGACTATGGAGCTAATGGTCATTGATCCAGCTCAGATCTGACCACCCTAGCTCCTACAACAGCTCCCCTCTCTCTCTTAGAAATTCACCCTGCATGCACAACTGCGCCCTCCTCACTTCTGATCTATCACTCACTGATAAAGCAACTGAGCAACCTCTTCCGGGGACCCCCTGTCTCTATAAATAATCTCACCGATGAATTAGGTTTACCAAAACCCTAATTCTCGATGCATGCAAAAGTCACTTCTGCATGCATCCAATGATCGCTGACAGGTCATACAAAACTCATGCATTCAAAGGTCAAATCACCCCGGAAGTTTCGCATGCAGCCACCACTAGGCTCATGCCACTTAGTAGAGTGCATCTCACCCTCTACTCCATACTGATGCCTATATTGCTAATGTACCTCCATGCAAGGCTTCTGAATCATGGACGACATCCCGAAGTTACCATAATCTAACACTCCCTCTTAACGAGGGAAGTCCTACCACTGATGCCTAGATCCAACAAGTCCCCTGTTGGTGACACTGATCTAGTTGATCTTCCTGTCACTGCTGCCCTCTGACCTGAAGAACCCTGATCAATCTCCATAAGTGTGGCTTCAGAAGAAGCCCCCCGATCAACCATTGTTGACTCTATCACTGCTCTTTGATTCAGAATCCCTCTGAATCTCTGCTGCTGTAACCAGTCTTGAAGACAGTTGTCAAGTGGATCCACTGCTCTGCAGAAGATCTGTCTATGTCTCTAAGTTGACTCAGCTCTATAAGTCAACTCCCTCGGTCTCTGAACTGACTCAGCTCTCTCCTGAGCTAAGTCCATCTCAACCATCTCATACCAGCTCAATCTCTAATTGGTGCCTGCATGAGCAGCATGCTCATCAATCTGATATGAGCCCAAGGGCCCAATCTCCTGAGACTCATCACTATCAAGAGCATCTCGCTCATCCATCTGAACTCCAAAATCACTCCTCTGATCCTCCTCATCATGGTGAGCATCTCGCCCACCCATCTTTTGTCTAGACTCACTCCTCTTGGCCTCATCTCTGCTATGAGCATCTCGCTCATCATCCCCCTCTGACACTGAAGAGGATGTACTTAGCCATCCGGATGTGCCCGTAGTAGGCTGTCCCCGAACCAAGTATCCACCTTCGATCATGTGACCCAACAAGACTGGGTCTACTCCTCTAGGATAGGTGAAGATCTGATCTCGCTGGAACACTACTGAGTAGCCAACAGATGCCAAAGCTGCCACTGAGAGGATACTCCCTCTTAGTCATGGAACAAATAGAACTCCTGATACCTCTAGGAGCTCCCCAAGGTCAAGCAAAAATCTCACTCTGCCCACTCCAGTGACCAAGTGGTCAACCCCTGCACATCCCAAGCCAACTACAAGGGTGTGTGCTCTAGGATAAGAAATGCATCTCGCACTCTTGTCATGTGACTGTTGATCATGCAGTCAACCCTCCAACTCTAATCAACTTGAGCCTCTGGTAGGCTACTATCATGTCTTTACTGAACTGAGGCTAATGAGAACTCCTTCTCAAACCGAGAAGTAAACTCATCAACCTCCTCTGTTGCTGCCACCTACTCGTCCTTTGCCTGCTTCCCTTTCTTCTTATGCGGACATTGTCCCGCATAATGTCCATAGTCGTTGCAGGCGAAGCATTTGATCTTGCTTAGATCCTTCTTCTGTCTGCCTCTCTGTTTCCCGCCTGCTACGAGAGCCACATCCTCCTCCTCTAGAGTAGCAAAAGCTAAACCCTGTATGTACCCTCTCCTGATCTCCTCCTGTGTGAAATCGTCCCACAGATGATCCCACTTGGGAAGGTTCTCTCGAGCTATGATAGACTGAACGAACACTGCCCCAGTAACGCCATTCAAGGCCTGTCGAACCATCTCACTATCCTCTACCTTCTCACCCACTGCTCCCAACTCATCCCTCACCTGAGTTATCTTGGTGAGATAGGTAGTCATGCTCTCATCCTTCCCCATCTTGATGCTTCTCAGCTTCTCTTTGAGAACCATCTTCCGATTTGCATTGGAGCTCTGGTACAGACTAGTCAATGCATCTCACATCTCAAACACATTGTCCTTGGTAGAGACATGTGGGATAACATGATCCTTGATCGCATCAAGAAGGATCCTCTGAGCCTTCACATTCTTTTTATCATACACTGCTTTAGCAGTGCCATCTGACGGGACAATAACTAGATTTGTCGTTGTGCTGTTCACAACATCCCATAGTTCACACTCTTTCAACAAGAGTGTAATACGTGCCCTCCATGCACTATAGTTAGTGCCGCAGTGTAACAGGAATCGCGAGTCAAACCGGATTAATCGCGAGTTTGACTCGGCTCGGCAACAGAACGATCCGATTCGGATCAAGGCGACTTAAACTTGGGCTGACCGACTTCAAACTGTTTGACCATAAAAAATCAACGAGTTTTACTCAGTTCTGCAAGTTTAACTCGCGAGTCAACGCCCGGGTTTCCGATTTTTGCCTTTTTTAATCATAAATCGCGATTTTTTCCCAGGTTATGGATGTTGTAATAAATGTATTCGACAAGCAATTAATCTTAAATAAATATCTTTAGCTCTAACATAAGCTTAGCAAAATCTAGGGACTTCTTCAATTTAGAAGATGTAAATTATAAATAAAATTATTCTAAAATCACAATCCATTTGGAATACTTTCCCTTTATTATTCGTCGGGTCAAGATATGCTTCTTCGGATTAGTATCTGCAATAACTGGTGTTCATCAAAGAAGCATATAATGTAAAAGTCTTTGGACAGCATGAACTTAGTTCAATGTAAAATCATTATTAATTAATTCAATATTTTATATTATACGTAAAAAAAATTATATTATAAAGTATTATGTTTTAAATTTATTATAATTATAATTAAGATTGCTAGTAAAAGGTATAGTTTCACTTTTGTGTGTGAATGGTAATTAATTTTGCAAGTGTTTTCTAATAAGATTTAGCTTTAATCCCATACATAAAACAAATATTAAATAAATAAAATTAATATGTTTTATATAAACCCAACAATTTAAATTAATATTAAATTTATATAAATTCAATAAATATATTAATATTAATAACATAAAGTTAATTTAAATGCATTTAAAAATTAATATCTATCAACTATATTTGTTTAATATGGTAATTTTGGATATCTTGCAGTATATGGTTATGGCTATTTTGAATATCTAAGAAAACTGTTTTTTTATAATTCAAAATATATGTATATATTTTTTTTTGTATTTGTCGATTTTTTCCCGATCCGATTCAAACTCTTCACTCTTTTGCCTTGCCGATCCCGAGTCTAGTAACTATGGTTGGAGGCCCCATCCAACCGGTCCTCCACTCTCAAGCTGGTGGCCATACTCACTCAACTGAAATACTGTAACCCATAGTGAAAAAGAATCTCTCCTAATCACAAATCTGGCAGATCTATCATAGATCTAACCACTAAACCCACTGATCTGATAGATCTGACCTCTACAACCTCAAATCTGAACTGTGTTGCTTAGATCTGGTCTCTATCGTCACTGATCTACTAGATCTATCTCAGATCTAGTCTCCAACACCACAAATCGCTGTGTGACTGCCCTCTCTGACCCTTACCAGAGCTCTGATACCATGTAAATATTTGATTCAGAGATCACTACTCCCTCTAAATCACCCTAATATCTCAAGCAGTTTGAGTCTCGATATCAATACATACTCAAATAAATATAAACTCAACAGCTAGATCTCTCTACCAAACTGAAACACATGCAATCACACATAAACACCAAATATACCCTGAAAACCCCAACCGGGGAAAACCAACAAACTATGGGGCTATCTTCTCTCTCGAGCCCAGAGCATATATATAAATGGACAAGTACAATACAGTATTACCTCAAAGGTAACTCAATCCTTGAACCGGACAAACTCTAGATCTACATGCATCAGCTGATGCATGCACTGGAAGAGTAAGCCCTAACTTGTAAACTGGATTTGAGTATCTCTGTAGATGCCTCTGAATGATCTGCTTCTCTGTATCACATTGCTCTGATCTGCTTCTCTGTATCACATTGCTCTGATCTGCTCTCTCTGAAGACTGCCCTCTGAAGAATGCGACCTCCATTGCATGCACAAGTGCACCCTCCCCTTTGGATCTTTGATGCTCGTACCGGACCGGATCTCAGCAGATCTGAGCTCTGATCGTCCCTAACCTTCCTCGAATGTTGAGGCAAGGCTATCCTAGAAGTCTCAGACTCTGAATCGGTCTATCTGTCTCCAAATGAGCTTCTCCCTCCTTGGGAAATGCGCCCTCCAAGTGAACACGTCCTCCTCTAAACTGAGCAAAAATCCCAGTGATGAGCTATCTCAGCTCACATTATTGGGTGCCTAGTGACCCTAGAGCTAATGGTCATTGATCCAACTCAGATCTGACCACCCTAGCTCCTGCAGCAGCTCCTCTCTCTCTCAGAAAGTTGCTCTGCATGCACAACTGCGCCCTCCTTACTCCTGATCTATCACTCACTGATAAAGCAACTGAGCAACCTCTTCCAAGGACCCTCTGTCTCTATAAATAATCTCATCAATGAATTACGTTTACCAAAACCCTAATTCTCGGTGCATGCAAAAGTCACTTTTGCATGCATCCAATGATCCTTGATAGGTCATGCAAAACTCATGCATGCAAAGGTCAAATCACCTCGGAAGTTCTGCATGCAACCACCACTGGGCTCATGCCACTGAGTAGAGTGCATCTCACCCTCTACTCCATACTGATGCCTATACTGCTATGTACCTCCATGCAAGGCATCTGAATCATGGAGGACATCCCGAAGTTACCATAATCTAACAGCATGGAGTTCAATTGGGGACCCTTGGGTTTCGATAGTGTTCATGTAGGTGGAGTGGACCTAGTGGAGCACATGGCATAAGAGGAGCTTTGGATTCCTTAGAAGCTCGTAGGAGGAGCATTGGATATATGTTGTGGAACACCCTTGCATTGAAGTTTTTCTTGTGGATGGCATCACCGTGGAGGTTGACATCACATGTGTGAATATACTTGTGTATTTTAGGTTGCTTATAGTGGATTAGATCCACTTGACTTGTAGACCTCCCTTCACCTCTCATATAAATAGAGGATGGAGAGAGTCATTTCTCATCGTCATCATTGTACTCTCTTCTTTGTACTTGTATTCTTGTAGTAAGGCACTGGAGTTCATGAGGAAAACCTAGAAGAAGTTATGAAGTCTAGAGAGGTCAGTTTTGTTGGGAGTTTTCTTTTGTGAGATGCTTTGGTTTGTTCTTGTGAGCTAGACATTGGAATGATGATTGCACTGTGTAGCATTTTAATCATTTTGTGTTAGAGATGTGAGGATGGGCTAGGATGTCCTCTTCATGCTTCCAAATATGCAACTCTTCCCTCGAGGAGTGTGAAAATGCCTCAAAAGTATCTATAATGAAAAATTATGCATAAAAATATGTAGAAGATGCCCTCAATGGTCAATCACTACCACGTGTAAATTTCCCTCCAAATGTGTGACCTCAATGCTCAAACATGCCTCAAAAGACATGTGCATCCCCCAATCATGTGAAAGAAAAGACAAATCCAAGCTGCCAACATACATAAGACGTATGCAATTGTGTCGAAGAATGCAAATTGGATTGCATTTTTTGGTGGTAACAATACCAAGGATAACAAAAGTGCAAAGGAAATATGGGATGCCGTCATAACTCTCTTTGGAATGTTGAACACCATTCAAGGCAACTGACTTGAAACGAAATTCTCCAACGTCAAGATGGGTGACTTCAACACAGCTAGGGAATATATTTCAGGAAGAAAAGGCAAATCACATCCATAACTTGTAAGTATATTTCTGAATAATCTCTATCCAACATTCAATTCTTTTGCTCTTATATTCTACAACAATCCTTCATTTATCAAAGATCCTGTAAATCGTACACTTGAGGAGTTTTTTCTAATCTCATTCAACATCAAGTTAGTTTGAAGAATATGGGAGATTAACACCCCAAGATCAAGCCGATCCAAAGGTTGTCTCAACCCCTCTTAAATTTGAGTCGGACCAAGGCATAGCTTGAAATCCTCCAAGACGAAAAAGTCTTTTGCAGTTATTGTCATAAGGAGGGCCATCGCTTCAAATCTTGCCTTGCTCATTTTAAGAAAATTTAAGAGCTTGCAAGATCTGCAATAGGCATTAATTACCTTTTTTATGAGATTATTGGATCTCTTCATAGTGCACATTTGGCAGTACACTCTACACTTTGGTCCTCTTTTTCTCAACAAGAGTGTATTGTATTCTAGAGCTACTTGACAGATGACCAAACATCAACCCTTCTCTCTAATTATAAACAACATAGTGGAGAGGAAGTGGTTAATCGTGACAATACAAACATACAAGGTGCAAGCTATGGTGATGTCACCATTGATATAGCTAAGTTTGGAGACATTCTTCATGTTCTAGGTGTTGGACCAAATCTTCTTTCTATTTACATCATTACACACTATTAAAATGGTGGAATTTTGGTCAGATTGTTGGTTTATAAAAGACATGAGTGATGGCTTCAAGGTGGTTGCCTTAGGATATTATGACAAATCCAATCATATACACAAGTTGGGGAAGATTCTTTCCTCAAAGAAAAAAGAGTTGTTTCCATAGTAGCCTTTGTTGATGACACCAATATGCTATGCTGTCAATATCTTGGTCACACCAATTATGGATCCTGTGTGACATATTGAACTAGTCAATGGTGTTTGTGAGGGGTGTGTGATGGGGAAACATCATCATGTGCCTTTTCCCAAGGGCAAAGTGAGGCGAGCTTCTCAGCCTCTTGCACTAGTTCATAGTGATATATCTGGACCTATGGCTACATCTATTAGCGGATCTAAGTACAAGTACTTCCTTACCTTCATCGATGATTTTTATTGCTTTTGGGGGGTATACACCATTAAATCTAAGGATAAGATGTTTGGAAAATTTTGGGAATTCAAATCTCTTGTGGAAAATCAAAGTAACGGGAAGATAAGTGTCTCAAGACTAATGGCAAAGGTGTATATATTAGCAATGCTTTCTAGTCATTTCTTGCATCTCAAGGCATCTACTAGCATAGATCCATTCCTTACACTCCACAAGAAAATGGAGTAGCAAAAAAAAGATAGGGCTATGTTGAGATGGCTCATTGTATGCTTCACTGCAAGGAAATGAAGCTTTCATTTTGGGGAGAGGTGGTTGTTTATGCAATCGGTATCATTAATAGAACGTCTACTTGTGTTGTCATAGATATGACACCTTATGAGAAATGGTATGGCAACAAACCTTCTATTTCACATTTCAATTTTTTTGGATCTAGTGCATGGGTCCATGCTCCTAATGAAAGGTGAAACATATCCACTCTAGAATCCTGCTACAATATGGTTAGCTATAATGAAAGTTTTCAAGGATATCACCTTCATGACCCCACCACTGATAGGGTCATTGAATATATTGAAGCTATTTTTTATGAGGTTCCTACTCAAGTTTTGTTAGGATATTTTTCATTACTTCTTTCAAAAGATTCTACATAGGATTCTTCCATGAATTTTGTTGCCTCTCATCACCGGGTAGGTCCTCTTCCAGATGATTCTTGATGTGTTTTAATGGACCCTTCTCCTTCACAATATAATGTTGGTCATCTCTTTACTTCTACAAGTACTTCTATGGTATCTGGGTAGACTCCTATGGTGGAGGTGGACCCTATTGATGATTCATCTAGTATTCCTATTGCAGATGTCTCTTCACTTCTTCAAGATACTCTTGTTAGTGGCTTATCGAGTGCTCATTTTGTAGATGATGATGCTCTTGTTAGTGGCTCATCCAATCCTCATGGCACAAATGCTCCTGACAATTTTACTCCATTATTCAGAGATGATGGTGACACCCTGCATGATTCTCCTGTACTAATTAATCTTCCTTCAAATAGGTGAAGGCCTATACCTAAGTGGGCTATCTCCAATTTTTTCAATGAAGCAAAGTTTCTTCTAGTCCATTCTTGTGTTATCATGAGGAATCCCCTCCACCTCAGGTCCTTCTTGCTCAGATTGTTGACTATTTTCAAAGTGAATCTAATGCATCTGACTTTCTTGTTGGCCCATTTGAGCACTATCGGGAGGATTATTCTCCATTTATTGTAGACCAATCTATGATTTCAGGTCTATAATTAGTGCATTGTTCTCTAAAAGTTGGTCCTACAATGTCACAAGTCAATATTTTGAAGTTTAAAGTCATTTGATGACTGGAGGTGGAGCTAGGGAGTCATTCCTTGGGGATAACTCTTGGTTGGGGATATCTCAATAAGATTAGCTTCCTTGAAAGTTGAGGAAATAGTGGAGAAAAATATTAGAGAATAATATAGAAAAATTCCTCTCAAGGAAATCATTTGATGCATAAGGAAAATCTTGATTAGTACAAACCCTTAATTGTGATTTGGGGGTCAAATTTTGAGGAGCTTCAGGTCTAAGATAGAGAGGTCTCAAGCGCTTGGGGAGTAGGGTTGCATATAGAAATTGAGGTTTGAGTGAGGAGGAAGTCATGTGCAAGTAGGGTTTATGGGCACAAGGCATTGAAATACGAATAGCGACAATGGGAGAACCATAATCAATTCCATGTGGGTATGGAGTCGAGCATGGGGAACCAGCTGTTGGAAAAGAGGTTTTTTTCATGGAGAAATGAAGGAGCCAAATTAGTGTAACATGTATTTGAGGAAACACAAGCAGGAATCCAGAGAACCAAAGAAACAATAGTTGGATAGGAGAACCCTAATCAATTCCATGGGGGCGTGGAGAAGTAGACCAAGAAAAAAAGGTTGTGCTTTATGGAGGAAGGGAGGAATTGGATTAGAGGAAACATGAGTAGGGACGGCAAGAGACTAGAGAAACAAGAGTTGTGTGGGTGATTCTGCAAGAAAACTGGATCATAGGGACATTATGGTTCCGAGGAAATGCAATCAGGGAGGGCGGGAGAACCAAAGTAACATGGTCACATGGATGGACATGTTGTAGATCTCAAATCAACTCCATGCAAGAATGGGCACAGCCATGGAAATAATAGGCGCACTATTGCTAAAATATGGATTTCACTAATGATGTTGTGCATACACATATTTCTTAGCACAGTTCCCTGTTGGATTTGAACTTTCTATTTATTGCATCAAGAGTAGCGGGGTGCTCTACAATACAATATAGGGAAGATGGTAATGCTTACATGTCGGCTTAAAAATGCAATACTTCTAATAAATAATAGTGATATTATATGTAAGTCAAGTATAGATATAAATAGAAATAAATACAAAATTTTACACAAGCAAAGAAAATCAAAACCAGCATAGATCCATATTAAACCTAGATCTATCAAGTACCTATAGGGATCAAATTTCTTGAGGTGTAAATTTATTTATCATTTAATATGATGTAATTAATACATGACATGGAATTAAATGATAAAAATAATCACATCTCTAGAAATTTGATCCCTCTCAATGCGTGTTAGATCCGGGTTTAATATGGATCTATGCTGGTTTACTTTTAAAAGTTGAGTCGTACTTTAAATTGTGAAACCTTTCACTTTGTGCACTTTCAATTTTCAATTTTAGTTGTATATTCTCATACAAATGTAAATTTCCATTGAATTACAAAAAGAGAAAATCATGCAAATATCTATATCATTGTTCTGAATAGTTTACACAAACAATTTCTTTTTTGGATTGTTTCCTCAGGTATCTATGCTATTTTTTTTCCTTCTTCACTTCACACACTCCCATTTACAGGAGCATATCACACTAAGAACCCTGCATTTAGTTATGTTCTAATAGCAATATTATTTCTAATTGCAGGATCAGAGAAGTCTACAAGAAACACTGACAACTTGCAAAAGAGTGGACCTAATACAGTGCATCCTGTCATGCCTGCTTGGGCAAGTTGTAACATGGAAGGCATATACCATGAGAGCATAGACACGGGGAGTACTTCCAAGGATGCTGCTGGATTTGAAATAAAACCTAAGGGTAGCCCTTTATTTGGTGCTAACAGCCTGTTTACTTCACCCCCAGAAAGATGCTCATCATTTGTATTCGAGTCTATAGGAGATTTTGCAGATGAAGACTCTGATTCAGTTTTGCTTTTTGATGTCCCTTCAAACCTGTCCTTTCCACAGGCTGAACTTTTGCATACCCCTGTTTTGAAATGTAAAACCCCCAAGGACATTGTTAGTGATGTCAGCAACCTTGAGAATGCTAACAGTGGTGGACCAATTGTCAACTCAGAGGAAAGTCTCGATTGGGGTGGCCTCTTATGGAACCCTTCATTTGTTGGATCTGACCAAACACTATCTGGTGGAACTGTACTCAACCCGGATAAGGCACGCCTCTGAATAGTTCGGTCAATCAGTATTGCAAGCAGTATTCTATAGTATCTATTTTGGATTTCTTGTTTCTTTCTTCAAGAATCCTCAAACCCCAATTTGGCTACATAGAGGGGTGAATGTTTCATAGATTTGTGGTCAAGAGTGTATGATAGCTAGTTCGGATCCTTGTGCAACTGTGTTTGTTGAGTTGAAAGTATACCTGTGATGTAATCAGACAGAGCAGCCTTGCTTTGATATTTCTATGTAGAAAATACAAAAATAAAAGAGCTTTCCTGTATTGCCAGACAAACCCTTCATAAAAATCTCTTGTGGGCTACATTTATTTTGCTCATGAAACATTGGCTTTTATTTGTAATCCCGAGCATTGATTCTCTGCCCACTGTTCCAGCAACAACTGGACCTTATCATATAAGATTCATCCAGTGTTTCATTAATTGATCAAATTTATGTTCGTACTTTTGAAATCAAGCATAACATTGTTGAAATCTTATCTGTTTATCTCGGATCCTCTTTTTTACCCATTTTCTGCAAACAGTACATCGCTGTGAATTAACAGCAAGCTGACAAAATTTCCCGGGTTCCTTCAGAAAAATTGGTCACGTTCATCATCATATGTTTTTTATGGTTTTCCATATTGAAGGTTTTATTGTGACAAGAGAAAGATGTTGGTCTGAAGTGTTCATTCAATGGTTCTGGTCCATTGTGGTAGGTGATATTTATGGATCAAATAAGATTCTTGTAATGAAGGATATGAAATAACTGGTGCTATGAAGCAACTTCTAAACAGAATTAGACATGTTCATGTCGAAAATGTACAAGCTTGTTTTGAAGGTAATCATGTGATCTTTTTATAAAAAAAAGAAAAGAAAGGCGAGATAGAGTGTAAAGGTTTGGGAAATACTGTTGATTTAGTTGACTGAAAGTGCATTCCTGCTAGGAGTGACCGGTGTCCTGTCCGTGCACTGAAATATGGTTGATCATAGACATTGAAAGAGGGTCATTAACAATACCTTGGGGCACCAATCAGCCAGCATGGAAATTATGCTGGAACTGCTGTAAATGCATTGTCATTGATGAAGCATATTGTCAGTGGAAACTAAAACAAGATCTAACTCCACACTTCTGCAAATTGAAAGACTCTCTGAATGTTTGAAATATCCAGTCATGTCGTCTCATTTGGTTTTATTGAAACTAAGTAAACTTAAATTCTTTAATTATCCAGTAGAGAGTATGCATGTGCTGAAAGTACATTGGCACATAGTTAATAAGTAACCAAGTATTTCCATAGTGGTTAGGTTAAGTTAGGATTTTCCTTAGTAGTTTTTATGCAGGTTGTGGCAGTGTCTGGGACTCTGACTATCCCACATACAAATAAATGAGCGTAAAATATAAACATTGCTCAACGAGAATAAAAGTATCTTAGTATTTCACGTATATCTCTTTAATTTCTATTCTCATCTTTTCAAAAAATCTACGTGTTATCATAGCGATACCGGCTTGGACCATGTGATCCTTCGAAGACAGACGATCCACAATAACTGAAGTTGCGATGAGAGAGAAGGCATAAAACTTACGAAGGCAAGTTAAAATGTTGTTTGAATTTTATATGTTTAAAGCCTTGAATGACTATAAATCATTTGCAAATTTAGTGGCAAAGCTTAGAGGTATTGAATTCCCCACAAAGCAGATGTGGAAGAAATTGAATTAAATCAAAAGATCACTAGATAATAATGTTGGCACCCATGAATGACATCGAATCTCAAGAACAAGTGACGGAGGCTAGAGTGGAATATTCTTTAAATGCTGCAAGGGCATGTTCTTTGTGAAAGCTGGCGTTAGTCCAGCAAAACAATTGTGTTTTGTAGATTAAAGACCAGATTGTATACCTTTAAAATACAAGGGTATCTAATATATGGACTCCCCACGAGTCTCTGAGAGATTAACAAATGCCCCGAATCATTTATTCTTCAAACAATGAAAAGTTTTGATGACTATAATAAATGACTCAGAGTTTTTATTTGAAACTTAACCAAAACAACTATATATGTTTATAGCGGTCATCGCTTAGGTGTAAAATAGGCATTGAGCAGCAAGAGCAATGACTTTTGTGGGATATAGCTTAAGCTCTATCCTTTAACTTTTCCTACTTTTCCTACTATGTGGTGACTCTGTCCACTAGTATATTATTTTTAACTAGTACCTTTATATATCAAGAGGCCTCTATGGGACTTCGCAAAAAACAATTATATGTGTATAGCAGCTATCCATCACCTTGGTATAAAATTGGCATTGTGCGGCAAGAGGCCCACTTTTATGGGATATATATTTCATCCTTAAAAGCGTCCTACCATCTCTTTACTTTATTTAGTAGTTTATCCTTTTTAAACTTGTACCTTTATCCATTCGTGACAATACAGAGCCAAAAGGAATGTTTGTGAATTTGTATGTCCAAACTTATTTCAATTCACGAGCCGAAAGGAATGTTTGTGAATTTGTATGTCCAAACTTATTTCAATTCACGAACCGAAAGGAATGTTTATGAATTTGTATGCCCAAACTTATTTCAATTCACGAGCCGAAAGGAATGTTTGTGAATTTGTATGCCCAAACTTATTTCAATTCACGAGCCGAAAGGAATGTTTGTGAATTTGTATGTCCAAACTTATTTCAATTCACGAGCCAAAAGGAATGTTTGTGAATTTGTATTTCCAAAGTTATTTCAATAATTTTTCTTATTGAGACAAAGGGGTTTGGGTTTTGCCTATAATATACTTGTCTGTCTTTACATCTTTAAACTACGAACCCGTTTGTTCTGTAGTTGCAAATAGACATTAGCATGGGATGTGTAACATTTACCTTTACATATAATATAAATATACGTATCATAGAATTGTAATGACATCATTTAAGTTGTATATGTTTTTTTTTTCAAGGTTGGTTTTTGTTTCTCTCTTTTGTGTGTAATATCATAATATCATGTCAAACAACAATCAGTTTATATTTCTGTTGTTTGATTTGCTCATTGTTTTTTATGCTTTTTGGTGTTTTATTTTTTAGTTGTTTGTGCTATTTGCATATCTTTTTATTAATCATATACCAAAAATAGTTAAAATGAACTTTTTATTTTTGCACCTATCTTGTTTGAATACAAAAAAATATTCATAAAGTGTCATTAATATTTTTTTCTATCAATTCCACGTTCTCCATACCCCTTCACTTGTTTCCCTATTACTATATTAAAATATTTGCTTGTCCATCTTCTACTTGCCATCGTATTGTCACTCCATCAGTTATCTATAATTGCTTTTTGTTGTTACTTTATAGGTTGATGTATTTTTTTTCATAGATCATGTTTATTGTATGAGAAACAACTTTGATGTTAATTATTTTACTTCTCCCATTAGTTTGCATAAGTCATTTCATAACAAAGGTCCATTGTTGATTACATCATCACAAAGCTTTCCATTACATATGTTATATTTATGAAAAACACAAGTCCCACTTCTTAATCTTGCATCTTGAAAATCCCATTTAACCTTCAACTTGGCACTATCCTTCATGAATTCAAATTTACCACTTCCATCAATTTTTACCATGGTATGGACCTTTATTATCTCAAGAAGATAAAATCAAATCTCTTTAGTTTTTCCAAGTTAATGATTCCACTGAGAAAAAAAATCTCCTCTCTAATGTGATTTGGTTGGTTGGATGCCATTCTCCATACAAATTGTGCGTGCTCATCTTTCACTATCCATGACCATTATCCTTGTAGTGTTTAGTTTGACTTAGTCTATAGAGAACTTTATAAACTTTTCATGCTTGTGATATGATGTCCAATTAAGAGAACAAAGGCCACAAAAGCTTATTGTTTCTCGAAGAAAAGGAAGTGGTCATGCCTAATAAAAATGGATGAGATATTATTGCTATGCCCATATATATATATAAATTGAGATTCAAAGCAAAATCTTGCTTTGGACATTTTCTTTGAAAAAAAATTGTGCATTTTTTACCTCAAATCTTTGCTTACTATTTCTCTTTCTAATAATCCAATCTAAGTTATGATGATGGTCACAAATAAATTAGGTAATTCATCTCTTTTCATGGACCAATAATATTGCATGCCAATCTTAATTGTAGTCTAACAAAACACCTGACACTAAAACCATGAAGTTGACTTCCTCTTGGCAATTCACATTCCTTACTCTTTAATTAACTTACCTTTCATGGGTTTACCTTTTGGAAACCCTCTCACACTATAAAAAAGTTTGGAGGTCAACAAAATTCTGGAAAATATAGTTTTGTCATAGTTGGCAACACCCTTGCTACTATGTATGGTAAAGTACCATTCAAACTGATTTTATTAGCCTTTATAGATTGCTATAGTTACAGATGTGTGACACTATTCATTTAGGAATTAGCTTAGTATAAGAGGAACCCACTTAGTAAAGTATCAACACAAAATCCCTATATCTATGTCATCACTCTCTTACAATCTACCGAAAGTCCAAATTGCAAGTAATATATTGCCCAACTTTCCCATGGTAGATTATTGTAATGATGGACCAGAAGAAGATATTGAAACATTAGTTCAAGATCTACTAATATTAAACTATTTTTGTCCTTGGAAGTTATGGTTGGAGTGATTTCTTACCAGTCCCTCTCCCCTCTAGAGAGCAATGCACACCTTTTAGATGTTTTCATTGCTTCTTTCTTTACATGATTTGGTGTTGTGGAGGAGATGCAACGAACACTCCCTTGACTTTTGTTAACTTTGCAAATTTACCATGATCTAGCTAATTGCTTCTTGGTTATAGTGGACATTAATGATTTTTCTTTAAATTTATTTTTCTAGTTTCTGATCATGTAATGTGTTGAACATATATTTTCTTTCTTGACATGATTTGATGTTTTGGATGAGTTTTTGTTTTCTAGTGAAACAAAGTCTACTCAATTTATTTATAAAGTACTCCGCATTTACACATTAGCAACCTTGAGCACGATATGTCAAATACAAAAACAAGGTAGTATCCCAAAGCATAGCTCCTACTAGTAGCAGGTAAGAAAGTCTAGCAAGATGTTGATACAAAAATCTAGTGAGGACATTTATGGAGAAACAATACACCTTATTGGAGAGTTAGTAGAAGATTGATTTCATCCTACTCAAAAATCATTGAAAACTTTTCCAAACTAAGGCTATTTATTTAAAAACACATTTTCACTTTGCCTACCATTTGGTCAAGAAAGTGGTTTGGTATGTGTTGTTGAGACCCCCTCTATTTTATGCTCTACATGTAGAATTCCTAGAGCATCTATGGCTAGTTTATTTACGTCTATGTTCAACTCTTTGAAGATGTGAGTGATGGAAAGTTTGTGGAACCTCACACTCGTGTCCTTGGCTACTCCCACACTTTACTTGTTTTGTGGATTCATTTAGTTAGTGTATGGTGACTTTGGAGTCACCATACAAATCTAATTCTTTGATTCCAGGTTCCCAAGCCAAATCAAAGAGGGTATTGGCTACAATTAGTTTTTCTTTGTTATTCATGTACTTCCCGATCCCAATATGAAAGTGAGTTTATCCCTATTAGAAGGGAGGATCCATCCCCTTTATACCATCAAGGCTTGGATTGTCTTGAGAGGCTCCATCAAAGTTCCCCCAAGCATGAGAAGAGTCATAGTCTAGGTGCAAAAGAACTCTCAAAGGCTTTGGTATTTTAGTGGTTGATCGATTTTGTCTACTTCCTTTTAGCTTGCAAGAAATTATATAGACTTGCAACCCTGTTTTGGAATATACATTTGTTTCAAGCTAACCAAATTAGCCACATTATCCCAATCCACAAGCCTTGATTTTCATCAGATGGGTTATTTATCATGTTCGCCTAATGTGTAATATTTATTCCATTTTCACTTGACCATCAAAATATCTCATTTGTAGGTAATAGAAACCATGAGGGTAATAAGTGAGACAGAAGGTGTCTCTTAATAGAGAGCATTGATTGGGCTCCAACTATCCAAGAAAAATCATGGATTGAGTTCATATGTTAATCACAGTACATGATCAAATTATCAAGAGGCATTGATATAATAACATCATATCAGTGTATAAGAAATAAATTATTTTTTCAAGGAACTATTTTCGGAAGTTTAAGTTTTAGAAACTATATGTATATGCTATATTGTCCCTTGTAAGAAATTCGTTTAGCACCTCCTAGGAAAGAGATTAAACTACAAATGGGGGTAGTATATAGTCTCATGTATGGGACTAAGGCTAGATGCTACTAGAAAGCACATGACTACACCAGAGGTAGCCTTAGCGATGACCACAAGGGATATTGGCTTTCTCGTGAATACTATCTAGGTTGAAATTGCCTTTGGGTCCTAGAGTAAAACCTAAAATTGCTTTTGATTGGCTAAGAGCTTGTATTTCTCAAATGTATGGAAACATGTTAACGGCCCAAGACCTGGAGGCATTTTGCAAGAGTGGAAGTCTGCCCGCTTAGGGACAACCAGCAGGTCATTTCAGGCAGTGTGGTTTTCCTTGAATAATGGTGGTGAATCAACCTGCATTAGTGGATAGCAGTGAGTGATGGTTGTCCTCACTGTTGATTGACAACTAAATTATGATAGGTTTTGCCACTTTCAGAAAAATAAATAAGTAAATAAAAGAAAAAAAATTACTGTAAACTTAAATTATAAATTTAAAGAGAAAATTCAACTATAAATATCATCGGCATGTCAATATTTTGAAATAACCTTAAGAAAACATAAGAGATAGAGGAAATTGTGCACTTTCACGTACAATTTATGATGTTAAGATTATAAATCACAATAGAATGAGAAAATCTTCATTGAGTTAGTAACGATCTTTGATATCAAATACAAAATGTGCCTAGATGGTAGTAATGTGTTAGAGAGATTAAAATAATTTTGAAGAAATATTGGGAGGATAGGATTAAGCGCCAAAATAGGGCCCTTTCAATAAAATAACAACTATTTATTGTTAAACTTTTCAACTTACCAGATCTTATTGATATTTATTCACTGATTTTTATCCCAATAATAATATAACACATAAAACTGAATCAAAAATAGCAATACAATGATAAGCAACAAAACACAGAAAATTAAACACAAGATGTACCCTGGAAACCCCAATGGGGATAACCAGCCAACAATTTTGTCTTTTATTGGATATTTGTTAATCAACACTTACAAAACCAGGCATCTGGATATGACTCACCGGATCTCATACTCCTGACTCTCACAATGCCCAAACCCCTCAACAAAAAAGACAAACCCCAACAAGAGATATGACTCACTTTTGTCCAACACGCGAGAGATATGACTCACTCATGTCACTGTGTTGTGACCACTACAAGAGATATGACTCACTCCTGTGACTGTGGTAGTTAGAACACTCTCCTTCGACTCCTTTTATAACTTTCACTTTATGGCAATACCATGGGCAATACTATGAGACACCCAATACCATGAGACACATAATACTATGGTCCCTCCAATACCATTGACTATAAAGTATTACAAAAGACAATATTACAAGACTGTCTAGAGAGTTTCACTCAGCCCCTTCTATGTTGTTAGACACCCCCAATGTAGAAGTACCTGCCGAGCTACAAAATCTAACATTTATCACATTATAAACGTGGTTTTAATATTTATAAGTTTGTCTTGGGGATACTTTGGGAATTTTTTGAGAAATCAAGCTTGCATGTTTTGTCTTGTTCTTAGTGGTCGAATTGTTGTAGTCTCCTTCTCCCTAGCTCATAGGAAAAATATAGTTTCCAAAGAAGGAAAATGATAACAATTGGGAAATTAGGAAAATATTAAGGCAAATGACTTGCCAATTAGAGAGCATGAAGCAGGTAATAGAGTACCTATCCATACACATGGAAAAGTAGGAAAACAAACTGCAAGAATGGAAGATAAATTATGGCAGTTTAGCTTGTGATATTGAGATGCATTATAACATCGTTTTGGGTTTTGCTAGAGGTTCACATTTTGCAATAGGTTTCCCAAATTTCTCTATAGCCTTGGTGAAGTAGCATGTAGTTGATGAATTCATAGTCTAGTAGACAACCTTGGCTTTCAAAGAGCGTATTAGAAATCAAGAAGAAGAGGGGCAAGCAAATGAAGACCAGTCATTGAAAGAAGCCCTCAATGGCAACAAATTTCGTTTGTAATCTTGTTTATGGAGTTTACTTGTATTTTGATATTAGGACAATTCATAAAGCAATGTAGTACTAGCCAATATATGCATAGAATAGGCTCTGCAAGAAAGCAAAAATTCCATAATCAAACTCTATTTTTTATGAAAAGATCGATAGAGGAATTTTTTAAATAAATTGTATACTCTTTACATTGTTGGGTTTTCCAATAGCCTTTTTATAAATATAATTATATTTGTTCTTGTGAAAATAAAATATTTATAAGTTTGTGGAGGCTTTTGAATTTGAGTGGAAAAGATTGGAAATGTACAAAATCAATGACAAAATATAGTGATTGAATTAGATTTGAACAAGTACAAAATTAATTGAAATACTTGTAAATATGGATAAACAATTTATACAGTATGTTTTTTTAAGATGAATACAACTAATTGAAATAATTTATAGCATTTTCCATGAAAATTAAAATTGTCATAAGACCTTTCAAAGTTTGGTTTCTACAAGAAAAATATGATTATAAACTTCAATCAGATAATTGAGTGTGATAGAAAATATGTCAAAAGAATATATGAAAGATTTATGTCAATATAGAACTTACACAAAACTTACCACCAAAAGAAGAATAATTATGTTAGACATTATTAATAGAGCAATGGCAAAAACAAAACAAAATCAAAGATGTGAAATTAATGAATTAATAAATTGATGGGTTGAATTCAATGAAGTTACTTGTAATAGCAATATTAAAAGATGTGAGGCCATCGTAAGCATGTTTATTTAAAAATAATAATAATAAATAAATAAAATAAAATAAAAATATGTTTTAAATACTTACTAGATGTTATTTGTCAAATTAGAAATATATTCAACATATAAGGGTCAATATAACCACTAAAAAAGAGGTCATATTATATTTAACAAATTTCTTGTCTTTTGAATAATAACTTACTTGGCTACATAATGTCCATGTAATAAGCATCTCATCATGTCATATCAATTATGATTTCACTAATTCTAGTGAAGTCATTAGTTAATCATAAACCATAACTAAAATGGAAGCAATCATTGAATCACTAGCATTTTCTTACCTTTTTCACTAAAAAAATTCAATGGTCGTAAAATGGTCACCAAGAGAGTTACAACACTATGTTTCTCCACTCAACTAACAAACCCAACTAAGACCATATAAGCGATATCAATAGCAGTTCAAACTTAATGCAACAATTCCAATGATATTATTTACTACAATTTGTAATCTTGTTGGCTATACAATTTTAAATTTAAATAGAGATATAAATGGAAACCTAAAATACTAGAACCTTGAAAGAGAACTTATTTGCCATATTCTACTACCAAATTCAAAACCCGTAACAATAATAAAAATAGAGTTTTTTAATATGATGATAAACATAATCATATACATATATCTATGTATGTAAATGGAAAACTTCGTCAAGAAAGCCTTCTAGGTGCTTCCTCACATTATGTGCATGATGTCCAAGGTAAATGTTGATAAAGTACAACACATACTCCTAACTCAAAGGGACTCTATTGGACTTGAATCCTTGAGCTCTCTATCTTTTCCTTGAAACTAGTCGATCCAAACCAATTGAGGTAACCAATTGGCCTCTCTCTCTCTCTCTCTCTCTCTCTCTCTCTCTCTCTCTCTCACACACACACACACACACACACATTTTCTTTGATGGCTTTTATGTAATTACGGGGAGGGAATAACTTTTTAGTTCATATTCCCAAAATGACTATTCATTTAATATTTCCAAAAAATGACAAATAATTTAACGTAATTAAACACAAAATGTAATTAAACACAAAGAATTAAGTATAATGATTAAGTATGGTCATACTCGAAATTACTTTCAAGCTTATCTTTAATATACATAAAGTTTATATCAATTAGAAGCTTGGTGAATATATCTACAATTTGGCCTTGAGTCACACAATATTGTACTTTTGTGTCTTCAATTCCTCCTAGCCCCCAAAGGTAATGGTAATGCACTTCAACATGATTTATTTTCTTATGGAAAACAAAATTCTCAACCAATTTCAAAAGAATATAATTATTGTACTGAAGTGAATGGGGATCAACTTATGTAACTTGCAAATCAATTAGTATCCTACTCAATCAAACTTCCTCACAAGCTACAATCACTATTTCCCTATACTCTTCTTCAATGCATGGAAGTGACACATGGTGTTTCTTACTCAACCATGAAACAAACCCCATATAAGGGGAAAAAATATATCATGTAGTGGACATCTTATCATGAATTGAATCAAAAATATATATCATGTAGTGGACATCTTATCATGAATTGAATTGAACTTGCTCAAATTGAATCTATTTAACGTGTAAATCAAAATCTTTCTCATTTTCCATACTCCAAGGTACCCTTCACAAACCCTAAATTCTATTGGCTACCATTAAATGATTATCCTTTGGATCCATCATAAATCTAAAAATGTAGCTAACTATAAAGCTCAAATTTGACCTTGTCACTATGAGATAGTTCAATCCCACTAATTGTGTGTACGATAATTCATTTTTTGTTTAAAGTTAGATGTGGTCGATTATTAACAAAATTCTACACCTAATAAATAATAAAGGATGACTAAATTGTCATATTAAAAGATGAACACAAGTTATATTTTACCATCTAAATTCTATTGAGGTCACTATAACATTTCATGATTTTGTCATCTACAAAAACCGCTACAATCACCAGATCACCAATCGTGCTTCTAAAATAAAGATTTGGATCAAAGGTTTTCTTTTGAATTTAGATCCTAATAGGGTGATAAAGATTTGGATCAAAGGTTTTCTTTTGAATTTAGATCCTAATAGGGTGTTAATTTTTGTATACCAAGATCTTGGGGTCTATTTCAAACCTTAAGGAGATTTTATCGGCTTACACACCACATCCTCTTTACTTACAACCTGGAACTCTTGTGGCTAATGCATAAACACTTCCTCCAAATCAACATTTAAAAAAACATTGTTTGCATCATTTGATAAATCTTGTGTTAGTTTTTCATACATTCATAGCATAATAATTCAAATGCATTAATAGGATCACTAGAAGAAAGACAAAGCACAAAACAATAACACAAGAGTTTATCCTGGGAAACCCAAACAGGAGAAAACCCAGCAACCTTCGTATAGAGATAATAATTCCAAGAACATAGTACAATGATGAGAGAGAAAAGATGGAAATACTTTCCAAAGATAGAAACCCCAAAATAGCCTTCTCCTTCTGCAGGTGCAAACTTCTCTCTCCAAGTGATGCGAACTTGTGTGAAGTAAGTGATTGAATAATGAGGTGAACTTTCTCTCTATTTATACAAATGCCAAACTAGCTTTTACCCTAACTGGGCCGACTTGTCTAGTTGATTGGGTCGACTTCTCTTGGGGGGAAATTAATAAATTAATTTAATCTTTTTTTTTGTTTTCTTTTCACCCCAAGGTTTACATTGATTCTTTCAAGGACATCAAGTTCAACTCCCTTAGGAGGTACAATCAAATACAATAATAATATCTTCCGAAGTTGCAAAAATTCCAACATATTGAAGCCAAAGAATGCTAGCATAGTTGTTATCAATTTGGTTGTGACCAACTTCATTGTAAGAGCAAATATTTCCTCGTGATCCACTCTCCCTTTCTAAGGAAAACCTTTTGCAACAATCCTTGCTTTGTGTTTGTTTAACAAATCCTCTACATTATATTTTGTCTTGTAGACTTATTTTCAGCCAATGGGTTTATTACTAAGACTTAGTTCTTCCAACACTCATGTTGTTTCTCATGAGTGTATCATATTCAACCTTCATGCCCCTTTCCTACTCATCATGACCTTTGGATTCATCATAATTCTTAGTTTTATATGAATTATAAACAATTGATAATAATGAAAAATTAAAGTGTTTAGCTTGCTTATCTTTACTCAATGTTCTTATGCTTGGCCATGTCTCTCTTGGTTGAGGAAGCTCCTGTTAGGATATTCCTATACTCCATCCTAGTCCTACTAGCTTTCCAGTCATTTTCATTTTCAGTCATGCATGCAAAATTAGGGTTTGCATGCATTCTAGGTCATCAGTCCCAACACCTAGTCCTCAACAAACTAGCCCCCGGAGCTTCTTTCAGATCATTTCTAGGCCTCCCAGTGACTAATGCGCCCTCCTTTGCTTCACTGCATGACAAGGGCGCCTTCTTCACCTACCAATCCAGTTATATTCAGTTATATTGAGTTATCTTCAGTTATTCCCTTGATTTAAGGCTTAACTGACTCTTTACTGAGTTTATCACTCTGTTGGACCTCCAGTGAGACTAGATTGACCATTCTGACTCCAGTTAACTCCTATGGCGCCCTCCATTGAGCCTCCTTCACTATATTAGTGCTTCCATGTGCCAGTTACACCAACCACATTCAGTTAGACTCAGTTTAACTCTCGGTTGATCATTACTTGTGCATTGATGACTTCACTGATGAGAAGGTGGACTCCTAGTTAGGCATTGATAACTCTCCACTGATTATGGATCTGTGCATGAAGGCCAATTCGAATTCCTCCTAGTGAATTCGAATCCTCATACTCAGCATTGTATATTTACCAGTTCATTATTCTGTTAATAGTAACATGTGTAATTATTCTGCCTCAATCAGAGTTTCTTTGGATCTAAGTTCTATTGCTTGTCTCTTCTTCTATTATTCCTAAATTATTTCATTGTGAGGCTTACATCATCTCTTTGGATCTTATGTGGGCAATTTCACAGCTCCTTTAACCTCACATCCTCCAAGGAAATGTAGCACCACTTAGATCTCATTTTCTATGTTTTGTCCTTAACTTTAGAATTGATATAGTTTATTCTAGATCATTTCCAAGTTCATCCTTGTTGTGCTCTTCTTCCAAACCAACATTTGATGTTTGTATGTTAATCTACGCTTTCTTACCATGCAACTTGGTCGAATTCATAACTTTGAAACAACCACCATTATCAAAGTTTTGATCAAAATTCATATATAATTTAGGATGAAAATCATAGTACTTTTATTCAAAATCACATCATGACTAATCGTTAGCTTGTTAGCAGTCACATCAAGCAACATATATGATTTATGCTAATCATTATAATCAACAAACATTAAATTCTTACATTCATTATCTACTTTGGTTATATTCTCTTCCATAATTAAAACATAAAACAAAACTCCAAAAAGTTTGAGGAAATAAACTCGAGAGTTTCTTCGTGACCAAGCCTATTCCAAGGTGACATCCTACAATACTTTTAGGGTGAAACCATGAAAGTGTGTCAAACATTCTATGGAAATATGGCAATGAAAATTTCATATTTTTCAAATTGAATCCCTCAAAACTCATATATGCCTTGTGAATTTTGTTGTGTAGTAAAAGAACAAATTGTACAAAATTTCATTACATTCTCAATGATATTTTTTCAAAAAGAATAATGGCATTTAATATGTCATGTCATTTTTAGTCCTTGCCGTAGGCAGAGACTATATGTTCCGTCTTTTCCTATTAGATGATGAAGGACAACTCATACTTATTCCAGAAGAAGAAGAAAAAAATTGAAGACAAGAGAAAGGAAATTGAGGAGCAGAACCATAAGAGAATATTTGGTACAATGGAAATATTTTCCAAGTGAGGATGCCACATGGGAAGAGGAAAAAATTTTGCAGCATCCCAATTTGGAATTGCTTAAGGGAAAGAATTCTTGGGTGGAGAGGAGTAAAATGTCCCCATCCAAATAAATCACTAGAAGGGAAAATTCCACCAATCTACTAGTTCCCTAGGTTGGGGTGGAAACATTTAGATTTGGAATAAGGGAGCTATAAAACCCCAAATGGACATTATCTTGAACAAATATATTAAAAGGGGCTAAATAAATATTTATAATAGGAAAGTAAGGTGGAACTTGGTCATGAAGGCACATTGGTGGTGTGGGACCCACACAAAGCAAGATTCTCCATGCCACATGGCATCCTACTCTCACCCATTCGAATCAAAGGTGGAGTCCAAATTTCTTGGGGGAGTTGGAATGGCATGACTCATTGAGGGTCGAATTTGAGTGGAAGAGGAAAAGGCATCTTAGAGGTATTGAGACACTTGGGCTAGATTCCCTAGCTTTTATGACAACAATGATGAATATGCTATGACACTTATGACAAGGATCGGACATGATTGCTGACATCTGACCTATATGACATGTCAAGGACAAAAATAGCTCCAAGAGGGTGCACAAGGGAGTTATGGCAGCCAAGATTCTCCCCATTCGAATTGATGGAAAAGGGAGGCTAGGAATTGTTGGACAGGTGGCACTCATTGGAATCTTTCCCCAACTTGAGTTGGCATGAAGCTCTTGGAGGGAATTCGAGCCATGGAGAAGTTGGAAGGATTATAAAAGACAAGAACAAAGAAGGAGAGGGGCTTTTGATCATTTCTCATTTGGTAATTTGGGGAGCATAGCTTGTCCATGCAAGTTGAGTGTTTATTCTACTTGCCTTAGCACCAATTTCGAGGGTGAAAGATTCACATCCTAATTGGAAATTGGAGAGGCCATTCAGACCTTTCATTTGGAGCTTCAATGAATTCATTTGTTGCAAGTTGAAGATACAGGGTTGCTTGTGATCATATCGTATTCAACTTGTTCCCACATCTCTCTCACTCTTCTCTTCATATTCTTTCTCTTGGAGGAATGGTGCACATGGTGAGATGTTGATCTCTTTGGGGAAGTACAAGGGGACCCATTTATTTGTAATGTGATTTCTAGACTCTGGATTTGATGCTCAGATGAACCTCAGAACAAAACTCCAAGTGAAACTATGTAAAAATGCCAAACTATGTATGAATGGTGCCATTTTCCCATATATCTTGTTGTAAGAGCTTGAAGTTGTTTGATATGGAATTGTTTCAGTCAATATCATTGGTTTTATTGTTGTTTGGAGAGACATTAATGTATTGAAGAAGTTTCGTGAACCTTATGCAAGTCTTTGGAACATTTTTCTCAAATTTCATAGCAAGTTATAGCGTTTTTCTCTCATTCCCCCCTATGTTAAGACATGTTTACAAATATATGATTTATGGGAGTTGCAGCAGCCTTTAGGAACTGATTAATGATGCATTTTGGTGCCCATTGAAGTCAAGTAACTAATCCATGTCTCTGTTCTTAAATTTTGGAGGTTCGTACTGCATTTGGGAATCCATTAGTGACCTCTTCCCTAGGGGGTTTGAACCTCGAAATTACTAGTAAATTCCCTATTTTCTCCTGATTGCAAATGAATGTTGCAGAATTCTTTTGAGAGTTTCCAAGAACCTGTAACCCTCATTTTTATGTCCTCATACCCTTCAAGTACCTTCCGACCCAATTTGAAATCCTTAGGAGCCATTTGGAAGCACTTGGGTCATCACTAGTCCAGGGTTCGAATTGACCAAAAAATTGCATTTTTCCAGTTTTTCCAAATTATTAAAAAGGGACACTACACATTATAAATTATAAATACAAACTACTAATATAGTTTAGGGATAAACATATGACTAATCATCGACTATGTGAATATAAATTAGTATTATCTATCTCTTATATATAATTTAGTTCTATTAGTATAGTCATTTTAGTGTGCTTCATCACATTAATTAGAATTTTTCATGTTAAAATTATTTTTGCAATATGTATGGATGTTTCAACCATCTTTCATGACACCACACCCAATAACATGTACAATATAACTATTCTCTGCTTGAACCACAACTTCTAGTCCACATATCACCCAACTTAAATCCATGACCAAAAACATATATCGTTTCTCAAATATATTCAATCCAAATTTGACTAGTGTCGCCTAGATTAGTGGTTGAGTGTTGTGTATTTCATATTCAATCATTGTCGTATCTACACCTTATACTTCAACGTCACCAAATTGATGTATGTCAATACCCCCTTGTTTGTGAAACAAGGGACTGCATGATGATTTGAGACATATACAAAAGTGTACATATATTTATTATACCCTACCCTCTGCTTTATCTACCTTGAAAAGGCCAACTATCAAAACATTTACAATCTACTCAAAGGAGAACCGATAACACTCAAAATAATTTCAATGCATTGACCAATTCCTTACACTTTGGGTAACCATGTAATAAGATAATATGGTTACTAGAGATGGCTAAACACCCACTCTCACTTGTCAAATACTTTCATAGTGGTGTCAGGGTTCAAAGTCCATCAATTTTCTCATATTTCTAACCTATATTATAACTTTCATGGTGTTCTACATAATCTCAATGGACACATGGAGGAACGAGAGTTGTCATTACTTTAACATGGCATTCTTGTGTAGATTTCCAATATCAGACCTCACCCTCTACACCAAAACCTGCAAAGGGGTGACCTTGAATGTAACCATAATCACAACCCATTTGGTATCCTTTAAGCTCCAAAGATAATATATATTATTCATCATGTAAAGAGAATTTGTATCTCGGATATTTTTTAACATGAAGACATGGGATTCTTTTATAAATTTCCGATATCAGACCTCACCCTCTACACCAATCCTACAAAGAGGTGACCTTGAATGTAACCACAATCACAACCCATTTGGTATCCTTTAAGTTCCAAAGATGCTAAATCTATTAATCATGATGTGAATAGAATTTATATCTCAGCTATTTTTTTATAGGAAGATCTCTTCCACTTACCTAACCATGCATGCAGCCATATGTTCCCTTATGTGGGCCTCCCTAATGTGTTTTTTGGAACCATCAAGATCTTTATGCATTAGTGTCACCACTATGATTTCATATAGAAACATGTAATGTAGTGGGATACCACTTTGTAGATAGGATCCACCCACCCCCATTGGTTATTCAGGTGCCAAGGAATGTATATTTTTTAGGTTGCAGGGAAGTGGACTACCTTGCAAACTACAAATGACAAAAGATTACATTTGTCTTTACCCTATTTATTCTTAGTTTGAAATACACAACAGTGAAACTATGATTGGAACATAATGTGTAATATTGATGTCTTTTGCATATGATAGTATTTATCTTTCACTCCTAAAAACTCAAATATTGACAAATCCACAACTTATTGTTCATAAGGACTTGTGCAAACACTTTGCAGGTGTCAGGTAACTCTTGGATGTCTCTTATTCAATGCAACAACAATTATTTATACATTCATGGATGGTTGTTGGTTTTCATCTTCCAACGGCTATCTAAATTCCTTACAGGCTCTTCATATTCTCAGTAATATTTACAATTTTGTCTTGGAACTATAATCCCAAAGGATTATGTTTCCAACAATCCCCCCCTTAATCCAAAGGGGTGTTTGTAAGTCCAAGCATGTTTCTAAACCTCTCAAACTTTTCTCGTCCAAGCGCTTTGGTGAATATGCCTGCAATTTGCTCGTTCGTGGAACAATGTCGTAGGTGAACTATATTGGCCTCTACATGATGTCAAATCAAATGGTACTTCATGTTGATGTGCTTGGTTCGATCATGGAATCTGGTATTTTTTTCCAACTTTATTGCAGAAGTGGTATCGATTAATAAGGGAGTGGTGGTCTCTTTTTTCTCCTGCAAATATTCAAGTATCTTCCTGAGACACACTATCTCTTTCGTTGCTTCAGCAACAACCACATATTCTGACTCTGTTGTCGAATCTGTTGGAACTTACTGTTTTTGTGATCTCCAGAAGACAGTTGTTAATCCAAGACTCATTGTGTATCTAGAAGTAGAAACTGGAGTCACTTTGTCACCATCAAAGTACCCAATATGTTTGAAGTCATCCACCTTAGATCACTTGAGTCCAAAGTCTTGAGTTCCCTTCAAGTACCTTAGAACTCTTTTAGCAGCAAACCAGTGTCCTTCACAAGGTTTGTGCATGAACCTTGACAGGATGCCAACAACATATGAAATCTCTGGTTTGGTGGTTGTAAGGTAGATAAGGCTTCCCACAAGTTGTCGGTACTTGGTCACATCCTCAAATTATTTTCCTTCAATCGATGTGAGCTTCATCTTTTGTTCCATTGGAGTTGAGAGCGGATTGCATTCTATCATGCAAAATTTGTTCAACAATTCTCCAACATAATTCTTCTGGGAGATGAATATGTACTTAGGATGTTGAGTCACTTCAATTCCCAAGTAGTAGTGAAGGTGTCCCAGACCTATCGTTTCAAATCCCTTCTTCAAATCTTTCTTTATCGATGCAATATAACTTTCATTGTTCCCTAACATAAAAAGGTCATCTACATACACCACAAGAAACACAATAAACAAAAATAGTCTTCAAAATCATTAAAGTGTATTATTTTCCATTATCAGTACGAAGTGTGCCAATATGAGAATGTGCTTGATTTTCTATCCAAGCATGAAAAAAATTTAATGTTTGAAATGATTCAGATTTTGTCTTTAATAAGTATACCTAACACATTCTGTTGTAGTCATCAACAAAGGTCATGAGATATCTATTACCAATGGCAAAAAGAATAGGCATGGGGCCACATAAGTCAAAGTGAACCAGCTCTAACTTTTTACATGCTCTGAATTTTGACTCTTGAAATGGTTGCCTACTATGTTTTCCTAATATGCATGCATCACATTTGTTCATCTTCCTAAGAATGGTGGGAAAACCAAAGACACCATTCTTTCTCAACAAACGAAGAGAGTGCAACAATACAATGAGCAGAATCGAGAGCTTTACCAGCCTCTTGGTTCTAATTTTTGTCTTCTTTATTCTAGTTATGTCTTCCTTTGATGGAGTCCCAAGGGACCCAACACTAATCTACTTCATGTCCATTCCTCCCACAATGCGTACACTTCAAATATGGTCTTTTGCTTTAGGGTTGTAAGGAACTGAAGGTTGATGTACAATCCCATGTTGACGAAGATAGTCTTCAAAATCATTAAAGTGTATTTTTTCCATTATTAGTACAAAGTGTGCCAATATGAGAATGTGCTTGATTTTCTATCCAAGCATGAAAAAATTTTAATGTTTGAAATGCTTCAGATTTTGTCTTTAATAAGTATACCCAACACATTCTGTTGTAGTCATCAACAAAGGTCATGAGATATCTATTACCATTGGCAAAAAGAATAGGCATGGGGCCACATAAGTCAAAGTGAACCAGCTCTAACTTTTTACATGCTCTGAATTTTGACTCTTGAAATGGTTGCCTACTATGTTTGCCTAATATGCATGCATCACATTTGTTCATCTTCCTAAGAATGGTGGGAAAACCAAAGACACCATTCTTTCTCAACAAACGAAGAGTGTGCAACAATACAATGAGCAGAATCGAGAGCTTTACCAGCCTCTTGGTTCTTATTTTTGTCTTCTTTATTCTAGTTATGTCTTCCTTTGATGGAGTCCCAAGGGACCCAACACTAATCCACTTCATGTCCATTCCTCCGACAATGCGTACACTTCAAATATGGTCTTTTGCTTGAGTTGTTTCTTCCCCCCCTACATCTTAAGTTTCGTCTTCCTCGTCATATTTTGTTGCTTTCTCCCTTGGAAGATTCTTTTGATTGGTTCTCTGCTTTCTGAGCAAGGAAAAGCGTCTCTCGAGTGGGCTCAATGGTCTTCTTTCCAATGGTTTTCTCTATGACTGCAATCTTCTCCATCAAGGTGTCGAAGGTGAGGTTCTTGAACTTGTCACTAGCTTGAAGTGATTCAAGATAGTGTGAATGTATAGGATAGAGGGACTTTACAAAGGCAACAAGTGGAAGGTCTGGTTGTATGTCTATGGCTTGAATCTTATGTACAATTGCACTGATCTCAGATGCAACTATCATAGGATCATTATCCTTCACTTCCAAACTAAACAATTTCAACATTAATTGAATCACATCCATTTCAGAATGCGATTCATACAAATCCTTCAATGCTTTCAGGGCTTCAAAACATGATGTTGCAGCTAGTATGTGTTGACTCACCTCTTCACTTACTATTGCAATGATCATCGTCGGTGCCTTGTTTTATCTTTGGTCTCCCATATTTCTCGTTCTTTCTCTAATGTTGGTGGCTTTGGGTTAGATTTCAAGGTCAGTCTCACTTCTGTTTTTATGGTGGTGCCTTCACATATGCCACATCATAGATCATTGTAGATGAATGCGGCTTTGATATTCCTCGACCGCTCAGGATAGTTGCTTTGCTGGTGAGTACTATACCGACTATGGATGCCACTGAATGCATCCTCCCCAACATTTACCGACAAAGTTTTGGGGAAAGAGTAAAAGGTGTAAGTGTAAGTCTTTGCCACCTTGTTTACAATAACTTTTTAAGTCTGCACTCAGTTTTCAAGATATGCTCAAAACTTGTAGGTCTCAATATTTTATGTAACACAAAAGGTCGTTCTTCCAATATCTGAGAATTAAATTATAGATGTAGTAAACTAAAAGACAGCTTCAATGCCTCCATAGACTTAACACACCAACAATTTTAGAGTAGTTTCATACCCTTTATGCACCAGTCGTGAGAAAAACCAGCTCCACAATCTTCAAATTTTCAACGTAGTCCTCCAAATTATAAGTGACACAATAGTCACAAGGGAGATGAGAGCCCACGCGCACTTGAAGCTGGCATCCACGCAGCAGTCATCGCCAACAATAGCTATCACAAATCTTCACCAACGATAGCTAACACAACTATTCACCAACGCACCAACGGGCAGATGCAACGCAGAACTGGTGCAACATATAAAACTCATGCCACTTGTTCAGCTTGATTGTAGCACGCACTTACAACTCGTATCCTTGCTCTTCCATGATACTCGAGGCACCAACTTCACGATACTTTCGTGGATGGAGAGATGGTCGCCAAGCGTCTCCGGTTCAAGAACACGCAGAGAAAGGGTTCACTCTGCACGCTTCACAACTCACCAGTCTTAAAAGAAGAATTGTTCCACGATACAGGCTTGGAGTCTGTCCAACAGAAATCGCAAACACAAGAGTATCGCCAGGGCTGAGCATGCAGGAGTTATGGAGCTCTGATATCACTGTCAGGTAACTCCCAAATGTCTCTTATTCAATGCAACAACAATTATTTATACATTCATGGATGGCTATGAATGGCTGTTGGTTTTCATCTTCCAACGGCTATCTAAATTCCTTACAGGTTCTTCATATTTACAATTTTGTCTTGGAACTATAATCCCAAAGGATTACGTTTCCAACAGTAGGATTATTGTATTATCATGCATATTAATATTATCTATACATAATACAGTAAAATGCTCCGTAGAGATTATTATAAGCAAACACACAACTAAAGCAGAAAGGGATGGGATTTACCTAGAAGCCATAGTGGTCTGGTCATCATTATGAATAGGGATATTACTTGTCCCATGAGAGAAACTCTTATGGAGGAATGACAACCTCTTTAATTCTACCTTCATGTATATTGCATTTGAAGGATCACATTTGAATAGTAGGAAAAAATGGATTCTGTGTAGTAAGAAGACATAGCAGGAGGCTCAGGGTTCAATTATCTACATTCACTGCTTTTTGAATTCCGAAGGCTAATGGGAAGGTGATTGTTCAAGTTTGGGTGACTGATTGAGAGTTCCTCATCTACCTTTCTATGATCCTAAACATGCCCATTTGTCTCCAGTTCCATCACATTTTTTGTGTCAAAATAAGCACTTCATTCAATAATTTTGATGTTGTCTCTGGATGACACATTGCCTTATTTACCCTCATTTTTATGAAAAAATATTCTTCCTCTAGCTCCCCTTTGTCTTCCAACCAATTGTTTCTGGTGGTGTATTTTGATTGTGCTCAAATTATCTACTAAAAGATGATGTAACTTCATTGAGAATAGGGAGAACAAGATTTTCAATGGATTGTTGCGCATCTTATAGTTGCTCTTCCGAAACAATGATTCTTGCATTTGTATCAGTGAATTTACGGAGATCCTCTATAACCCAACTGAGTTTTGAAATCTCTTCCTTGAGACTTGCATATTCTACTATGATTCTCAAAGGAATGTGCTCTTCTGGGTTTGAATTTTCTTCCTTTGAACGCAAGACTCAAATTACTCACTAAGATATGCCATAGCAGACGCTGCATCATCCTTGGCACGTACCTGATTCAGAAACACCAAAGCATTGGACTTCTTTATGAAGGGCCACCAAATCTCTACTAGCGTCCTTACCAAGGTCCTCTGATAAATACCCCCTTTCTGATTTCGTACCAATGGTAGGGAATTTGAGATGGACTACACAGGGTATTTCTTGGGTGTGGAGGCCAAGGATTTTTTAAATTCTTCTGATTGTACAAAAGCTTCTTCTTGATGTTTTTGAAGTCTTTATTGACAAGAACTTTCTTTACATGTTTCTTTTACTCTTCCATTTTAGGAGTCATGCAGGAATTACAAGTCAAATGAACCTAATCCATGCCTTGTGATGGATACATTTGATAATGGGCATTCATCTTCATTATAACTTATTTTATAATCAAGGGTGTGACTTGGGTTAGCTAAAAGTGGAAAGAGAGAGAAGTTCTGCAACCATGAAAATGGTTGAGAATAGCTTACCTTTAGCTCAAGAGATGAAACGGGTTGTTACCATCTTCTTGACCCTTGATTCCTTGAAATGCTCCGAAGCAGGTCCCTAAGATTGTTTTGTGCAGCACCTCTTTGTTGAATCAGCTTCTTGGTCTCTTGGCCCATATAGATTTTTAGGTGAAATTAAACCCCTCGTCAAAGAAAGGAAACAGAATTTAAAAGCTCAAATGACGAACATAGATTAGTCAGGTTTACAATAAATAAAACGAACAACATAGAATAATCAATGAATAATGGAAGAAGACCTTTTGAATCCAGAGGTCTCTCTCCTTCAATAAAGCCCTACTATAGTGAGAGGGAGCAAAGTGCGACATAATAATATTGAAATGTGCACTAGTAATAATTTCAAATATGCCTGTGTGACATAACAATATTGACATGTGCACTAGTCATAACTTGTTTAACAAATCTAGAAAATAAGAACGTCGTGATTGTTCAAAATCGATCCATGCAAGACTCAGTGTACATATCAGTGTAGTCCTTGCATTACATCCCAATGCATGTTTGAAGAGTTTAAGTGAGTTTAAAATCTGTATGGAATGTGCCCATTCCTAGTTTTATTGCTTCCACTGTAGTAAAAGTAGTTGCCACAAATTACCAACACAAACCCAAATAAGGTCTGAATTTGAAGGTCCAGAAAGTGCCAGTAATTCATATTATGTTTGACCAGGTGTTTTAATCCCTCATCTTGTGCAATTGACTCTATGTTATCAGTGATAGATAAAATAGCGAAGGCATATTTCTATCATAGCGGAGGCATATTATGCCTTCCTTCTGATGGTACACCTTTGTTCGTTTACCCAGACTATCTCTGCCTTTGATTTTTCTTCTGTCGTCATAACAATACCTTCTCCTTGGGATTGTTGGAATCATGATGGAAGAAATAAAGAGTGAGATTTTGTAGTAGGGCTCACTGAAGACACAGAATAGATTGAGATCCATGGAATGAAAAGAAAAGCAACAAACTAAGATTGAGATCCATGGAATGAAAAGAAAAGCAACAAACTAAGATTGAGATCCTTTTTTTGATAGGAAAATTTAAAAAAAAGGTGGATTATAATTTATCACAAAGGTTTTGCCTGGTTGCTAGTTCAATTCCCCTCAGAGATTGTCCTTTGAAAAACCCAATTTAATCTTATCTCCAAAGTTATCCAAATACGTTTTATAATCCTGCATAAGTGGTTGAAAAAAATTGTCAGTCATAATATTGAATAGACATAAGATATACCTGGTTGTGCAATGTTTAATCCCATAAAAAGTACAAGGCTCGCATAATTCACACAGGGATTCACACAGGGATTGAATGCATATTATATATTACATCTAACATATATATTAATTGAGTTAAATCAATGTAGATTCATCTCAAACTCGGATCTATCAAGCAAGAGGGATCCAATTTCTTGAAGTGTATTTCTTTTTTTAAATTTTAACTCAAGAAATTTGATCTTTCTTGATTGATATATCCGGGTTTAAGTTTTAAGTTTTTATTTTATAAATGAATATCTATTTTTAATTACTTTTCATAATATTTTATTTTATGAAACAACATTAATTTTTTAATTAATGTTTTCTATATTTTATTTTATGAAACAACATTAATTTTTTAATTAATGTTTTCTATATTTTGTTATGTTGTTTTGATTTCCATCATATAGCCATTGATTTCGAAGGTGTTTTTCAAACAAGCTAGAGGGATCAAATCTCCCAAGTGCCATACTTGAGCCACCTAATCCTAAGCTCTAAAGTTTCTAGTTTAAGTCTCATATTTACTTTTTTCTTTGTATTATTCTTTTTTGTTTATGACGGACATAATATTATTATTTCGACAAACAAACACTAAACTTATAAGATCTCCCCCATATTAGACTGTAGAGTGCCTCTCGGCACAAAAATACAAGAATTATATAATTCACAAAGAGCAAGCATTGTTCTCCATCCAATATCTAAACATTATGAAAAGATTAATAAAAATCATATATAATGATTAAAAACAAGATCACTGGTATTTTTAAAGCTATTTTTAAGCTTTAGAGGAAGATAGTCACTTTAACGTAGGTGTAATTTGTGAGAGGCGTATTGCTTATGCAAATGTAGAGAAGAGTGAGTGGATTACCTTTTTGTGACGTTATCCGTTTTCTAGATCTGTGTGGCAAGAGGCAATACAAATCTCTGTTGGCATATCAAAATGGAACAAGGGTACCTGATGTTTTTTATAGATTATGAAAGAGGTAATACAAATCTCTGTTAGAATATCAAAATGGAATAAGGGTACTTAATATTTTATATAGATTATAAAATGTTCGAAGTTCTTTTATGGAGTTTCTCAAGGGTAGTTTTAGGCATTTGTGCAGTAAAGATTATATTTTTATTTAATAAGAAGATAGAATTAATAGCCATATTTTGAGAACTAATAGAAGGATAAAACATTTTTAAATATTTAAAGAATCAAAACTTATGAAAAATTAGGTTAGTCAACTTTGCAAAGTGTATATATAATAAAAAATATAAACACGGGTTTGATATATTTTTTTTTTCCAAAGAAAAAATCGAATAATTTTTTCGATGGAGTTTGTCAAAAGTAGTTTTAAGCATTTGTGTAGTAAGATTATACTTTTCTTTAATAAGTAGACAGAATTAATAACCATATTTTGAGAACTAATAGAAAAATAAAACATTTTTAAATATTTAGAGAATCAAAATTTATGAGAAATTTATAATGAAAAAATATAAACACTGGTTTGGTCTACATTTTTTTTCATAAATTCATAAGCTCAAGATAATCCTGTCAAAAGTCTCAAGTCCAAAAAAATAATTACAACTTAAATGATTCTTTAAATTAAACTTCTCTAAAAATTCCTATAACATTTAGCCTCTACCTTTTTAAAAAACAGATATACCTCTCTGTATCCTACAGTTTCAAAAAAAACTGTCTCATTACTTTCAAACTTTCCTGTTGAAAAAATACCGTCTTTCAGCTTGCCTTTTCATAATAGACTGCATCCTATAGTTTTGCTTTCACTATACATGCATTCAAATCACATTTAAATAAATTACAACAAAAATTTAACATACATAATATACTAATATATATCTATAACTCTTTTTTTTTTCCAGCGAAAAAAAAACTACTATTGATATTCATTTTGAATCAAATAGTACAATGATTGACTTGATTCTGCTATGGAATCATATACATCTGTAATATAACAGGCTATGGAAGCAAAAAGTAGCTTCGACATATAACAACCGCCCAAAAAAACAATCTTGAGTACAATATAGACCATACTAACTTATCACAAGCTGATAATGATAGATCTCTTAATCTTTGCCAAAAGAGAAAGATACCTGACCCCATCCATCTGAGCAAAAAACATGATCTATAAACACTCTATTCAGTCAAAAAAATAAAGAGACCCACTGTCCAGAACACTGTTTTCCCACCACTCCTCCCAATGCAAAGTGCCTTCAAGGCCTAACAGAGCCTGCTTTGATAATTTGTCCGCAAGAGAATTGTGTTCTCTAAAAATATGCTCAAACCTGATGTGTCTATGTTTAGAGATTTCAGCTTGTGTCCGCGAAGCCCAATGTCTCAGGTGAATGACATTAAGACGAAAATCTCCAGCTGCCCACTTTATAGTAACCCGGGAGTCACCATAAACTATAAGATCGACCAAACCAAAACAATTTGCAATTTTAAGGATACACCATAAAGCCATTAGTTCTGCTTTCATACTAGTCCCAATACCACAGTTAAGACGAAAGGTGTAATAATGAATCTCATTTAAATAAATGACTCCACCAATCGCACAAACCCCAGACTGTGATGCACCATCGAAAAATAAGACAGGCTGATCCACTTTGAATCTGAAGCTACTAACCCTGTCAACCTTTAAATTTTGCTCCTTCATCTTACAATTTGAAAACATACTTAATGCTGTCAGGCTGCATTGAGAAATATCTGGAGAACTATTATTAAATAGAGCTCTGTTTCTATAGTGCCAGATAGCCCAAGGAATACAAAGGGCAATAAAGAAGGATTGTTTGCAGTGACGAAACCAATTGAGTAGGCAATAATTGAAATCACCTACTACCCAGCACTGAGTGATTTTTAACTTATGAGAAATCATATCCCAAACTTTAAGAGAAAAGGAACAATTGACAAAGAGATGCTGTTTTGTTTCTCCATACACTTTGCAGAGGATACAGAAACTAGGTCCAGACCAGCCCCTTTTACATAAGTTATCCCAGGTCTTAAGCTTGTCCTGTAAAAGAAGCCAAGTGAAGCATTTCAGTTTGATGGGAATATCCCAAGACCAAAGTCTCTTATACCACCAATCCTGGGGATAAATGTACTTCTCTTGAATGATCCTGTTATACATAGTATGAGCTGTTACCATTCCTGAAACTGGGTTACCTCCCCAGATAATTTGATCTTTATCAAAGGACAATTTGACACCCACAGCACTTAATTTCCATATATAATCATTCCATGTACGCGCTAAAAAACCAGATAATCCAATGTCATCTGCAGACAGCCATGTGTGATGCGACTCATCTCCAGATTTGGGATAGTAAATCATATTTAATGAATGCAAACCCAGGATCTTCAGATAGTCGATAATGGAGGAGGGTAGTGAGAAGCAGTCCTCCATGCCAATAATTCGATCAATTCCAACACGAACTAAGGCACCGGTTCCCACCTGCCAGGAGAGATCACCTTTAATCCAGTCTAGGGTTTTCAGAAAACCACGCCACATAGGAGAAGAATTCCAACATGTAACCTTTGATTTTCTTAACCATAAGTAGGCATCCATTTTTAAATATTTACCCCGAATGAGTCTGGACCAGAGAGTTGTTCCAAATAAGCATCTCCAAAAACTTTTCGATCTGAGAGCGATATTAAATGCTTCTAAATCTTTAACGCCCCATCCTCCAAACCTGTAGGGTCTTGCAATGTAGTCTGCTGCCACCATAGGAATCTTGTCACAGTCTGATAAACCAAACCAAAGAAAATTATAGAAAAACTTTTTAATAGTCTTAATGATGGACTTTGGAACCTCCAAAAGCGAAAACCAGTAGACTGGAATGCTGCACAAAACTGTCTTCAACAGAATAAGTTTGCCCCCGATGGATAAGAAACGATAAGACCAATGAGAGATGCGTGCTTCGATTTTGCGGAGGAGCCACTGCCAATCTTTTATAAGATAGTTGTTTGGTTTAATATAATAGCCCAAGTATTTGAAACCAAGATTCAAATCATAGCACTTGTATGGCAACATTGAGAAAATGTCACGGAGCTGAACATTATTTGGATCTAGATGATATAAATTGGATTTTGCAGAGCTTACTTTCATACCAGATGCACAACAAAAATCCTGGATGATAATTTTGTAATTGTGCCATTCATGAACAGAATCCACACCAGCAATAAGAACATCATCAGCAAATAAGATATGAGAGATTATGCAGTCCTTAGCCACCTTTATTCCTTTAATAAGACCAACCTCCACTACTTGATTAACCATTCTACTAAATCCATCCATAACCAAAATGAAGAGAAGAGGAGAGAGTGGGCACCCTTGCCTGATTCCCCTGGAGCAATGCAAAAAACCTGAAGGGCTTCCATTTATCAAAACAGAAATGTTCATGGTAGAAATGCAGGCCATAATCCATTTGATAATCACCGGAGGAACGCCAATTTTAATGAGAATTAATCTCAGAAATGACCAGTTGACTCTATCATATGCCTTCTCCAGGTCCATTTTAAGAAGGAGAGCATCTTTCTTATGAATCTTGATGCTGTGTAAAAGCTCCTGTGAGATACCAATGGCATCATGTATTTGCCTGCCAGCTAAGAATCCAAACTGCTCAACAGAGATGAACTGGGAGAGTACAATTTTAAGCCGGTCTGCTATAATTTTTGTGATGAGCTTATATAGCAAGTTGCAAAGAGCAATTGGTCTATAGTCTCCAAAAGTCCCTGGCTTATCTTTTTTAGGAATAAGCGTGACAAATGTAGCATTTAATCCTCCCGGAATATAACCACTGTTTTTTGAAAAATTTACCAAATCCACCAGATCTTTGCCCATCAGATCAAAAAAATGTAAATACAACTCTACCGGCCACCCATCCGAACCAGGGCTTTTCTCTTTAGCGAAACCTTTGAGAGTTTGTTCAATTTCATCCAGAGAGATATCTTCTAAAAGACGAGCAGATTCTTGTTCATTAAAGCACCGAGGAAAGAGATTAGCAATTCTGATTTGTTCAGTTACACTACATTCCCCAGAATCTCTGTAAATATTTCCAAAATATGAAACAGCTTCTGCTTTAATACTATTCAAACCAGAATGATAAGTGCCTCTGTGATCCATAACTTCCCAAATATATTTAGAGTTTCTTCTGGCAGAAGCATAGGAGTGAAAAAATTTGGTGTTCCTATCACCAAATGAGATCCAGGTAGCACGGCTTTTAAGGCGCCATTCTTTTTCAGCCTTCAAAAGAATCTCCTCTTTCTTTTTTTCATATAGCCTCATGGTTTCAAAGTCCTCATGTGAAAGTGCACAATGAAAATTAGCCGAGATAGCAGCCTGGACTTTATCTTCTAACATCTGTAGCTCCAAAATATCTGCCTTTTTCCTGTTCCTGATCCACTTAGCAGTCAATACTTTTAATTCTTTTAATTTAGAACAGAAATTTAGAATAGGATTGGGATCCAAAGCTGTGCAATTGATCCAGAACTCTCTAACCATACCACAGAAAGATTCATCTTCTAGCCAAGAAGAGTTAAACTTGAAAGGCAATGCAGGGATGCATCTCAAGTCCTCCAGCTGGAGAATGATTGGCCAATGGTCCGAAAATTTGTAATCATACACCCAAGATCTGTGTTTCTGAAAACTGTCCAAAAGCTTTGCTTTGACAAGAAAACGATCCAATCGTTTGTGAACTCCATCAATACCGAATCTGCCATTTGTCCAAGTAGGGACCAACTTATGTGGCTGAATGTCCACCAAGTCTGAGTTTTCCATCAGCTGAAGAAAGAAATCAGCAAGCTCATCCAATCTAGTAGCACCACCCCACACTTCTGATGGATGACAGGTGAAATTAAGATCACCTGCGATAATCAGATCTTGAGAATTTAACAATCCTGAATCATTAAGAGAGGACCAGAAAGAGAATCTCTCTCGATAAGGAGCGTAACAGTTGAGCACATAAATGGATTGATGGTTACCACAGAAAAGACCCTTAAGGAGGATGCCCCAACGAGTGAAAAAAGGTTTAAAGGCAAAAATATTCGGGTCCCATGCTACGGCCAGTCCCCCCGATAGTCCTATGGAACTAGTCGCAGAAACCTCCCAGTTAGGAAGGAGATTACAAAGTTTCAGAATAGTTGTGTCTTCAGCACACATTGTCTCTTGTAAAAGAACAACTGCGGGGACAGTAGCTTTAAGGAGAGAGGTTAAGGCCTGTACCCTAGACGCCTTAACCAGTCCTCTGATATTTAATGAGAGGAATGACATTAAGAAACAATCATGTCGGGGGACACTGCTCTAAGCCCCGAATCACTATCCACTACCTCCAACCTCTTCGAAATGGGGGTATAAGAATCAGAATTATTTAGGTTGCGACCCTTTTTTTTGTTTCCCCTTCTTATTGTGACGTTTTGAAATTTAAGAGAATTAACGGGTTTGGCAGAAGACCCCATATCAGGATTCTTAGAGTAAGTGGGGAGCGGTGGGAATTCTTCTCCACGGGAAGACATAAGATTTTATTAATGGGTATTGATTAATTTTTAAAATAACTTTATGGAAATTATTAATGAGTAGTATTTGTCATTGTTTGATCAAAATCTTATTCTTCATTTTAAAATATAGTGAATTTATTTTTTTTAAATGGAAGTAAATTTATTTAGTGAATTTAATTAATTAGTATAAAATTAATTATGAATATTTAAGATATATTTGTATAGATCTATTTTAAATTTGGATCTATTAAGTATCAAAAAGGATCAAATTTTTAGGAGTAAATTTTTTTGAATTTTCTTAATACTTAATAGATAAATTTAGATTTAAGATGGATTTATACTATTTTTAATTTTTTTGTAAATGTAAAATTTAAAATTAAATCTAACATATATTTTGTTTTATGATGTGTTTATTGTTGCTACATCAACATTATCCATATTCTTCCATTCTAAACTACAAAACACCTCACATTTTCAATGTGATTACATTTCAAAATATTAATTATAAAATATATCAAAATAAACTTGAACTCACAAAAATCATATTTAACCTCACTCGTTGATTTTTAAGTGTCGAAAAATTAAACACAAACAAACTCTTTGAAAAAAAAGGTGAGACACTAATAATAATAATAATAAAGAATATTGCTTTTTAAACTCTTTGAAAGAAAGGTAAGACTAATAATAATAAAGAATATTGCTTTTTAAACTCTTTGAAAAAAGGTAAGACTAACAACAATAAAGAATATTGATTTTTAATAGTGTGTAGAAAAATTGAGCACAACCAACACAAACACTCTTTGAAAATAAGGTGAGACAGTAATAATAATAAAGAATTAAAGAGTTTCAAAAAAGTGAAAGAAAATGAAAAAGAGAATATATTAGGAAAACAGCAAAGAGTTTTATGCCATGTGGGAAGAGTTGGATCACAATACATATTCAAAACATCCAACTTTGTTCTTCCAGGTATATTGAATTTCTTAAAATTTGAGGTTAAATTCCAACATATTCTGGGGATATATTTCAAGAAACTCTAAATTTCTTAAATGTTTTATTTTGTAAAATAAAATATAAAATATTAAAAACGGAAAAAAATTACATATGAGAAATGTCAAGATGTGTAAGAAAAACATAAACGTTAAGAAGTCCATAAATAAAAAAAATAAGAACAATGATAAACGGGAAGAGGTGAGTTGAGAAACTGAAGAAAAAGCACATACTGAAAAGTTAAAGAGGAATAAAATGAAAACACAAAACAAATGAGTTAAGGGAAAAGATCAAACTTTTTGTTCTTCGTTCTAAATCCTCCAGTTAAGGTAGAAGATCAAACTTTTTGTTCATTCTAAGTTTGCTTAATTCATTATTATTTTTCATGTGTCCTCTTTTCCCTCTTCACACTCCTCTTCATATTATATGTATTTTGATGCATTTCCTTTGGAATAATTGTTTCCAAGGGCAATAGATGTTGCTGATGCATAAATAGGAAACTGCAAAACCCACTTTCCAATAGTTGTTAATTTGCCAGGTCTAAACAAATTTGGCAGTGTCGAGACTTGGGGGGTGAAATTAGAGAAGACCTATTTCTTACGAGTGGGGGATGATTTTAGAGACTTGGGGTGATATTAGAGAATACCTATGTCTTAGGAGTGGGAAGACCTATTTCTTAGGAATGGGAGTGGGGGTTGATATTAGAGAATACCTATTTCATAGGAGTGGGGAAGACCTATTTCTTAGGAGTGGGGTGATACTAGGGAAGACCTATTTCTTAGGAGTGGTCATTTGATAAGACATCACAGAGAAGACCATTTCTTAGGAGTGGAGGTGATAGTGGAGTAGACCTATTTCTTAGGAGTGGTCGTTTGATAAGGCATCACAGAGAAGCAAAACATTAACTCATTTGATGTCAAACCTTCCAATACTCTATGATGACAATGAGCCAAAACGGCAATGCAAAGAGAAGTGAACAAGAAGTGCTTTCGAAAGATAAAAGAGGTATGCATAGATCTATGATGACAGTGTGCCAAAAGGGCAATGCAAAGAGAAGTGAACAAGAAGTGCTTTCGAATGATAAAAAATGTATGCATGGATCTGTGAGGTAAAAGGACAATGCAAAGAGAAGTGAACGAGAAGTGCTTGAAGGACAAAGGGAAAGGTATGCATGGATCTGTGGGGCAAACAACAAATTTTTGAGGACCTGTTGCAATAAAGGATCTAATTTCTACAAAATCTAGAAAATATGCTCACATTCAAACTAATATGAAGGAAATGTCAGTTGTCAAAGGAGATGCAGCGAGTATACTAGACATGCAAGAAGCGATGACGGATATTATAGAACACTAAATTAAGACTACATTGAACTGGGATGAGTTTACAAGCACTGCATAATGGCTTGAGCAAGAAAGTGAGAAGAAAACATGAGCAGCATTGGAAGAAATCAGGGAGGGACTGAGAGGTCTTCAAGACCCACACTACTTGAATCCTAGAACATCAAAACGCACCTGATAGAGGAGCAAAGAAAAGGAAATCCACTTACTCTTGAATTGGATAACTATTTTTCCAAAAAACTAAGGTTTCAATTCGATTTGTGCACAGCAAGACTAGCGCAAAATCAGAGTGGGATAGAGAAGTCTTCAGCTCCCACATTACTTGAATATAACTATTTTTTAAATACAAGGTTTCAATGTGAGTTGTGCAAAGTAAGACTCAGAAAGCAATCCGTGAAGAAGAAAAAAGTATGAAAATTAACAGGCATGACAAGTAGTTGGAAGCCATATTTTAGCTGCCAATAATAATCTCTCTAAAGAGTTTTTTACCGTTTTATACTGAAACCATGTCTCATTTACATCAACTCAATTCAGCTGGTACTCCAACTTTTAGAATACAACCAACGCATGTGCCACAAATAGAATATACATCAATAAATCAAATAACGAATAATTAACCACTCTTGTCGATTCTTTTGTACATCTTCCTTAATACAAGAGAGGTTTAACTGTAGTTCTCTCGCAGGAACTAAGATTGAAGGATTGCAGTAATAATTCTTAGAGCAGTTACCGACCAAACCAACCTTTCTGGGGCTGTATTTCTCCACCATTCATTAATTTGTCTAAAACAACATTCAGATCCACTGTTTGTCCATTTTCTGTGAGCTTTCGGACAACTACTTTCACTTGATCCCTTGAGAAACCCATTGTTGCAACTTTATCTATAACATCATCAACTGGGACCCTATTTGTAGATGCACTGCTTCCTGAAGCTGAACTACTAATACTTGTAGCCATGGGTAAAGAACGTTGTACAGGCTTTGCAGTAGGTAATCGCGGATGACCACTCCCACCACTTGGAGCTGAAGGATCTGACTGAGGTACTCTAAAACGGGGCCCACTGTAAGTTTGAGAATCACCATGTACTGGGCCTGGACCATAAACTGGTCCTGGAGTTGATGGCAAAGAGCCTGCATTTCTTCTTCCAGACGAGGCTTCATAAGCCTGTTGTCCCCCAATTGATCGTTGAGATGATGGTAAAGGTAGTTGGGAAGGCATAGGCTGAGGTTGCTGGCGTGAATTGGACACTCCATAATTTGTAAGCATATAAGGAGGTTCCGGTCCATAATTACCCAGAGGTGTATGTAGTGGCATTTGTGCATGTGGCATAGGTTGAACCATGCCGGGAGGAGGAAGTTCAGATGGACCATATGGAATTGAAGCAACCTGGCTTGATGGTTGTTGTAGTTGAGGATGTTCTGAATAAGGAGGCATCTGCATTGCACTTGGAGGTACTTGTTGGACTTGGGAGGGAACTTGATACTCATGTGGTTGAGGACGAGGGGGTGGAAGAAGTGAAGAAGATTGTAGAGAATTTTGATAAGAAGGTTCACTTGGTACAGAAGAAGTTAAGGGAAGTTGTTCTTGTTTGGGTCCTAGAGATGGAGAAGCATACGTTTGCATAGAGACTGACTGTTGAAGTTGTGGAGCTGGAAATGCATTATGTTGTGGAGGGCCTGACAAGTGGGGTTGAGGTTGTGGAGCTGGAAATGCATTATGTTGTGGAGGGTCTGCCAGGTAGGGTTGAGGTTGTGGAGCTGGAAATGCATTTTGTGGAGGGTCTGACAGGTGGGGTTGAGGTTGTGGACCTGGAAATGCATTATGTTGTGGAGGGCCTGACAGGTGGGTTTGTGAGGGTAATAGTATATTTTGTGCTGGGACAGAAAGAGAAGTTTGAGGTTGTGAAGGAAAGGAAAAAGGTGGTGTTGACTGAGGTTGAGCTGAACGACCTGGTTGGTATTGTCTATCAATAGAGTTAGATTCTGAACTTTGCTGTGAAGCAGTACAGTCATTCTTCACAGGTTGGGATTTTGCGTGTTGAGAATGAGCTTCAGCTATTTCTTGCTTGTCACGAAGAATCTGAACCCCTGTTTGAACCTGCAAAAGAAACTAAAATTAACAGTGTTTCCTTTATCTTCACTGGAAACTCCATATATAGACTTATAGTACAAGTGTGAACACACTGACACCCTACCATATGCTAAATGGTAAAATACATCTGTATGCAAGTAACAGACCTCTGAAGAATGTTTTATGTCTTTTAAATGTCCTAATTTGCCACAGAAGCCAACCTAGAATTCCAATTCACTTGAGGAATCTTGACATCTAGCATACAGCTAGAATTCCATGTCAGTTCATTGTGTTTCAATTCCATGTCAGTTCATCCAGCTAGAATTCTTGAATCTTCATACAAGATAACAAAGAATGATCAAGCATGCATCAGAAGCTTTAACAAGGGCATGTAAATAATGAAATTTTAATGAGTTGTTAAGAAAGCACTCTGAAAATTACACATTCTAATATAATAATCTCGAGGATGCAGAAATAGGATGCAAGTAATTTGCCAGACGTGAGATCTCTCACCCCACAGTAGGGAAAGTCACAGGTTTGACTATCTTGATCCCCTTAGGGTTAGGCTCCATAATCAAGGTCACCAGTTTACCCCATTTACCATCCATGAATCATGGGGAAGTACTCAGAGGGTTTCCCACAATTTATTCCATCAAAAAAAAGGGATGCAAACTTTTCTAAACTATGATATAAAAGAGAGACACTGGTCTAGAAAGGTTTTAGTTTAAAACTTAAAAGTTCAACAAAGAAACAATAAAACAGTAAATGAATGATACAACACCTCTCTTAAAAGGTTCTCCAGTGACCTCATCCGTCCATCAGTCTCCCCATGGCTATTGCCAACAGACATTTTCAACTCGCCCACAGAACTTTCCAGATGGTGTGTTTTGTGCTCCAATTTTGTCAATCTCCCACATATTCCTTCTAGGGCATTTAACAGATTGTCACCATGTTTCTTCATAGTACACTCTACTGCTGCTATTGTTGCTGCCTCATAGCGATCCTTGTCATGCTCCCAATTTGATTGTGCAACTTCTCGATACTCACTAGAGCTGTGAATCTGAATGAAAATATCATTTACATGTAAAGCAGAATTATGTTAGCAATTTAATTCATCTTAACTTCATATCCAATATAAATCTACATATTCCTATTGTTTGTGCCTGGTTAAAGTTCCACTACTGATTTTCCAAATCTTCACCTTTGCTGAGTAGGTGATACTATATATCTAAAGCACAAAAGAATCGAGCATTGAATCACAAAAAAGAATTCCACGGGCAGGAAATCTCTTCAAAATAATGTAGCTTGAAAGAGAATAAATAACTAGAAAGAAGCAGAATACAATCAGTAATAAACCTTGAGCATTAATGACAAATAATATAAATTGTTCTAAAGCTAGCTTGAAAGAGAATAAATAGCTAGAAAGAAGCAGAATGCAATAAGTAATTAATCTTGAGCGTTAATGACAAATAATACATTACAGTCAATATGATGTGGCGCTCTATGTAGCACAGAGCAGGAGATCGACAGCCTTTCAAGGGAGGTAGTATTTTTCTTGAACTAATCAATTGTTGCGGGTCATCAGCTAGCTAGAAATTTGAAAAAACAAAAGCCCTTTTGTTTTACTTAATTCTCCAAGAAAACAGACCTCTCAAAATTTGATACAAAATGCACACATTCCAAAATGATGACATTAAAGTTTAAACCTTGAAAAATAAATAGGCCCTTTTAACCAAAATTAATTTCCGGACCTTCACAGCTATGTCTATGGTTCAGAAAAATCTTGTCCAATAGGACTGTTGTCAGCTTTATTTGCTTTGCCACAAAAAAACCAAGCTTCCTTTGTCGATGAGGAGCTTGGCTCACTCCTGTTCAGTTTTGATAAAAGCTATTAAACACTGCTACGACACCATTTTTGAAAAGACAGTTGTATCATGCAAAAATTCTATAATTTAATTGTAAGTTATACCACCACAAGTACATGATCATTAACCAATATGTAGATCCCTAGTATTCCGAAAAATGTTAACCAGATATAGACAATAAAACCATCATAACAAGACAAACACCCTGCCTCCATCATCAGAGCAATTAGTTGCGGTGTGCTTGTCACAGTGAGTTTCTAGGAGACGCCATCACAACTGCTACCAGACTTTCAGTGAGTCCATGGCTCCCCTCCACAGTAAATGAATGCACTTGGCGTGGGGGCTGGGTACACTACAAAATAACATGATAAGACCAAAGGATATATTTATCCAATGACTCACATATAGAATAACCATAGCGCTGCTTATAACTTGACAAATTCTTTAGTTACTCTTCCACTTTGAGCATTCATTCTGTTAAAAAACACACATGTTAAGAAGGGCAGCGAGCTCAGACGTGCAGGAAAAACTATTGGAAGGTGAAAAATTTGCTTGCTCAGGCTCTGCTGCGCACTCCTGGTGGGAGGACAGAGAGACAACCCTCCACGTCTCCTTCCTCCCCTGCTCACTCTTTTCTTCGGACGGTCCCGCCCCTGAGCCAGAGCCCCCGCAGGACTAGGAACAGTCGCATGGGAAGGAACCTAAGCAAGCGCAGGTGGTGGACGATATTGGGCAATCAAGCATTCAGCAGCGAAAGCATGTGGAACCCCACAACCTGGAAGAGCCCTCTTAGTTCAGCAAGTCTGCTCCTCAGCCCATCAAGGAGCCCACGGACTCCTCCAACTCGGGCACCTACCACTGTCGAATTATAGAAGAAAACCCAGAAGAGGCAACCCCAAGTCACCCTCACGAATAATCTTAGGTTCTCTGGGTTCTCTCAATGGCTATCAAAAAAAGCCATCTGTTTATCAGCTTAGTTAATTTTCTGTTTATCAGGCAGCTCTTCATGAACTCTTTTGCAAAGAATTGTTGTAAGCCTGAACTCTCAACTACGAGCAGGTTTTTAAACTCTATTTTTTTGTGGTCTGGTTTCCCACACAAGAGCAGGCCGGTGGTTGACAGTATCTTTTCTTTTGACTGGTAAGGGGGCCAGCTTCTCTTCGGCCACCCTGACAACTTGTTTTTCATGCATGTACTCTGCTGTATATTAATATAATTTGGCTCTGGAAGTTACAAAAAAAAAGAATATGCAACAGCCCCGAGGTTGTGTACAAAAGGGAAAGAGTTTCTAATGTGCCGGATGAAAAAGGGGCAGCTCAAACAGGCTCCAAGATCCGGGTATGCAAAAATAGACAATCAAAGCAAATGGGTTTAAATTTAAAAGAAATCCATCAGATCCAAGATTGTAGCCAAATCAGAGGTGAAGATGATATAATAATTGTGATTTCATCTGTTAACGATCTCGCCATCACATGGACAACTCAAAAAAATATGAACAAAAGCTGAGCTAATAAGCCTATAACACATTTAGAGAGGATTTATGGCAGAAGGATAATAGCATTTTCATGTCCCGTGTTAAACATGCACAAGACATGGTAAAAAGGTTTAATATGGCTAATGTAACGCAATAGCAACTCTTATTGAAACAACCATGCAGCCATAAGCACTTAAAAGACTCAAAACGAGTGGATGGAAATATTGTATAGGACACTGTTGTGTAGTTTGATCCACCTTACTATTTAAAAAGCTAAAATTGGGCTACAGTAAAAGTTAAAATTGAGCTATACGGCAAGTCCAAAACATGTTCACTGGAAGTCAACAAAAGAGTCATAAGGTATGTGAAAAGGACATACATTATGGTCTACAAGTATGTGCGATGAGATGATTTCAGGTTGGTGTGGTATGTGAGTTTAGATTGAGTAGCTTGCATAGATTAACTAAAATCCACAATAGATTGCTCATTCAACATGGTTTCAGGGGTAACTACATGGGTCAGTAAGCATAGGAAGCAATAATGCCGTTCTCCATATAAGAAGCGTAAAAGCAGCGGCCAGTGCAACTTGCAATGCAAGTGGCTTTGGAGCCTAGAGAGTTCTTGGTGGTATGAACCTTCAACAAACTCGAGCCCCAAATCTCTTTTTTGTAAAAAATCAAAGCGTTTAAAACGTGCAAAAAATCCAACGTTCATGTCAAAAACAAGCATATTAAGATAACCCGAGTAACTAAGCATGTAATTCGTCTTCAGATTTCTCCAGATCCATATAACCTAGAAAATTTCAAGGCTTTCCTTCCCATTACCTTCATAAAGACTCACCAGCCAATCAATTCTCAGCACCCACACTACATCAAATCTTAAATATTGCCCTAATACAAAATTAGGAATAAATACAAATTTCACAAATGTACAAAAATAACCACAAACATAGAAATCCCTTCCTAAATAAACATAACTGAGAAAACGCACAACCAGGAAACCAAATAAAGAAGACTAAAGATATGGGTGACAGGGAAAAGAGCTTAAAAGAAACAGAAGACAAATACGGAGTGTTCAAAATTATTACCGTGGGAGGGTTTTGAGCCTGTGAATTATAAGAGGGAAGCACGATATCCTTCTCAAACCCCAGATCATCCATCTGTTTGACCAATTCAGTGCTGCTAATATTGTTATTAGTCTGCGGCTGCGGCTGCGGCGGCGAGGAAGAGAAAGAGGCGGGATTGGGATGTAGAAGATCGTAGAAAGGCTCGTTCTCAGATCCTGTAATGTGGCTTTCCATGCTTTCTTTATATGACTCAAAGGTCCAGGGTTCGATCCCCGCGGAAATGGGCGTAAGGAACAAAATCCAGAGCTTGGGGGAATGAAAGAGTGTGAATATGGTGATTGATGGGTTAGGCATAAATAGAAATCAGTCGGGGGCTACTCAACGCCGTAGACGCCGTAGACGCCGGAGATGTGTTAGAAAACCCGTGGTTTAAGATTACGTGGCAAAGCACTCCATACGATCGAGCGCTAAGGGTAAATGGGCGCTAAAGGCATTACAATGGCGAGAAGAGAATGAGTCAGGTAAATTTATTCACAGTTCCACTTTGATCATGGTTTTGTTTCCATGCTCTAAGGGGTTTTTGGTGTTATCCTAATAAATCTTAAATTTAATATATATATATATATATATATATATTTTTAACAGAAAAAAGATTGCTATTTATATTAGAATCAAATAGTACATCGATGAGTTCTTTTAAGAAACTCATAGATTATGAAAAGCTTCAGAAAAAATATTACATCCGTTTCAAAAAAAAATGGCTTTCATCTATCCAAATTCGTCGTATACTACTGTCTCAAAAATATCAAAAGAAAAGAACAAAAACTAGAAACAGGCATAGTCATAAAAAAAGATTTCACCCATATCTTGGATGTGTACATTATGCCATTCTTCCCATATTAAGTATCCCTCCTCCCCATCCAAAGCTTGTTTTGAAAGCTTGTCTGTAAAGGAGTTGTGTTCCCTGTATATATGTTCAAAAGTATTACACTTTTTATTTTTTTTTAAAAGAGCATGGTATTTGAAACTTTCTTAATTAATCCAATCTCAAAAAAACTTAAAAAGTATTGGATTAATTTTTGAAATGTTGCATGAATTTTATTTAATAAATTTATTAAGAATGGTAAAAAAAATGAAAATTTAAAAGAAATTCAAAGATTTTATTTCCAAAATTCAATTATAAAAACAATATGCTAAATGAAAGTAATCAATTTAAGTTTATATAGTCTTCAAGGCTAGCTCGAGTGGTTGAGTGTTGTAAGTTGTGAGCAAAAGGTCTCCAATACATTGTTACATAAAGGCCTCACTTGATGTCCCCATTAGAGCTCCTGAGTGACTTATAATTTTATAGTTAGTTTAAGTAGATGATACATTTGTAGTCATCATTATTGTCGTGGTTGGAAAAAGTTATAAATACAAATTCATCTTGACTATTTATTAAATAATACAAATTCAATTATGAATTTCTTTTAAGGTTTTGTAAGTACTTCAATTTGGCATTTAATTATGACCTTAATATTATTATTTTATTATTATTATTCATATTTAACATATATTTTTACTATTAAAGTGATGCAAAAGCTTTGTTAGTTTGGGGTGAAGTCTTAATGTTGATGTAATAGCATCTTGACACCATTGATGCTTTTAGTGTAATGCCTTGTGGACCTTCTTTGAATTATAGTTGTCATTTGTGTGATGTCTTTATGGCGAGAATGTGTTCTTTATTAATACTCTCTTTTTTATTGTGTGTGTTGTGAATAATACCATATGTATAACAATTGTGAGACAAAGTGGATTAAAGGTAAAAGTTTCATTTTCAACAGCAACAATGTTATGCCTTGTACTTAGCTATAGATGGGCCCTAGTACTTGGCAAAGATGGGAAAAGATTGGAGATACTCTAACATGATTGGATCTGGGACCATATCTTGGATGAAGAGGGTTGGTTGTCCCTCCTCATAGCCAACAAATCCTTCCTATTTTTATTGGTTCCTTTTAGCATATAGGACTAAAGTTTATTTACAGTTTATCATTTTTTGAAAGATTGTGAAAGTTAGGCTTATTATGAAAATTTTATGATAGATATTGAATATGTATATCACAACATCATTTATATGCCCTGAAGGAAGCATCAAAACCGTGCTTTGTCCTGACAAGACTAGTAAAGTCTACGTAAAAATTTGTTTTGGATTAATATAATTTAAAACTACGAAGTTTTTTCCTGAGGAAAAAAAAACAATGTCATGCATTGTGGTTATCTTTGACTATAAGGCTCTATAACAAGTCTCATGATCATAATTGCAAAGTCTTACAAGTACACTAGCATATCCCATATGCATAACAATTATGAGAAAGAGGTGGTTTAAAGGTAGAGGTAATTTTTTAGGTCTTGGTGTTAAGCAATACTCTAGAATTTAGGGTTTTGAGCTTGTGACATAGCTCGAGCGTAAACCACACATTGTCAATATGCCTGCACGTTCACTCCCACACCAAAAGCACCCTAGCAATGATGCACCAATACTAAACCCCTTGGGGATTTTTACCTGATAATAGAGCATAGGAGCAAACACACTTTACCAATAACCTACACCTTCATTACTTGCACTAAAAGAACCCCTGTGGGGATGCATCCACCCTACCCCCTTGGATTTTCACCTTATGGCTACACTTTGTCAATCCCCCTACACCCTCATTACCTACACCAAAAATATCATTGTTTAGATGCACTTGGCCTACATTTATGAGTTTTGACCATGTAACATATCATGGGACAAAATGTGTTTTTTCAATTGCCCTATACTATCATTGTTCATGATAAAAGCTTTGTTGATCTAGAAGCTAGCTTTTGAGTGCAAGTCCCTAAGTTGATGTGATAGCATCCATCACTGAGGGTTTTGGTGTTATATCTTGTGAACTCTCTTTAGCTTGTCGTTGTTCTGTATGTAATGTCCATAATAATTGTAGGTCTTATCATTTGGGTAGTGGTTTAACAACAGAGCGTTTGAAGTTGACATCAAGTAGCTTTAGTTCAATTCCCATCATTTTATTGCTTACACCTCTCTCGTCTACTAAGGAATAATTCCCAAATTTACACATCTAAGACTTTTGGTCCTACTCTGATGAAAAATTAGGTGGTTTATTAATATTCATCGACAACCTTCATCCCTAGCCTTTGGTTGCCTTCAAATTATTTTCCAATTAATCTATGGAATAATATGAAGGCATGGGGGACAACCATGGATCTTGAAGAACCCATGGTTATGAGTGTATATCAGTGGGCACCAATAATCTAATCATTAGAACAATGTTTGAGCTAGTTGAAACCACTTAGGTCTTAACCAAAATAACAACTATTATATGAGACATGGAGTACATGGTTTTTAAGGTTGAGAGTACCTAGTGATTAAAACCCATTTGATAATAATTAGATAATATAAGCTAATGTTAATTAGAAAATTCAAAAGAATCAAATGCACAAAGTAAAACTAAATAACAATACCTAATACATAAATTCACACATAACACGGGTTTATAGTGGAAAAACCTTGCAAGAAAAGACATTGTTGAAATTATGTTATCCTCTTGTATTGTTTCACATGCTTGTAGTGCTCTCCTCTTTACAACAATAGTCTTGTAATCAAAGTGATCATTGGGGTTTACCTCTTTTTTTTATGGACTCTTTACTTAAGTGTGATTTATTGATCTAGTGTCAATATTAGATTGAATACCAGGCATTAATCTAGCATAAACATATTGCTTAGGCTTTATGTTCATTGAATAAATGTATTCCAACATTTCACTTTTTCTTTTTCTTTTTCCATAGAAATATCTTGGGGCAAACCCTCGAGCACTTCCCCTCATTTTGAGGATGGTACCCAGGGTAAACCGTAGATTCTTCAAGGCATAAGGCCAAGTCAACAACAGGTTCGAAGCCAATACAACAATATACTCATTATGAGATCAACATGTCACTTATGGCAATAGACCCTGGGTGGGGAGGATAACACTCCATCCCCACAACCACTTGGGCTAGACCCAATTAACATTCTCACACCTCTGACCTTAATGTTAAATAAGATCTAATATCAACTAATAATAAGCCACCTTTCACGATTATGAAGATGTAAGTGCCATCATATCACCGCAACTCCACAACAATCTTTGGTCACCACGAAAGTGGAAATGCCAAAATAAGCAATCAATGGCCAACCCTCGACCCTTGTCACAATGAAACAATGAAAGTAAAGGTGCCAAGAACATGGGCAACACTTATCACCACGAATATGGAAGTGCCTAAACATGAACATGACCACATCCAACTTCTTGCGAGTTTCATCACAAGGGGAGGATCCATGCCAATAAGTACAATCACAATCACATCCAACCTCTCGTGGATTACCATATGGGGAGGGTGAATGTCATAACATGTGGACTTCCCATATTACATGCCCTTGCAATACCTTTATGGGTCTCACAATGCCATGCCACAACAAAATATTGCATAGCTATACAATGTCATCTCACAAACAAACATTGCATGGCTTCACAATGCCTCCACGGGTCTTACAATGCTGTGCCAATTCATGATCCACCAAGGTCTTACAATTTCCTTACATCTTCGGTTTACATGCTTATTGGGTTTACAAAATCAATCCCTCGTGAGCTACGACATGAATGCCACTTGGACTACAATATTTAAAAGACATGAAAGATATTTGAGAGAGTGTGTGTGTTTGACTTGAAATGCAAATCTAACATAACACTCTCTAAAAGTTGGTCCAGACCTTAAGCTATCCAACTTAACAAGAGGTTGGGCCTTTGTGCATTGTAAATTGAATGTCTAAAATTATCATGTCCAATGTCCAAGCTAGGAAGTCGACTTAGCAAAAACTCCAACATAACATAGTCATAAATTAAGCCATGCATTAATTGAAATAATAGAAACATAATAATAACACACGATGAAATAACACAAGATGGATAGTGAGAACTTGAATGCCAATATAAAACCTATGTAAACAATCATGTACATCATAATCAAAAGGTTACAAAACAATTAACTAGCACGACACTTAACTACATGTCCTTATCCAGTGTGCCAAATCCCTTCGTCTATTGTCCATGTTAAGCTACCGATTTTAGTGTCATGACCATTGATATCTATAGACGTAGACATAATTTAACAATGATCAATCAACAACCAACCTTTTTATCATCAAGTATTGACTTATAAATAGGAGAACCTTGTGTTAGAAAAAACAGGATCGCAGAGCAATAACAACAAACAAGATGCAAATACAAATTACACAAACACATTACAAGAGATACACCAATATATCGTGGTTCACCCAAGATGGGCTACGTCCACACTGAAATTGCCAGTCCTTATTATTATACCATCCAAGAAATGAAGGGATACAACCTGCAGCACATTCGTTGCACTTCCTCTTCACTGTCTCATAGTCTCTCTACCACGATCTCAGAGATCTTTACAATGCACAATTCCTAATACATCAACCCTAGCCATATTACAATGTCTTTCTTATAAAGGGGAAATACCATGGGAAAATACCACGAGTTACCCAAAACCATGGGCCCGTAATCTATTGGCGAAAAACCAACCCATAACAAAAATTTCTTTCGGGGGCGCTGCCCCCGAGCCCTCGGACCCCCTGTTGCGCGTGGCGAGATCATAACCAAACTTGGGGTACAAACACGATTGAATCATCATCTATGACACTGGAATATCAAGCTCCACAACCAACACCTTGTGCATAATCTAACGTTGGATCATTAATTCCTACTAGCACAACTACTTGACTTGTGGTCGGTGAACACCAATAGGCCACGAGTTAACTGCCATGAAAAAGTTATATGTTACTTGTTCTCCATGTGTAGTTGTAACCACCCATTGTCTATGCCCCAGCTACATGTTATCACTCACCTTCTTCTAGTTAAATGGGTTGCCTACCACCTCCCATTATCCATGCATCAACTACCAATTATTTTTTATATTCCTTTTTTATATAATTGTTTGTTTATAAATTGGAAGGACACCCATAAAATCAAGTTGTACAGTACATTTGTCTCATCCTCCTGCAATCTAGGAAAAACATACTTGCTATTCCACCCCAAATTCTAAAATATAAACACCTATCGGTGTAACTAGGACATCCTAGTCACCATTACACTTAATGATCATAAGGTCCATCACCATTTACAACATTGAATTCATAAATTCCTATTATGTCATAACCATTGGAGGCTACACCCATGCAAACATGTCAACTTGGGTTTATAACACTACTTACAATAAATTCCCATCATATACATAGCCTTTAAGGCTACACACACCTGGACATGTCGACTCAGACATCAATGCACAAGAAGACATGTGGACATCTAGTGACCAAGTAAAAACTTAGTCACTATAGTGACTTGAAACAAGTTTACATTGACATCATATGATCACAACCAAGGGACAAAAGGCCACAACATTCATTCGACACCTAAAGTATGTGTAGCCTCCTTACTCTGCTATCTTGATGTCTCTTACTAGATAACTTTGTTGAACTTCAACATAACTACTTTATGTGCTCACCACGTGCTAAGTCTTCAACATGAGTGCATTGTTTCTAGACTTGAATAGTGTCTTTTGTATTCCTTGTCCTCCCCCTTTGTTCATCGTATATAATTCTTTCAAATGGTGTGTTGACTACTTTATGACCACTTTATGACCTTCCCCCTATGAACTTCCCCTTGTGTCCATTCTTTTCTTCTCTAACTAGTTCCTCAAAAGTTGTCCACTTCGAATACTCAAGACCTCCTTATCTTCAACCTATTCTCCTCTAATGTCCTCTCACTTTATTTTAAGTCGTGTCCTAAAAAAAAACTCAAAGTTCCTCACCACCATGACCATCCCATGTCTCCCATCCCAATTCCAATGCAATAAAAACGATCCATTGAAACATCTATCTTTGTATATTTCGACTTATGTCCACCTTCATTTGCTTACAATTGCTCCTCAAATGTCCTCTATACAACCCATGGAATTTTGTCAATTTCCTCTATTCAACCTTCCGACTTATCCTTCTTCCCAAGTTCTAACTCTATTTTATAGAATTCATTAAACCTAAAAATGTGCACATTAGGTAAACCCAACTACCATCTTACCACGCAGAGTGTCAGTTACTCAAAGGGAGGTAAAGATCGTTGCCTTGACACCGCAACATTCAATTCCAAAGGCCTATCTTCACGAAGGTAAAACACTCAATTTTCTGAATTTTATTTCAACTTGTAGATCATCATCAAATTTGTAACTTGCAAACTGTGGGTTTTGTAAGTTCATTGGCACTTGAAATTATTTCTTGTGGGTCATTGTAAACGGGTGCATTCTCGGTTGAACCCAACACCCCTCAAGTTGTTGAGTTTATCTGTTGAGTTTGAGTCTTGTTGTAAAAGGGTGGAATTGCAAGAAGCCCTTCTCATATGAGTGAGTCTTGAGTTTTTCAATGGCTAGATTAAATAGCCTTGTAGAGTTACTGAACACTCTACTATTTTCCTATGTCGACAACATTGTCATGATCGACAAGAGCACTCTCACTCACATCAGAGATTGTGTAAATATTCATGAGACACCCTTGATTTCCTACAACTTGAGTTGGAGCTTCAACAAGAAGAAAGACATTTTGAACTTGTTAATGTTCAGAAGAATCCCCTTCATGATTCTATTTAGCATCATCCAGATATTGATGCTACTCCAGAAGCACATAAGCAAATCAGTGGCACCCCATCAGAAGTGAAAGAAAATGAAGATGAAGACATGCATGCAAAGGTTCTACTTGCTCCTTCCAATCCCATCATCATACCATGGGAAGAGATCAGCCATAACAAGCACAGAACAAGCCTTGGATACGACAAGGAAGTGACAGTTCACATTCCCGATTTCTCCAAGCCCATTCAGTTTCAGAGTGTTGGATTCATCAATGAGAGTCCATCTTCATCCACACCAGTTCAAAATTCAACATGCCAACACTGTGATCGATTTGGCCACATGAAAGATCATTATTTTGATCTTCACCCTTGTAAACAATGTGGAAAACATACACACTCATCAGACAAATGCTTCATTCTGAAGAAACCTGCAAGAGAGAAGATTCATTATGGGTGGATCGCTTCTTGGTAATGGTCATCAACAACCAATAAGATTTATAAGTCATACCAAAGAGTTCATTCACGAGTATTGACACATATTGCAGTTGAGACATCTTCTTCTCCTAACTTTGTACCTGACAGGGGGGAACATGATGTCAGGCGTCAAGTTTCGAAGCCTCCATCTGACAACAAATAGCCATGGCCCTCTACAAGTAAGTGAGATCAAACAAGCATGATCCACATCCAGTTTTAGAGGCCAAATTTAGTGATAGAGACACCCAGACAAAAGATATACATGACATAGAGTACTCATGTGTTTTGTGTCTAGTTGTGACACCATGAAACTCTCCTCTCCTCACATTGTTCCTGACAGGGGGAATGAAGACCACCAGTAACAAGCGAGCGAGTGCAAGCGAGCCAGAACAAGCGAGCCTGTGAAGAGCTATGTTCGCCTGAGCTCCAGAGTTGGCGGTCATCCTAAAACCACCGGTATCGAGAGCACCTTCATTTAGCAGAAGCATGTGCAAGCTTCTAGCTAACTTGGCAAACAATTGTCAAGATGGAAATGTTCAGCAAGTTGCAGTTGTTCACTTCCTGTTTTCAGCTCTCTAGTTGGTTTGGTGTCAGCCCATCCCAGACATTCCAGAGAACCTCTAAGCGATTGTTATCGCCAAGTTCGAGAGTTTGTGGTCAGCATTAAACCACACACATAGTAGAATATTTCAGCCTTCTGCTAGCCCATTTCGATTAATGTTCAGCCTAAAAACCATCCCTTCAAAGAGACATAGTATTTAGCAGAAGCATGTGCAAGCTTCTAATTAACCTTCTTAGTAAAGGATGTTCGAGATGGAATTGTTCAGCTGATGTAGCTGTCCACTTCCACTTATTCAACTCTCTTCTTTTTCTTGGACTTATATACACCCTTCGGATTAAGGGGGGATTTGTTGGAGTCTAATCCTCAGGGAGACCAAGAGTCACCCGGGAGTCCAAAAAGTCCACTTGGGAATATGAAACCCAAGGGACATTTCTCATTGTATTTATATGTACAGTTGGTTAATGAGAAATACATTGAGCATTCACACCTATTCAATTGTTTTGTGTTTGCTATTCATTGTGTAATTGGCTTTGTGTTTAGCCAATCTCTTCGTCTGCCCTAAGGGGATTCTAACATTTTGATAATGAGATAGTGTTCTCATCCAACTCTATAGGGATTTCCCTCTACCAAAAATTTGTTATTTTTTAATATGAAGTCCTCACTCCACATTGTGTCCTCATGAATAATCAAAAGGAATAAATCCTCTAAAGCTCTTTGATACTCTAAATCCTCGGTAATCTACATTTCCCTCTCTTCGAGGTTAATCATGAGCATTTCACATTGATTGAGTGTCATGTCCAAGAGCTTATCCAGACACTTTTTTTTCATCATTCTTGCTTTTCTCTCTAGGGCTTGGATTCCTTAGTTGGATACATAACTCTCCACTACCTATTGGCTCAATTTTGTTGCCTTCATGGGTGTCATCGTCGTCCTTCCAATCCCTTATCTTCCATGTTGGCATGATCGTTTGTCTCTATGGGGAAGACCCTAGTAGGACAACTTGTCCAAAATGTATTTCGGAAAGGCCACAAAATATGATATTGTCATATCCATTGGTCCTATCTTCCATAGGACCACCACCTAGAAATATTCTTATCACTTTTATTTTTTGTTAAACGTGCAAAGTTTGTTAGTTTTTCATCATTTAATTCAATATGATCTAGGATCTTAACTGAGAGAACAACATGTACAACATATCAAACACAAAAGACAAGAGACACAAAGCATTTCACCGGGGAAAACCAAGAAGGTGAAAAACCCCGCAACTTCCTCAGAGATAGAATAAGCACCAATACAAAGATCACCAAGACGAAACCCCAAAATATAGATGTCTTCAGCAGCTACTCCTCCTCCACTTGTGCGCACTCCTCTCTCTCAACTATGCGAGTTGGATGAGTGAGTAAATGAGCAAATAGAGTGGTGCAACCACTCTATTTATACTTTAACTTAACCTGCCTTTTACCCTAACTGGGCCGACTCCCTAAGGGAGTCTAATAACCCTTCTACTTAAATCATACAGGGCCAACCCCACTAAGGTGGTCTAATAACCCAAAATATAAGTTACGACACTTACAATATAACTTGTGACACTTGCAAATACAAATGATGACATTTCCAATCGGAGGAATAATACATCTCCGTTGGGGATACAATAAAGTACAAATGTAATACATACAATATACAAGTGAATATCTTCCGAAGTTACAAATACATCAACACTCCCTCTTAACTAGGAAGGTATTCCCTTGACATAGGTCATCAATACATATAGGCACAAGTCTTCAATACTGGAGCTGGATCATCATCACTGGATCACTGGAGCAATATCGTCACTGCTGCTATACTCGTCATCTCGATCACTGGTGCTATCTCTCAATTCTTCTCGTCATAGGAATTTCTACAGAACCAACCCTTTTTCATGCTGAATGTAGGCCTAGCATCCATGTAGGTCTTCATCGTCTCTACGAGCGGCCCATTCGGTGGAATCTTAGGACTGATTATGTGCATTTGCAAAACCTGAAAAGAGCATCTCGGGACTGATTACGAGCTTACTGCTCAACCTATAAGATCTCCAAGGATTGATTACATGCGACCAAGCAAAACCTCGAAAGAGCATCCCAGGAATGATTACGAGCTTCCTGCTCAACCTATAGGATCTCTCAGGATTGATTACATGCGAACAAGCAAAACCTTGAAAGAGCATCCCAAGACTGATTACGAGCTTCCTGCTCAACCTATAGGATCTCCCAAGGAGCGATTATATGCTATCAGGCAAAACCTCGAAAGAGCATCCCAGGACTGATTACGAGCTTCTTGCTCAACCTATAAGATCTCCTGGGACTGATTACATGCGAAGAAGCAAAACCTCGAAAGAGCATCCCAGGACTGATTACAAGCTTCCTGCTCAACCTATAGGATCTCCCAGGGAGCGATTATATGCTATCAGGCAAAACCTCAGAAGAGCATCCCAAGACTGATTACGAGCTTCCTGCTCAACCTATAGGATCTCCTAGGGAATGATTACATGCCACTGCACAACTTGCAACATATCCACGACCACGGAGTATCATCCGGATACTCATGACCATACTGATCATCCTCGCACTTGGCATCATGCGGATGCTCATGATCATACCGATCATCATCATACAGAACATCATACAGATGTTCATAGCGGAGCATCGTCCGAATGCTCGTCACACAACACTTACATCCACAGCCATGGGGAGGACCCTCCTACCACCATGCTTGGAAGGGCTTCTACATCTGTGTCCCATCACTTCCTCCTGGAAGTATCTTCAATCCGAAGAACACCAAGCCTTTCTTTGAAGTACTCGAACTTCACCCTGGCTAGTGGCTTGGTCAACACATCTATTATCTGCTCGTCCGTCACAACATACAGGAACTTCACTGCTCCTCTCTGCACCATATCCATGATATAGTGATACTTGATCTCAATATGCTTTGACTTGTCATGGAACACTGGGTTCTCGGACAACTTCACACAACTCTGGTTTTCATAGAAGATACAAGTAGCATCCAACTGGAGATCAAACAGTAGCTTCCTTAGCCAAACTGCCTCACAACTAGCCGAACAAGCTGCGACATAATCTGCTTCGGCTGTACTTAGTGCTAAGCGGGATTGCTTCCTGCTAAACCAAGAGATCACACCTAATCCCATACTGAAGCAGCACCCCGAAGTGCTCTTCCTATCTGCAGCACTGCCTGCTCAATCTGAATCAACATAACCCTCCAGGTTAAACTTTTGATTCGCATCATACTTGAGCCCATAATCAATCGTACCCTTCAGGAACCTCGGAATATGCTTTACAGCAATCAAGTGAACATATCTAGGATCTGTCAGGAGCTGGCTCAAAGTGTTCACAGCAAAGCAAATACTTGGTCTCGTGTTCGTCAGGTACATCAAGGACCCAATCATCTGACGATACATTGTGGCATCAACTGACTCTGATGAAACATCACTCAATAGCTTCAGGTTTGATGCCATAGGTGTGGTCATGGCCTTGCAGTCCATCATCCCAAACCTCTTCAAGATCTCTACTGCATACTTCTCTTGTCCAAGGAAGATTCCATCTACACTCTGTCGCACCTCCATACCTAGAAAGTAATGCATCGTACCCAAGTCCTTCATCTCGAACTCGGTAGCAAGCTTCCTCTTTGTATCAGCAATCAACCCAATCTCACCTGTCACAAATAGGTCATCTACATACAGTAGGAGTATCACTGGATTTCCTTCCTCAACCTTGTAGTAAAGGTTGGAATCTACTTTACTCTTGGTAAATCCCAAACTAGTCAGGAAGCTGTCAATCCTGTCGTACCATGTCTTGGGTGCTTGTTTCAAACTGTACAAGGCTTTCTTCAATTTGCACACGTGTGACTCCCTGTCATGTGTCTCACATCCGAGTGGCTACTCCACATACACTTCCTCTTCGAATACACCATTCAAGAAAGCTGTCTTAACATCCATCTGGTGTATCTTCCACTTCATCACTGCAGCCAGAGCAAGTATTGTTATGATGGAAGTGTATCTGGCTATAGGTGAAAAGGTTTCTTCATAATCTATCCCTTCTTTATGGGAGAAGCCACAAGCCACAAACCTTGCATTGTACTTCTCTATGCTACCATCTGCAACATGCTTGATCTTGTAGATCCATTTGGAAGTCATTACAGACTTCCCTCCTGGTCTCGGGACCAAATCCCAGACATCATTCTTCGTGATCGACTGGTACTCCTCGATCATGGGATCCTTCCATTACTGCATCCCTAATCTGGGAACTTCAAATTCTTCAATATCTTCAATAGGTAGTTTTCTTGAGCTTCATCACTGGAACAAATGTCGTTGTCCTTCTTTTGTAGGTGATTGTACACTATATTTCCTACAAGTCAAATCCAATTGCATGATTAGAAACATTTCATAGTTTTCAGAACAAATTCTTACGCATAAAGACATAGGTCATACAGTCATGCAATAATCTTAGCCAATACAACATTTATCCATATCCTGTAACTTTCTAGATACCTTCCATCTCTACTAGAACATTGTTAAGATTGTGCACTACTCCCAACATGTCAGCAAAGAGATTTCATTCTAGATAAGTAGCAATGGAATGTTGTACAGTACCATAGGCCACTTACCCATTACTATATTAGTAGTATCTTGTTCATTAATGCAACTTTTCTAAAATGCATAATATACATCCTAAATCTAGGAACACAAGTATGTACATGACTGAACAACATCATTTAAGTAATCATATATACAAGAAATGACAATTCAGATACTTATCTTTGTTTGGTTGTTGGTTGGACTCCCTCTCAATCTTTGCTTCCTTGCAGGAACTACTGGAGTCTCTGATTGCGTGCACCTTAACCAATGCTGAAAATGGATGAGAGGTTCTTCCATATTTGTTTTCCAGAGTCCAACTCTACAGTAGCTTCTTCTACTCCTTTCATGTAAAACTTCATTACAATACATATTCTTCATCACTTGAAGAATCTTCAATGTCTTCCCTGGTTCTCTTCCTTGGAGGTTCATCATCCTCTGTAGTGTGATCATGATGTCTTCTTTTGTTGTTCTTATTCTTGTGGGAGCTGCTTTTGTTCTTGGGACAATATCTGGAATAGTGTCCCTTATCATCACAAGTATAACATCGAATGTGAGAAAGATCTCTCATGGATCCTCCAAAGTTCTCCCTCTGATTCTGGTGGTGGTGTTTACCCTTTTTGTAATGAGGATGCTCCCTCTTGTTGTTATTCTTCCTGGTGTATGTTGTGAGAGCTTGGTCTTCATCATCCATCTTTTCTTCTCGAGCTATAATTCGAGCTTCTTCCTGTGAGCATTCCTCCCACAACCTATTGAATGTGATGAGATTCTTCCTAGCACAAATTCCTTGAATGAAGGAATCCCATAACCTAGGAAGACCATTCAAGGTGGTCATCACAATTTCACCATTTTCTGTATCTTCTCCCACAGCTTCAAGTTGTTCTTTTATCTGAGAGACCCTTGTAAAGTAGGACTACATGGTCTCTGCATTTTGTATCTTGACATTCTTCAATTGATTCCTCAAAGTCATATTCTGATTTATGTTCTTTCCTTCAAACAACTTGGTTAAGGAATCAAACATCTCCTTGGGTATCTTTAGAGAAGACACATGTGGTATGAGATCGTCTTTGATAGAATCTGCAATGATCCTCTTGGCCTTGACCAAGTTCTTCTTATGTAAGGCCTTAGCCTCATCTCCCTTTGGAATTGGAATCTCTTCACTTACGTAGGTGTCCAATTCATTCTCTTCTACAATTAACCCAATCCTATACTCCCATGCTCGGAAGTTATTGACCCCTTCGAGCTTATCCTCAAACTTGGTGTGGTGAGACATCTTAATGAGAAACTTAAATGGAAATAAAATATTTAGGTCTTACCACTTGATTTGTTGAAACTGGATTTGGAGCTGTCTAGGGTTTGACAGAGAAACCCTAAAAATCCAAACTTGGAATTTCAAACTTCTGTCTGGACAGGGAGATGCATTTGACTGAGGAGAGCAAGCTGGTGTGCTCAGTTTTTTAAAACTCCAAAAAATGACCTACGAATTTTGGATCTGCAACTTCTGTCAAAATTTGGTTTTCTGGTTTTTCTGGTTCAAAAACCAAACTAGGGTTTGATAGATCTCGGGGTTCTACCCAACCAAAAACTTCGATCTTGGTCTCTAAATTTCAATTTTGTTGAGGAGAGAAATTCTGTGCTATGAGAACTCCAAAATTCCACTTCTGTCAAAAGCCCTAATTTCCCGCAGCAGTGACAAGCCAAAAATGAAAATGCTCAGAATCCAATTCTGTTTTGACAGAAATATATGCCATATTGTTTCCAGTGCATCTCTGAAATTTTGAATCCTCAGGGTCTGAAACTTCGGCTTGTGGTAGAATGACTTGTCATCTTTCCATCCCCACAGATCTGAGCTTCAATGGATTCTCCATGAGAGATATATGCTAAGTGTCGCAACATGACCTGTTTATGGGATGAAACAACATAACGAACTTGTACAGAGTGCCACATGTCACTGTTTCAACTTCGGCCTCTGAAAATCGGACTTGTGAAACTACAGTCTATTCCATAACTGTCACATTTTATGGAATTCCATTTGGAGCTTCCTAGCCCGAGATATGACCTTTGTTCCTAGGTCACCTGTTTAGGGCTGCATTCTGGAAGAGGCAAAAACCCTAACTTGTACGGATCATATCTCACAAAGTACAACGAATCTGAGGCTAAAATTTTTACATAGGGTACATCCGTGTCTGATATTCAGCCTGTAAAAAATCCAGATCATGAATCTTCCCCAAAATGGATTTATAGCGAAAGTGCCACGATGACTAGTTTTTACTATACTAAGCCCTAGCTTCCAATTTGTCGCAAGTGCAACAAGTGTCGTAAATGCCATACAATGCCTTCCTTCAGGCTAGCTCTGATACCATGTTAGTTTTTCATCATCTAATTCAATATGATCTAGGATCTTCACTGAGAGAAGAACATGTATAGCATATCAAACACAAGAGACAAGAGACACAAAGCATTTCACCGGGGAAAACCAAGAAGGTGAAAAACCACGCAACTTCCTCAGAGATACAATAAGCACCCATACAAAGATCACCAAGATGAAACCCCAAAAGATAGATGCCTTCAGTAGCTACTCCTCCTTCACTTGTGCACACTCCTCTCTCTCAACTATGCGAGTTGGATGAGTGAGTGAATGAGAAAATAGAGTGGTGCAACCACTCTATTTATACTTTAACTTAACCTGCCTTTTACCCTGACTGGGTCGACTCCCTAAGGGAGTCTAATAACCCTTCCAGTTAACTCATACATGGCCGACCCCACTAAGGTGGTCTAATAACCCAAAATATAAGTTACGACAGTTACAATATAACTTGCGACACTTGCAAATACAAATGACGACACTTCCAATCGGAGGAATAATACATCTCCGTTGGGGATACAATAAAGTACAAATGTAATACATACAATATACAAGTGAATATCTTCCGAAGTTACAAATACATCAACAAAGTTCTCATGCATTGTTCTTGTTTTGCTTGTCTAATTCCATTGGTCCTCTTGCAAATAGGAGTTCTCATTTTTGAAAAAAAAATGGGAGTTCTCATACCTTTTTGTGCGTAGAATGTTTGTTGCATAGCTAATGTCCTTAGTCCTTTGAAGGAAACAACCTATTAAACGTTTAATCAAAACATTGAAATACAAAAAATCCACGAGTTGATTCAAAATTCCCTTTAAGTGTTTAACTATACACCTTACACTATCTAAATTAATTTTAGGTCAAATTTAGGTCAGACTCTAGTAATCCAACGAGGTTTTGTCCACTGTAACTCGTTTTAATAGATGTTAAAGTTAAAACATTAACTTAGTTTAAACTCCTAAACATATTGAGAACTTAAATTATAAACTAGCATACCCCCAAAGCGGGGGAAATGAAACGCCGAAAATAATTTAGTATATCTAAAATGAGAGAAAGTTGTGTGTATGTAGATTATGTAAGTTTATGTATTGAAAGCTAGTATAGTAAATCTATGGAAATTATGTCGCAAATATTAATAAGAAATAAATAGGACCCTATGCATTAAATATAAACCAATGTAATCGATGGCAAGTAAAATGAAATGTCCATTAATTTGTCATAAGAGAAAGTATGCATATGTAATATAAAATCTTTGATCTTCAATGCGTTAATTTTACATGACAAAATATTTGTCCTCCATCATTGCGACATAATTGGGAGCACAACGAAGAACGACCTCATTTCTCCAGTAAGTTTAACTTCCCAAGTTAAGCACAATGAATAAATTGCATGCTAAAACAAATTAATGACACAACATTAAGAACAAGATCATAGCTTGGGAAAAGATATGTTCATTCTCATTATTAGAAATTAAGATGTAGGTATAGATTAACAAAATGTGCCTCAATAAAAATACTATCAAACTACCTAAGCAATGAAACAAAATGCTAAACGACTCTTCCGAAGAAAGGAGGTTTCACGACTGAACCGGTGTTAGATCTAGCGGAGTGCACCCTGGCCTCGGGCTTTGAGGTTGGTGGAATCGTGAAGCTTGCAGAGTGCGGGTGTTGGCGAGCACATTCTAGAGGTGGAGAGATTCGGGCCTGCTTGGCTGGCTCTTCCCTGGAGAATCCCTCGCCGAACAGTGTCCTTTGAAACACACAATCGTGCCCCAACCGACCTCACATGCGTTTGAGAGTGGTTTAGGGGTTGGTGTGTGGCCATGGGGACCAGTGACGGTGGATCTCCGCCCCCTCCTCCTGCGGCTGAAGAAGAAGCCTTCAAGAAACTGATTTGCACCCATGGGAAAAAGTCAAGGCTCCTCCCGATCCCTAAATTTGTTAATAAATTGGATGAGATACCGACAATAGCACTACCTCCGGATCAACCTATGAAAGTGGCTATTTCCCTGGCAGATCGAGCTCTGGTGGGACAATTCTCTGGGCTTTGGCCTTCACCACGCACGACGGACAGCTGTATTCAAAAAAATTGGAGGCCATTAATCTCTTCCAGCGTAACCTGCTATGCAGTAGGTAGAGGATTCTTCCTATTTGAATTTATCTCAAAAGATGACAGGGATCTGATCTTGAGAAGTGGTCCATACTTCATGGGACCACAAGGACTGTACTTAAACAGATGGACGTCGGATTTCGATCCTAATCTAGAGTACCCAAAGCAATCTGTGTATGGGTACGATTGCCCAATCTACCGATCCATTGTTGGAATTCGACATCACTGAAATCTATAGGGAATGGATTAGGGAAATACATAGATCAGGCAGATCCCAAGGGCCAATACTCTTATGCCCGGATCTGCGTGGAAGTACACTTAGAGCTAGTCTAGCTGAAAGCCATCAAAATCACCATTGGAGAATGGCATCACTACCAGAAGCTGGACTACGAACAACTGCCTTTCAAATGTAGACGCTGCCACGACCATGAACACTTCCAAAAGAATTGCCCACAGGTTTAAGCAAATCAAGAAAAAGAGCCAGAGGAAGGTTGGAAACCAGCAAAAAGAACGAAGGCAAACCCAAAAAATTATCTCAAAAAAAATGGCAACACATCTAACATGACCATACCCAAATATGGAAAGGAACAGGAACCCTCAAAGGACAAACTAGCGATAGGGAACAACTTTGAAGCACTAGGAAGCCAAGAACGAGAGGCCAGGGATCTAGTTGAACCCTCTGGAAAAAACATAAAGCATGCACATGCAGAAAATCAAGCAAACAAAGAAATAATGCCATCTCAGGAACTAGGTGATAAAGGAGACAGCCTTGAACCAAACACTAAAGAAGAAGATTCAAAGGAAGAGGAAGGAGAAATGGAAATATATCAAAATACCAGTCAGCAAGGTACCCCGGAAAGGAAATCGACAAAATAAATAAGAGAAAGGGCCACCTACAAAGAGAAGCTCTAGGGCTCCCAACCAACACTGGAAAAAATGCTAAACACACGTAGTACAAGACACCAGGGGCACCCTTCCAAAGGGGCTACTCCCAACCCCAAAAAGTGAGCAATGAAATTAGTCTCATGGAATTGTAGGGGGCTGGGAAGTAGAACTAAGGAAGGTTCAATGAAAGATCTCTTTCGATCAACAAGCCTGGATATTCTACTAATCCAGGAGACTAAAATGGAGGAACTAGCCTTCCTCCAAGCTTGCGGAAAATTTTGGAAAAATGGACATGGAATTACGGTCAGCGCTAGAGGGGCCTCCGGTGGACTAGGCACCCTGTGGGACAAAGACAAATTTGAACTTTTGGCCTCTAAGATCTACACTCACTGGATTTACACTAAACTTGCCCACAAGGAGTCAGATCTCCAGATCTGCATGTTCAACATTTATGCCTCGAATCTTATCTCAGATTACCTTAGAATTCACCAACTGGAGAATATCATCTTAGCTGGAGATCTAAATGTCACCCTGTCCCTTGAGGAAAAAAGAGGGGGATCCATTGTAAGAGATCAGTTCAGGGAAATGGTGGAAGATCTCATCCAAGAATGGGCGGTAGAGGACATTAAGCCCTCTAAAGGTAAATTCACCTGGACAAATAAGGGAAAAGGCCCCAGACATATCGCTGCCAGACTGGACAAATTCCTTATTCACAGCTCCTTCCTCTTCCTCGGATTGGATATTTACTCCAAAATCCTTCCCTTCAACGCTTCTGATCACAAACCTATCCTGCTTGAACTTTCTCAAAATAAAAATTTGGGGCCAATCTCGTTCAGGTTCAACCCGTCATGGATCCAAAAGGAAGGATTCCAAGAAAATATCATCAGAACCTGGACGAGACCAGTTACAGGATCACCCTTCTATGTATGGGAAGAAAAGCTGAGACACCTCAAAAAAGAGTTAAAGAGTTGGGCCAAAAACATCAAACCCCCATCTCATAAGAGGATGGAAGTGCAAAATCAATTAGAAAATCATTAAATTTTCTTGGAAGAAAGTCCGATTACAAGTGAAAACTTGGAACAAGAATTGGAACTCCAAAGAAAGCTCCACGTTGCATGCAGAGAGGAGGAAGACTACTGGAGGCAGAAGTCTAGAAGCCTATGGCTTCAAGCTAGAGATAAGAATACTAGTTACTTTCACAAACAAGCTGAAGCAAGGAAGCAGCACAATATGGTCAAAGCAATACATATCCACGATCAGATAATCAACAACTTCACCGAAATCAAGCAGGCTACACACAACCACTTCAAAGAGATGTACTCATAAAATAGTCAAGATCAAGATGAAAGAAGCAAGAATATTATTGAATTGGTTCCAACCATAGTCACACGGGACATCAATCAAAAACTCACTGCACTAGTAACCAGAAAAAATAAAATAAAGAAACGCTGGAAAATATGGAACCAGATAAAGCCCCCAGCCTGGATGGCTTTACTGCAAGTTTATAAAAGCCCGTTGGCCAATAATAATAAAAATATTTACACAGAATGGTCTTAAAATCTCAAAAATGTCATAAGATCGGCGGGAGCACTAATTTTGTATTTTTAGCTCTGATTCCCAAAGAAAAATGAGCCACCTCCTTTGATCGCTACTGGCCCATATCACTATGTAACATCAGATATAAGATCATCACTAAAGTTATAACAAATTGAATCAAAGAAATTCTTCCTATCATCATCCCTGATAACCAAGGGGGGTTCATCAAAGGAAGAAACATAGCTGATAATATCATACTCATCCAAGAAGCGATCCACTCTAGTATTCAACGAAAAGAAAAAGGTATGATTGTTAAATTAGACTTAGCTAATGCATTCAACAGGGTCCACTATGACTTCTTGTTTCAGGTAATGCTCCAATTTGGATTTGTCCCATAGTTCATCAACTGGGTGAAGGCATGTGTAGTCTCCCCTTGGATAGCCCTATTGATCAACGGGCGAGCTGCTAATTTCTTCTAAGCCACCAGGGGGATGCGCCAAGGCTGCCCGATGTCACCTCTTATGTACGTTATTCAAGCTTCTATCCTTAGTTCCCAATTAGAGCACTGTCGAATTCAAGAAGAATTACAGGGAATTAGAATAGCTCGTGGTGTCAAAGAGATCAACCATGCTCAGTTCACAGTTGATACACTTATGATGGGAGAAGCCAGCAATATAAATGCTAGAAGAATTAAAAGGGAGCTCAATATCTACAAGAAAGCTTCCGGAAGTCAAATAAATTACAGGAAAAGCCACATATATGGATGGAATTGCACCAACATTGAAATGACTGGCATAGCCAGGATTCTAGAAATGGATGGGAAGGTTCACTGGAATTCTTTTAAATATCTTGGAATCCCCATCGCCAGAGCTAACTTAAAATCCGAACATTGGATCCCTCTCCTCGACAATTTAAAAAACAAAATCAACAAATGGGGAGCAAAATGGATTAACAACGATGGGAAGATGGTCCTAATAAAGTCAATCCTGAGTAGCACTCCAATTTTTCAAAGTTCACTTCTCTTGGCCCCAATCGGGTTCATCAACAAGCTAGAAGCAATCCTTAGAAATTTCTTATGGAAGGGCAGTAAAAACAACGAAAACAAATTGCATTTGGTCAGTTGGGAAAAGTCACCAAGCCAATTTTAGAAGGTGGTCTCCATTTTAGGGACATAAGAGCCCATAATTTAGCTCTCGAGGCGAAGATGATCTGGAAACTAGTAATTGGAAACTTAACATGGAGAAAGCATGCTCTCTGGAAAAAATACTATACAGGAGCGCGCATAACCTACCTTGATAGACCTGCTAAGGTAAAGAAAGGATCTCCAATCTTTAACATCTGCCAAAAAGCCAATGAGTTCTTTCAGCCTCTATTATCATGGATCCCGAGAAATGGTAAAAAAATACATATCTAGGAAGATTCTATCCTTGGAGGAATTACGTTGGACTATATCTTAAACAACTCCATGCTTAAAACTCATTACAAAACTCTAAATATCACCTCCCTTTGGGATATTTCAGTATGGAATGAGGACAGAGCCAATTCCTGGAAGAATTGGAACCTCCCTGACTATCCAAACCACTTGATCGATGAAGAAAGAATTTTGATCTCCTATCTTCAAGGGAAGTCCCCTGTTGCAGCCAAGAAGAAGGATTCGCGTGGATGGGGATCAACTTCAGGTTTTTACACAGTCGCTGATGGCTATATGCATATCAAAGCAATTCCAAATGCCCCCATTAATCCAACACTCTGGAATGAAATTTGGAGAGTCAAAAGCCTCCCTAAAATCAATTACTTCATTTGGACGCTGGCCCATAAAAGCATTCTTTCTGGAGAAAATCTCAAAAAAAGGGGATGGGAAGGGCCGACGAGATGCCCTTTTTGTTTGATCTCAGAAGAAACAACTGATCACATTTTGATCAACTGCCCCTTTGCATCAGGGGTCTGGAATCATGCCTTGGGCACTTGGTCGACTTAGATTATCATCACTGAATTGCTTCTTCGTTATTGAGTGAGTGGACCTCTTTATATCCCTACTCTCTGAACAAAAAAGAAAGGACCAAAGCCTGCTGGGCAATGTTCCGAAAATTTATTCTCTGGGAACTATGTTTGGAAAGAAATGCCCGTATCTTCATAAACAAGTCTTCCCATGCAGTCCATGTGGCTACGAAATCCCATGCCCTGTTGGGTGAATGTTTAAACTCTCTCCCAATTCAGGAGAATAAATGTAATTTGAATAGGAAAGAAGAAGCCTAGATGAACAATTACCCGCCCTCCCATCATGTTATTGACCCTACTACTACAAAGCTGGAAAAATGGGAAATAAGGATGGATGAGCCAACCTTTAAAATGTGGCAGAACTCTCTGAAGGGGTATACCATATTCTTCGATGGAGCCTCCAAAGGGAATCCAGGGGAGGTTGGAGGAGGAGGGGTGCTTCTAGGACCTAATGACAATATGAAGATTCATTATTCTTAGGGACTTGGTGAAGACACCAATAATATATCGGAAGCCTTAGCTCTTTGGTAAGGGTTGTATCAAGCTAAGACAAGGAACATTAGAGAAATTAATGTCTTTGGCAACTCAAGATTGGTAATCCAAGCAATCATCAACAAAAAACAAACCAACAATATGAGACTCAGGCAAATACTGGAGAAAATTAAGCTCATTGTGAAGTTCTTCCATAAAATTGAATTCTTCCATATTCTGCAAAATCTAAATGGAATTGCGGACATTGATGCTAATGAAGCAGTCCCTCTGAGTAAAGGAACCTTTAAAATTAATGGAATTACTAAAACTTTCAATGTCCCTTAAGAATTTCTACGATCTGGAGCGGACCCATCTTGTTGGATATAGTATTTCCTGGAAAAGGTTGATATGTGGATGGAACTGAGGCATACTAACTACAAGACGAACAATTATCAGTCTTGGTCAATACATGAGTAAGTACCCCGAACAACTATCGGTCCTGGTCAATTCATGAGTGAGTACCCCCACCAGTTGGAGCTACCCGACGTCAAGTAAGCAATCAGATAAACTAGCATGCGTGTTAAGAAGCAGAAACAAGTTAATACAAGCAGCACCAAGTTAATACAAGCAAAGGCATGGATCCTCGGCTGATAGAAGCAGAAGCTAGTTAATACAAATTCTAGTTTTATTATGGATGTGACCCTGTGACTAGCGTTCCCATGCTAAACAAGTTCTAGATTCTAGGATGGCTATCCGATAACTTCTGAAGCACACTCAAGAAAACTGAATAATCGCTACAAAACAACATGTGAATTTGACATTCTCATTGATCTCCTTCATGCTCTGATCTACAAGGTTATTGCTCTCATTCAAGCAGCTATTAAGCGTACAAGTATGCACAGAAGTGGCACATAATTGCAAGAATGTCTCTCTCATTCATGCAAGTTCAAGATTGATGCTCTGTAACAGGTTTCAATCGACATTTGACAAGGTCCAGGATGACAGAATTCAATGGGAGAGTGATATTCCTAATTCTCAGTTGTCATGTAGTCACCAGAACAAAATTGACATCCTGGTCGATTATGCAAAGAACAAATGATTTCATCCACACATTTAGAAAAGCCCACTCTGAAATTCACGCACAGTTCAACGCTGGATGTTGGAGCAAAATGAACTCTGAGTTAGGTTCTTAGAGCGATATGACCAGAACTTGGGATATAGTTTTAGATTCAAAAAATGGTCTCCCTCTAAATTTTGATTTCGAATATTGTAACCTGTCGACTCTGGCTCCCAGCCACGACACATTCTTTATTTTATTTTATTTTTTTAATACAATAATCGTTTCTGTTATAAAAAAAATGTGCCTCAATGCTCTATTTTGGTTCTCAACTAACTCTCTACACTACATATCTATCTCTTAGGGTTTCTTATGGACCCTTTAACCTAACTCTAATAACAACAATCCTTTTTTTTCTCTTTTCCTATTCACTCTTCAACTTCCTCAACAATTTAAGTTACTCTTATGACTTTCAATTGCCATCTCAGTACTTGAATACATCTATGTTGCTTCAACTTCCTCTAGTTCTCTTTAGCTCATTTTGTAACTTTCCATCATCCCTCTACATGCTCACTACCATGCACTTTCGTTGTCATGTATCTACCATGCACCAAAGTCATACTTCGTGCACTTAAACTTTGTTATGCACTCTCTTTTGATCCACATTTCTTCCACAGTGTGCGTGTTTCTTGTCATTTCCCTTTGTGTTGTTCATGATTTTAGCATTTGACACTAATTTCTTTGAATGTTTCACCCATATGCATTGTGCTCACTTATATTATGATTTATTATGAAACTCATTTAACGTGCTCACCGACTTCGTTACTCTAGGGATGCCCCTACATCACATCTACTCTATGAAAATTCCTTTATGCAAGCCAAAACTATGTATTAGCTCGGTGTTTCTCATGCGATCTGTTTTTTGAATGTAATCTCTAATGTCTGTGCATTATTTCTTCATATCCTTCATAGATGATCCCATTTTGACTTTGTTTTTTTTTTCTTAACACACAATTTTCTTACTTGTATTTAGGACATCTTGAAACCAACACAAAGCTTGAAACCACCACAAAGCATCCACCTCTACATTCATAATTATTGTGGACTATAGACAAAACCTTTTGGAAGCATCATGGAAGTTACGAGAAATATTTGGCGATTGGAGTGTCTGCATTTTGGTTGTTGAGATTATTTATTCCAATCTTCATTAGGCTTAAACACTTATGCTACGGGAGGAATAACCTTTACCAAATTGAACAAACTCGTGCTTATCCTTGTTATTTGGCTGTATCGTTTAGTAGCGAGGAATACATCCAAATATTGAGGTTTATGTTTGAGAGGTATAGATCTGCAAATTGCACTGAATTTGATTGAAGAAACTTGGATTTACAATTTATTCATATATGGTAAGCTTTCTACTCGGTGTCTTTTCTTCAACAATAGACTTGGAATCCTATTCTAAGCAGTGGCTTCTTCAGCAGCGGACCTGGAATCCTGTCGATGCGATGGATTTTTTTCAACAACGACCTGAAATTCTAAGTTTCTCTACGTGGTGGTTTTTCTTCAGCAACCTAGAACCCTCAAATTTTGTACGCAATGTATTTTTGACGGCGGCTTCTTCCAGATGAATACAAAGATCATGGGGTGTGTCGCACGTAGGGAGGCAATAGTTCACATCCAACCACTCATAATTCCATAGCAATGCATTAAATGCGCCTATGTAGGATGCTTATTAAGCAGTGAGCGCCTCAAAACCCTGTAGTGAAATCAAAATGATTTCAGTAACGACAATCTAGAAACAATTAAGGGACAAACAGCCAGAACCTTTGTGTCCAATTATGTCGCTCACACGAGTAATACTTCTTTGTGTCCATGGGTATCAATAATACTACCAGTTATAGTTAGGTCAATAATGACATAAGTGTCACAGACCTCCCCCGGATCCTTGAATAGATTTGCCAACGTTTCTGCGTGGCCGCCATAGCAACGACCATCTTTGGGCATCATGTATTAAAAAAGCATTGGTTTGGTTTCTGAAACCCAACGCTCAACTCCTCTTAGCCTATAATTCTATTAAAAGATCACATTTGAAAATTATGTTGTAGATGCATAAAAGAATAAAAAAATCCTAGTAAACTGTAAATTAATTTCTCACATTCCATATATCACAAGGTCACATCAAGAACTTGATAATGTTAAAGATGACATTTTACTTATTGTAAACATTCAAAATAGCATAAGAGATGGAATGAGCACCACAATTTGAAGCACAAAATTAATGCTTATTGCCTTCACTCTACGGATTGTTTTCAAAATGCAAAAAGGTCCCATACAAAATTACCTTTTATGCAATTATTTATACGAGCTATAAAGGATCTTTCCATAAAACAATTGCATTTCATTCCGGTTTCTATTACATTGGAAATCAACACACTTTAAACAGGTTCCATACAAAATTACTTTTTATGCAATTATTTATACGAGCTATAAAGGATATTTCCATAAAACAATTGCATTTCATTTCGGTTTCTATTACATTGGAAACCAACACACTTTAAACAAGGGAATGCCAGCTACAGGGGAGATTCACCAAAAAATAATTCAGACTAAATCACTGCATATTGAACAAGGGAATGTCAACCACAGTAGAGGAGAGATTCACCAAAACCTTCTTCAAACTAAATCAATGCACAATGAACAGGGAAATGGCACCTAAAGCGCAGGTGAGATTCACCAAAACCTTTTTCAGACTTATTCACATGAAACAACAAGAATTCAAAAGTTGAACTTGAGCACGTGAATAAAAAGACAAGCTATGGATAACATCCATCATTAAAATAATAATATATCTCTATGTCCTCATTTTATAAGGCTCACATGGGTTGCTCTAATTGCCAACAGGAGGTGATGTAAATGTGGCTCTCCTAGCCAGTATAAATTCCACCTACTTGGACAGATCAGGCATAACTTCTTTCACTCCATGGGACTTACAGAATCAGCCCATCCATGAGCTTAGCAACGACATTTTCTCCTGACCTATTAAAACAGTATCCGTAGCCTTTTTGAGGCTTTTGATAAATGCTAACATAGAACCCAATGCAATGTCAAGCAAGCCTATCTCATATCCTCCAAAATACATTTTCCTGAGAAGCAATTGTTCATTCGCAGAGCTTTCTCTAGCAAAAGAGTGTTTATAATGAAATCTCCCGTTGCTTTCTTTAGCTGCTCGCCTTGGCCAATGAAAACTCCTAGAATACATGGAAGGAGTTGAGGCCACACATATTAAACATGAGCGTATTAGTTACCGAATATAAAAGAAGTAATCGAAACTTTTAACCATAATCAACTTCAACTTCAACTTTTAACTATCAGCCATAATCAACTTCAATCCAGCTAATGAGTCAATGGATGATCAAATGGTTGATGCTTGACCATTGACTAACAAACCGCTATTATTGACAAACACATTTGCAAAACAACTCGAGTCGAACCCATAAACTCAGAATGTTGTTATATACTAGGAATTGTAACATTAATTGCAATTTGATTGCTGACCCGAAAAGAAAAAAACAATGAAGTGGAAAATTCAACGTCATTGGTGTAGCTAGCTATGATGGAGGATCCCTACAAAAGAGCCACACCATGGCTGCAATCTCTCCAAAACACAACACTAGCAGATTCTTCTTTACACCACATGAACATCACCAATTTTTCTTGAAAGTTTTCCTCTCAAAGGGATTCAAATTCAGCAGATAACATTGATCGACTACTCTGCACCTTCATAGTACCTCCCTCGTGGCTAAGTGTACTACTAAAAGAAATTGAAATTGATGAGTTAATATACTTGTGCATACTATCACAATTAATAATTACTATTTAACTTCATTCTATACGTATAACACTTAAGTCTTAATAGATTTGTTTAATTAAACATGTAATCATCCCTATCACAATTAATAATAATTATTTAACTTCATTCTACACGTATAACACTTAAGTCTTAATAGATTTGTTTAATTAAACATGTAATCATCCCTATCACAATTAATAATAATTATTTAACTTCATTCTACACGTATAACACTTAAGTCTTGAACTAGGGTTTGGATGGATGGAGGGAGGAACGAGTTAGCCTGCTGTAGGTGGCAAGGGCGCCGTACCTCTGTCACGGTCAGGGTGACTGCACGGACTTCGAGGAGGGAGTTTCCTTAAGGTTTCTGTAGTTTTGTCTTGGTAAGTAAGTTTTCATCCCTCAAACTATTTTTCTTATTTACCCTGGTAACTTTGGAGGTTTCGTTGTTTTAACCTACTATGGAGCTGTTAGACGGAGTTGATTATGGCAGTGATTATTTACGGCATGATGATATTTGGTCATCACCACCTGACACGCTTAGGGTTGGTAATGGTGCCGGCTTCCTTGGTGGATGTGGGGATGGGAGCATCTGGCCATTGGATCCCAATCCTTTACTTAGTTTAGTTGTTGATCTTGGCTCAGAAACTCCTAATGTGCTGGGTAGAGATGTGTTTTCCTTGCATACGACTGTTATAGATGACGTTTTGGATGGTCAAAATAAGGGGGTCAATATTTGGGGATTTCAGGGTAAAAACCTCCCACAATTCTTGCCTGTTGCTTTGCCTTCAGAGATTGGGAATATCTCGGAGTTCCTAATTTCTTCCGGGGGTTCATCCATTGGAACGATTGTTGGTGGCAGCGGTAATTCTCCGGCTAAGGCTTTCACAGAGGTTGGTGACTCTTTTTTATCCTCTGCTGGTGGCTTTCTTGCAGTTAATCTGGGCTTTACAGAACATCGGGGCTTCCCTAGCCCAACCTTGGCTTCTTCATCGCGGGTTGGTCTTCTGGACGAGGGTTTTGTGACTTTGAGGACTAGCTGTGTGCGAGCCAAAGGGAGAAGGAAATGGCTTAAAAACATGGGTAAGGCACCAAACTATTCCCTGGGAGAGGATATTGGCTTCCAACAAATTGTTGTAATGGTTAAATCGGTCCTGGTTGGTAGGGTTTATGGTAGGTCGGTGGCTCTTAAAAATGTTATTCGGTGGGCCACCGGGGCTTGGTCTAGACACTATGGGTACGTCCCGAGAGTTGTGGCTCTCTTGGGTGGGTGGTTTTCTTTCCATTTCTCCTCGGATGATCATGCTTAGTGGGTTTTAGGCAGGAACTAGAGCATGGTAAATGTGCCTTTGCTTCTTAAACCGTGGAATCCTTTATTTGATGCTAGCCATGAGCGTATGGATACCATTCCGCTCTGGGTCCATCTTTCGAGGCTCCTGTTACATTACTGGGCCGAGGAGCATTTGAGCCGCATTGGTAATTTGTTGGGGACTTATTTGGATGCTGATTTTTCCTACATTTCGACTTCGATACAGAAGGTTGCTAGAATCTTGGTCAATATAAATGCTAGAGATGGTTTGTCTGATGATATGGACCTCAGTTGGGGCCCTTATACTTTTCCACAAACCCTAGATTATGAAAATGTACCGTTTAGGTGCAAACGCTGCCATGAGTATGGTCATCCGGCCGTTGAATGCCATCTTCCGATGCGTATCAGATTTGGGTCTTCATTGAAGTGGTGGTTTTTGGAGGAGGAAGGTGGTTTGGAGCCGGAAGGTGATAATGGGGGACATTCTGAGCTGGTGCATTTGGAGTCGCCTACTGGACCGGTGGAAGGTGTGGTTCCCTTGGGTGAAGATGGGGTTGTGCCGGATTTGGCATCCTTTGTGGAGATAAAAGAAAGTACTCATACCCCGGTCATGGAGGAGACTCCTGAAGTATTACATAATTCTCTGCTACAAACGCTGGATTTAGCAGCTGGTACTTCTTCTTCTCCCTGTTCATCTCCTTCCTTTAATTTCTTTATAAAGAACTTATCTTTTCTGGGTCTTGATTGGGTGGAAGGCCTAAAAAACTTACATATATCGTCTCATTTTTTGTCACCTACCACAGTTAATACGTGCATTCCTTTGAAGCCCCCCCTGTTGTTCCCTTGTTGTTGGAGACTACTCCTGTTCTTGTCACTGAAGTTTCCCTTGAGAACCAGTATGTAGTACTTCAGCCTTCTTCCCCTTCTAGTTCTTCCGAGTCTAGTTACTATCTTCCTTCCATGAATAAGGTTGCTGCGGCTGGGATTGGAAAAGATAAACCCAGGGTGGCAAAAGTTAGAGGTCGGAAGTCATTTATCTCTCATGCTAAGTCCCGTGCTTGTTCGGATCTTAGGAATGGTAAACAACTTTCAATTGAAAGGGCACTTAGAGCGGTGAATGCCCATCAAGAGGGGTATCGATGAAAGTCATGCCCTATAATTGTAGGGGTCTTGTTGGTCCCTCCAAAATACCAACTTTGCGTCGGATGTTGGCACTGGAACATCCGGATATTTTGTTGTTACAGGAAACTATGTGTGGAGGTGAGGAGGCTCTGGGAAGGTTGAAGTCTTAGTTCCCGGGCTGGTGTTTCGAGGCCTCAGATGCTAGGGGGTGTTCAAGGGGCTTGGTGTTCGGGTGGAGGGAATCGAAGGTTAATGTTTCTTCTCTCCAGGGGATGGAGTCAGTTTTGGGGATGTCTTGTCGATCTTTGGAATCTGATAGGGTTTTTACTATTGCTAATATCTATGGGCCATACTGTGATAGAGTTCCCTTTTGGGAAAGGTTATTAGCCAGGGAAGTTCTTAAGGGTGAATCGGTGATCTTGGTAGGGGATCTCAACTTTTCTTTGGGTCAGGATGAAGTTTGGGGGCCACGTGCTCAGGTGGATCCTCTGTCTGCATTTTTTATTAGAAAATTGATTGAAGGAAATATGGTTGATGTCGAACCTGTGTGCTTAAAGTCATCGTGGAGGAACAAAAGGGTGGGGGAGGCTAGGGTGGCGAAAAGACTGGATCATTTCTTAATCTCTGAGAAGCTGGTGGATTCTTTTTTCTACATCAGGCAGTGGATTGGTTTAGGGGGTTGCTCTGATCATGAGCCTATTTTTCTGGAGTTGAAGGCTGGTCCAAATAAGCCCCCTGCTCCTATGAAATTTAACAAGACTTGGTTAAAGGATCCCACCTTCATTAATCTTTTTCACAGTTTATGGATTCCATATCAGCCTGTTAATGGTCTTTTTGCAGCTTTTCATTTTGCAGAGAATGTTAAATCTCTCAAGGGCCTGATCAAACTGTGGGCTGTTAATAAGAGGGACATGGATGAGTGTGATTTAAAGTTGCTTGAAGAGGAGATTGCTACCATCTCGCTGAGATCAGATGGAGGGTATCTTTCACAAGCCACGAAGGATGCCCTTGTTTCTTTGGAGGAACGGAGAAATTTGTTTCTTTTGAACATTGAAGAGACCTGGCGTTTGAGGAGTAGGGCTATTTGGCTGGAAAGTGGGGATGAAAATACGAAATTTTTTCATAGATGTGCCAAAGGAAGGAGATCTGCTAATACTATTTGGGGTTTGGATGATTTGGAGGGGAATACACATTCCACTTTTGAGGGGATGGCAGGAGTGGGGGTACAACATTTTCAAGATCTTTTTAAAGCCAATGATAGAGTGAATATTGAGGAGGTAATCAGGGTTGCACAATTGTTTCCATGTTTTGTAGAGGAGGAGGATAATCGGATGTTGATGGAAAACATAACTGTTGAGGAATTAAAGGAGGTTCTCGGTAGCTTCCAGAAAGATAAAAGCCCTGGGTCGGATGGTTGGACCATCGAATTTTTCATAGCCCTCGTCGACATTATCGATGATGACCTTTTGCAACTGGTGGAAGATTCGAGGAGGGAAGGAAGAATTCCTACCAACATCAATTCCACGTTCATCACTCTTATACCATACGTGGACTCTGCTACTACACTCAATGATTTCAGACCTATTTCTCTTTGTAACTGTGTGTACAAGATAGTCACTAAAATTATTGCCTACAGACTCAAATCCATCCTCTCTACTCACATTTCGGAGGAGCAATTTGGGTTTCTTGAAGGCCGTCAGATCCATGAAGCTATTGGGATTGCACAGGAGGGCTTACATAGAATAAAAACCAGGAAGTTGAAAGGGGCCATCCGGAAAATTGATCTATCCAAAGCATACGATAAGGTCAGCTGGTTATATATTCATCTTCTGCTCACACATCTGGGTTTTTATATTGGTTTTATCCGTTGGGTCATGAGATGTATCACTACGATATCTTTCTCGGTCCTTTTAAATGGTGCAACAACCCCTTTTTTCATTATGGTCGTGGACTTCGTCAGGGTTGCCCTTTATCTCCTCTTTTGTTTTTGTTGGTGGTTGAAAGTCTAAGTCGGGCTATAAAGGAGGCCAAACAGTCTAGTTCTTTTGTTGGTATTTCTTTAGCCCCTGGTGTAAATCTTACCCATCTTCTTTTTGTAGATGATATTTTCATCTTCTATTCAGGTTCTTGTAGAGAGGAACTGAAGCTAAAGGAAATGTTAGATATTTTCTCTCTATCTACACGGATGGATATTAATGTAGGAAAATCTTCCTTGATTGCTTCGCTTTTATCAAAGGAAGAGCTGATTACATATGCTGGACTCTTTCCATTCACTCTACTTATCCTCTCGGATGGACTAAAGTATTTGGGTTTTAATATGAAACCAAATGATTATAAGAAGTAGGATTGGGTATGGCTTATAGAGAAATTGGAAAAACGTTTGAAAAGTTGGAGCTTCAGGTGGCTCTCGAGAGCTGGGAGACTTGTTTTAGTCAAATATGTTTTGGAAGCTATTCCAGTTTACTGGATGTCCTTGGCTTGGATACCCTGGGGTATCTTGGATCAAATTAGGAAGATTTGTTTCAGGTTTCTTTGGAGTGGTAAGGAGGATGCACAGGTCACTCCCTGGTTCGATGGGATCGTATTGCAGCTCCAAAAGCTCTCGGTGGTTGGGGCTGTTTCATTTTTCTAAAGCTCTAGCAGCAAAGTGTGGTTGGAGGCTAATCTAATCTGGGGGTTTCTGGGCTCGCATTATGATCCATAAATATATTGAGCCTGAGTCCATTGAAAATTGGATTCGTTCCCCAAGAAAATCACATGCTGGGGGCTCGTGCATTTGGAAGGCTGTTGTAACATCTTTTCATGTCATTGAACAAAACTTGGTATGGGATGTCGGTAATGAACAGAGGGTGAGATTGGGAGTGATCCTTGGGTTGGTTGTGTAGATCAACATTTGTTGTTGGAAGGAACGATTGAGGCATTGGCACATAGGGGAGTACATTTCCTCTATCAGTTGGCAGATCCGGGGAATCTATGGATGGGTAGTCCCATTTGGAGAGCAGCAGATTTCTTTGGACTTGGGGGACAAATGGAGGTGGAATTAAGCCTTTATTTAAGAGCACTCCGAATAGATCATATATTTATAAGTGAGGAGGAGGATGAACTTGTATGGGATGGTGACACCACCGAAAATTATACACCCAAAGGTGGCTACCTATGGATCAGTGAGGATGTGATGCTGGGGGATCTGATCTGGTGGTGGAGTAAACCGTGGAAACTACAGTGTCCACATAAGACTTGTGTATTCATGTGGTGTGTGTTGGTTAATAGGGTACCGACGTGGGATTTTCTTCAGCGAAGGTGTTTGCAGGGGCCGAGACGTTGTCACCTCTGCATTCGTGAGGAGGAGAATGTGCTGCACTTATTTCTTTCTTTCCCTTTTATCAAAGTTGTTTGGGTTATTGTTTCAAATATCCTAAAAGTCCCCTTTCTATGGACGGGAGACTCGGTGGCTGATGCTTGGAGCCAGTGGTTTCATAATCCTATTTTTCGTTCATACAGAGCCCTTCCTTTAATTGTCATCTGGGGGGTATGGTTATCACGGAACAAAAGAATTTTTTCTGAGATTGAGGGACTTCCTGCTTTGATGGCTATCAATAGTTGTTGGATCTTCCTATCCTTCAAACAAATGTCACAACCCTCTCCTTCCATAACTATTATGCCTGTGGATATTGATCACACTCAGCCTTGGGGTTTTTTCGACGAGGCTTGTCAGAATGATCTGTGTGGGGGAGGGGCTCTTCTCTTTCTGTCTACTGTACATTACTTTGTGATGTCGTTGGGATTTGGGAGGGGGAGAAACAACTGGGCAGAGATATTGAGCCTGAGATACCTTATTTCATATGCCCTAGAAAGAAGAATCAGGAACATTAATATCTATGGTGATTCTTTAAATGTGATCAAATGGGTCTCAGGTACTCAACAGTGTAACAATCGGAGATTATCATATGTTTTGGAACAAGTTCAGAATGCTTCTCTTACATTTGATACTTTTACTTGCAGGCATATTTTCCGTGAGAATAACTCAAAAGTGGACAAGGCTTCGAAGGAGGGGCTGCTGTTGGGGGTTGGAATGTGGAAAATCTGTGAATTTCGGGAAGGGAATGGAAGGGTCTTCTACCATCGTCCGTTCATAGAAGGATGATATTGAATCTTTTTGCTACCTTTATGAAGTATTTTTGTACAAAAAGTTAATGCAGTATTATAATTGTCAGCACTTTGTGCATCTTTAGAAGAAGTTTTGGATACTATATGTATAGCTTTAAAAAAAAAAATACTGTTTAACACAGTCAAACCATATTTTAATGTTATGTAAATGATGTTAATGCTCACGTGGTGAGAACATCTAGATCTTATCAGTTTTCAGCTTTCAAGTTAGAACATATCAGTTAATTTTGACACTCTTTAAGAGTGATGATGATCAATGTAATTTCGTACTCTAACAGATGAAATGAAATTACGCTTTTTTTTTTCTGGGAAAAAAAAATAACACTCAAGTCTTAATAGATTTCCAATTCATGGACATAACAAAAGTATGTTTTTTTTCTCTGGAAAAAAAAAGTCTTAATAGATTTGTTTCAATTTCACTTAACACCATTTATTAATTCATGTTATTTTTCAACTTATTACCCCACACATTGGCATTTTGTCAAGACTTCAACAATTAATAATGACCACTACACGTGCACCAAATTGCGCCTTACTTTGATCCATGTGTGAAGTCTATGTGACAGATGTGGTGAGCATTTTTTGGTCGAGTTTCCAATGTTCGAGGAAAATGGAAGGAGTTTCAACAAAAACGTGTGTGATTTCTGCAACTCAATAAACTTGATAAAAGTATTCAGAACAATCAATGTGGTTTGCAACGTAGAATTTTTCATATACGTATTTTTCATGTCCAATTTTTGTCTAACTTTGTCACAGATGTGGTGATGCGATTGAATATTTTTTTGTCAACTTCTTGTCATAGATGGAAGAAATTTCAATGAAAATGATTGGTTTTTCCAATGCGAAAAACTTGGTAAAAGGAATAAGCCCAATCAATTTTACCAAATGCCCTGTCACCAAGCAAATCCTGCATCAGAATGAGGTATTGATTTTTAATCATATGTTGCAATGTATCTTTAATTAACCATGTAATCATCCCTTATTGCTTAGGATGGGATCCGTCTTCGCTTATGGATTCATCAGAGCTATACGCTTCTTGGAAAAGGCAATTTTGCGTGGACATCAAAACCTGCATTCTCAACGAAGAAATGACGGATCCATCTATGAGAGAGGCCATCGGGGAGCCTCTGCTTCCGAATCCAGAGTTGGTTGATTTTGTTGAAAGGAAATGTTCAACCCAGTCTTGGCAAGGAATTATAACTCGCCTGTGGCCTAAGTACACTAAGTACATCGATGTGATCGTGATTGGTGCAATGGCTCAATATATTTCTAGACCTGCAGGGTTTCGCTCTCACAGAGTGCAAATGGCTTCTCCCTCTGGTGGCGAGCTCGCTTATATCGATCCTGCTGATTGTGGCCAACTTGGTTTGATCTGGGGATCCCCGTCGTTCCGAGGGGTCACCGCGCAAGCTCATATTTGAATTGGAATCCAGTTTGACAGATAGGATGCCGGTAGCGCCTAGGCTACTGTACTTGATATTAGGATCCGATGACGATGGAAAGAGGATCAAGAGGCTCCTGCAGGCGGTTTATGATCCGAGGAATAAAAATGTCAAAGTTGGTACTTGTCAAAGCATTAAATGAGTAAGTTTTGTGGATTATTATGCGGACAAGGGGTGGCTCCTCATTCGTCGTTGACAGACGACGAAGGGGTGAGAGGAACCGCTCCCTTAAAATACGCCTTTGGCGTAATAAACTAAAAAAAAAACATAATAACAACACACTATGAAATAACATGGGATCGATACTGGGAACTTAAGGGGTGTTAAGAGAAAATCCGTTTAAATAATTATATTCATTACAATCATAGAAAGGTTAGAAAATGGCCAAGTAGCATGATACACAATTGCATTTTCATATTTAATGTGCAATGCCCCCTTTCCTTTGTTCACATTTGGTTATACATGTAATGACCTAGACTTTATTAATGTAGATAGACCCTCACTACTCTCACTTCCCATTCACAAACCTTAAATCAAACATTAGACAATGCTCATTCAACAATCGACCCTACTTTTCTAATTAAGTGTCTCATGTAAATAGAGCAACCTCGTGCACAATCCAATGTTTGCTTATTAATACCCATTAGGACACTAGAGTCGCATATACACTTAATGACCATAAAGCCCATCACCATTTACAATGTCCACTTCATTAATTCTCACTATGTCATAACTTTTGAAGGTTGTGCCATTGTAACCAACACATTGACCTAGGCTCACAACACCAACTTGTAGTAAATGTCCATCATGTACATAGTTGTTTATGACCACATCCATTTGCATACACATTAACTTAGACATCGATGCACCATACGAGATGTGAACATTTAGTGACAGTGAAAGTTAGTCACTAGAGTGATTTACAATAAGGCTACGTGAAGATCACATGAGCACATCTAAGGGACAAAATACGACCCTATGAAGAAAATTGGCTTGTCATCTTATTCAATCATCCTCTTTTATGGCAACTCCTTTAAAGAAAACATTTTTCTAAACTTGACAAATTTTGCTTATGAGAAAGCTTTAGTAAATATATCAGTTGATTGATCTTCGGTGGTGCAATATTGTGTCGCATAGGGATAGGGATGGAGAACCACACTACCATAAACATCACCAACAAGTAGGAAGGAGAGAGTGGAGTCACCGCTCGATTTTAGAGAAAAAACAAGAATCCCTCGGGGAGAATGAGACATGAAGGAAAGACAAGAAAAAAAGGCCTCTAAATTAATTAGGGTTTGAATGTTGATTAGTTATCTAGGGATGTAGGTAAATTAAGGTTTTCAACAAGTAATTAAGAACAAATTAACAAAGGAAATGCAACCTAACCTAAGGTTAAATTTTCAAAAGTTCATTTCATGAACTAATCAAAGTAAGTGTTGGAAATGAAATAAAGGATAAACGAAGAACCCACCTAAATGAATTCCATTATAGATGTTAATTTTTCTTGGGTTAAAGATGAGAGTGCTAGCAGGTCTCCAAGAGAGTGTTCCACCTTCTTAACCAACCTCCATGCACAACTCGATCCTCTTACAAAGCAAACTCGGTGCACCAATATCCATTACAAAGTAATAAAAAGAATAGATCTACCATGTATAATGATATAACAATATGTATTGAATGGAAACCCAAGTACCCTTGGAAGGGTTTGATTCCTCCCTTACTCTAGTTATGGTGGATCCTTGATTCCTTGAGTTTGTAGGGCATCCAAGGTATGAGTGGACTAAAACTCTTGAGTTGCTTTACGATGAGACAACAAGCCTGCGAGGTTGGTGCCGAACTAATAACAAGATTCCCTATTGAGGTGTTGGAAAAGACAAATTTAAGCATCCCAAGGGACTAGTAAGAGAATCAGAAAGCGAGAGAAAAATTTGATGCCAATTCGAGTATGTACCTGGAAGATAATGAGATAGGGAAAGAAGATGTGAAGAGACTCCACAAAGAGGAATTGAAATGTGATGAAAGCTCATATTGAAATGGTTTGTTGATCAAAGTGCGCAGACAAAAGCACAAAGACACAAAAAGAAATAACATAAATCTTGACACTAATAATCTCTTTTATTAATTTCCATGAATCAATTTACAAAGGTTGTTTACAAATTCAGAGTCAAAGCTTTATTTTAGTCGGTTTGGTGTTATGTTACAGTTGGTGATTATCTATCCTTTTACACTTGCTCTGAAAAAATGGCCAGAAGGATCCCTTTCTTTTGGAGTTCGGTCTCTATTTATAACCTCCTTCAACGCCTCATTTCTCGCTCAATTTTCATCTAGAAGCCTCTGGGCGCTTCCCTTCTGTAGTTATTAGCATTCAATGCTTCACCTACAACTTCCTTGGCGTACCTTTCCATATGGCACATCTTGCAACCACCATAACTCCTACAATAACTTCTCCAACTACTTTCAACAATTGCCTGGCTTTCTATGCCTCAACTTCCTCGGTCGGTCGACTCTTGACCCTTTTAGCTTTTTGCGGTCTAATCGATTCTCGTCGGTTCCCTTTTCCGTCAGCCATTCCTTCCACTTCTCTGCCTCTTTGTTCATCTCAACCCGACTTCTTCTCAATTGCCAATCTATCTACTCTCCAATTGTTCTCAACCTTGTCAACTCATCCCGTAGTCGATCCTACCAACCTACTTGCCCGTTGTCGACTTTTTCTCGTCGACCTTCTTCGCAACTCGACCAATCTTCCGACTAGTCTTTCGCTCAACTTCCTGGGCTTTGTTTGCACATTGTTCCTTCATCTGGAGTTCATTGACTCTCCTCTAGACGACTTCAGTCGTCTATCTTTGACTGGGTGTCTTAGGGCCCAATGCCCCTGCATCAAAATGTATAATAGTAAATGGAATGATCTCAATGTATAACTGAATGACAAAGTAGTTGTGAAAGAGAGACACCCATACATAAAAGTCAAATCACATAATTTCACTACATACAAAAGTTATTGAGGTCTTGCTATGGGTTTTCCCTTAAAACAAGCCTTTTATTATATGAACCGCAAAACATAGTTACATTATATCTAGGAAATATATAGTTCGCTTAATGCCTTGAGACTAAAATAGGTTAAGAAATATTTAACTCATTAAGCTATGTATAAATAAAACACAAATGGATTTAGGTCATCATAGATATATAATAAGCATCTTGAGTAGCTATGGACCCAATCAAGGGCTTGTGCCCCAAACTAGACCATGGATTAAGGGGACATGTAATGCCCCACATTTTGTGCACTGAATTAAACTTGGCCGAGACCTTGGAGTTATCACTAATTCATGTCAACTTCATTTGACCTTGATTTGATGGCAGTTGTGAGAGGATATGACTTACAATTACGTGATATGTGATTGTAACAAATGTGTGTTTATATTGCCTTGAGATTTCCTTATGTTGTTATTGAGAGAATTCATCTTTTCTAATTTATTGTTGTGCTCATTGTTTTGCTATTATTACTCATGGCTTGTGAACCCAACATGGCTTAAATCAAATGTTATATTTGACATGAAGCTACTTATGAGTTTTGATTTTTAATGGAGACATCAAATGACATGCCTAAATTGTGGTTTTTTTTTATCACAAACAAAGATATATCTTGATGGGTTATTGATTTTTATAGAGGAGTACACTATTAGCTTGTGGTTTCTATGGATGTCACATCTAGTGTCGAATATCAGGACCAGATGAGCCTCATACAGGCCTTTAGTGAGAGGTTGGTCACCATCGTTCCTAGGGAGAGACTCATTATGCGTGTGACTTCCATCACTATCTTGCATATGGACATGAACTGAAATATCGCCCAAGCCAAGGCTTTGAGGAGAAGAATCCTATGAGGAATTGGGATTAAAATGAAACCCCAAAGAATTCCCCTCATCATCAAACCACTCCACTCGACAACCCCATTGATTTCCATCCATAATGTTCCCAGCCAGGTCCATCCCACATTGCGAAGACTCCAAGGAGAGCGAACTCAGGCCACCGGAAAACCAAGTAGTGAGGGTATGTTCTTTAAAAAAAGCAGACATTCCCAGCCTTCGGCTTGCAGCTCACTTAGGCCAACCATGGAGTCTGAGACGAAGCATGCAAGCTTGAAAATCAGAAAACCATAAACACAAATGATTCTTCCATCCACACTCGCTCGTCTAAATAACCACCCGATCTCGCTACAATTGCCACAAAGAAAACCACATGCGAAAAATAAATTGTTCCCACTCTTCATGACATCAATTAGGCATACCCTCTAAGATGACATAACTTCCTCATTAACTGCCATCGCATCAAAGGACATATATTTTTTTTTATAACTAAAACGAATAATTTTTATTAATAATAAAATAACAAATGAGTAAGTTATAATTGAAACCATTCTGCCATCACATCAAAAGACACATATGTATTTGTTATAACTAAAACGAATATTTTTTATTAATAATAAAAAAAGAGTAACCTATAATTGAAGCCAATCCAACTGATTACATTGTTCAGATATTCAACAGAAAAATATTTTATACACTGAGGTTCATACAAATTGCATCAAATGACATATTAGAATTGAAACTAGAGTCTTCTCCATTGAGAGGATACATAAGAACTCCAATGAGAGATAATTTAAGCCCACATATCATCATTATAAACATTCGCATAAGGTGGATATGGCCACCACTTGGCTTGGCCACTTGTTGGCCGTATTTATCATTCATGTATTTGTAACACCCCATCCGGGAACTGATATGTAATAGTTTTAAAATTAAGAAAAATCTAATATTACATTTTAATTTTATAAAAAACAATGCCAAGAAATTAGAAACAATGCATATGCACGATGTGAGAAAATATGAATGATATTATCGTATCAATTTAAACGTGTATGTGAAATTTAATGTTTTGAATTATGATTTTTTTAATAAATAGTTTATTTAAATTTTATTAAATAAATATTTGAATAAAATTGTTATTGAATAAGTCAATCTCGAATTTTGGTCCATGAGTCAATCTGATTTCTTCTTAGGAAGCACTACCTTGTTTAATGTTATGGGGAATTTAGTTTAACTAGAAATAATGCTATTATTTTAGGGGAAAGAGGTACATTTAGGATGGCTAACTCATCATATTAGACTATTTTGTAGAGAATGCATGAAGATATCTAAATAAAAAGTTTATAGAATTCCATAAGAGTTAAGTATTGAATATTCCAGACTTTGAGGGTATTTCGATGGAGCCTATTGGGGAACTACATAGGTATGTGGAGCTGGGGCCATTTTCTTTATGGATAGTGCTTGATTATTTTCTTTAAAATATGGAGTTGGTATTGTCATAAATGACAGAGCATAATTATATGCATTTTAGATATTATTCAAAGTTGTTGTTGACAATCAGGTGGGAAGACTACAGGTTCTAGGGGACTCTAAACTATTGATGGATTGGACAAATGACAAAAATCAAATCACAAATTTGGATTTAGCGCCTATTATGGAAAGGATTCTGGTATTAAGGGAGCAATTCAAGGAGTTATCATTTGTACATGTATACAAAGAATTTAACCACAAAGCTAATTAGTTATCAAAAGAAGTGTTGACACCGAAGGAAAGGCTACTGCTTGTTTAAGAAACAAGGGATAATGTCCCTTTGGTTGTTGAGCATATATCTCTTTTTTGAATATTTTTTTGGCACGTTTTTTGTTTTGATATTGGAACTTGGGATCCTAACATGTTTGTATAATTTTTTCATTTCAGTTTGTCTCTACTAATACGATGAAGCAAATTATGGTATGTCTGTAAGGAGGACTATAAATGTCATTTGTATAGGGTGAGGTCAATTTGGGAGAGATGGATGAAATTTTTTGGAAGTTTAGTTTAGAACTAAATGGCATGTGAAAGTGTATTTTGATTTCTTTTTGGAAAGATCAAATATAATAATTTTTTTCTTGGAAAAAGAGAGATGAAATTTTAACATTTAATTTACGAAAATATTTTTGATGAACTTGTTACAAATTATTTTTTCTCTTCACAAGTCACTGACTATGAATTTGAAGAGGAATCATTTTCTATAGATTGTCAATAATGTGTGGGAAAACACGGTCTATGACTATAATCAAAAGTAACTACAAAATCTTACACTATATTCTAAGAGGTCACATACCCAACATAAAATGCCATTACTTAATCAAATCTAAACTTAAACAACATGCATAGAAACACTTAAACACACATGGTAGGTGTTGATCTCAATTTGATCATTACAATGCACTTAGAATCCCTCATGCAACGACCAAGGCGAATCATATCTATAAACTATGATCCTTCAATAAACTTGATCACACGAGCAATATAATCAAACAAAACCAATCACAAAGGGCTAGATTTGCACTTGAGACATTTGCACCATGAGGTAGGTCATACCAATAATTGAAAGTAAGCCACAAAAGACCAAATATGCATTTAACACCAGTTGCACTAGATGCTAAAAAACCATTGAGGGGTATAGGGCTTAATTAAAACTAGAGTCCACCTTCATGCAAAAAACATGGGATAGAGAGCATATGATCCACACGCAAGGAACCACCACCAAGAGAATTTGCAAATGCCTACCAAATTATGATCCAAAGTTACCTTTACACTTTACTTAACCTCCAATCATTAACACCCCTACAACACTAGACTTTCCAAATGCCTTTTGCAGTATATGGAAGGAACACTATCAAGGTCCAGGGTAGGGGATAATGGGGTGGGAGGGAGGCATGGGATGCCTCTCCTCTTTCCCTTCACTCCCTCATCCACCACATCATAATTAATTAAAGGAAGATAAGAGAGAGTAGCAATATGTAGTGAAATTTCAACAAATGAATATGTTATTATAATAAGATACACTATAACAACTACAAATTAAAGATAGTGCACAAGGTCATCAACGATAATAGTATTGGAGTTGGATAAATATTTATGTTGTAAAAACAATTCCAAATCACATATATACTGTACATATTAAACTAATTTTAAGGTTCATTTTATAAAAGTGTTATATACCCATCCATTGATTTGACTAAATGAGGAGGTAATTATGAATTATAGGTTTCTAAATTTCTCCCTATGGATCATAATACAAATTCATAATTTTGAATTGCATGAGTAAATTTGTGAATGTAAAACACAACATAATTTAAAACTCTGTCTATACATACATCATACATAAACAAGCATATTTGTTACAGTAAAAAAAAAAAATCATTCCACATTCATGTACAGAGACAATACATCATCTTTAACAAGAAGATCTAAGCAACCGACTATGTAAGAGCGATTTTCCACCCAACCATAGGTATCAGCTGTGGATACCACCCCTAAGCTGGGCTATGAGGCCACCAGGACGAAGGAAATACCTATAGGTTTCTCTCTCAACCCACAACCCAATTTCTCTTATGCTTAACCAAACTACCCACCTTTGAGCATTTACAGAGATATCACCCAGTAATCCCAGCCATGGCGCTCTTTTATACTGTCCAACAAAACACAAGGACAAGATTTCCCTTCACTGATCCATAGTTCCCTTAAGAAATCCAACCCTTACAATGCTTACCAATAGGTGCAAAAAGAGTCAAATATGCTGTATGCTATTGGACAACCTCCTGTAGCATTAATTCATGGTTTCTCAAGCATTTAGGAGCCCAACCTCTATGCTCACCTACAACCATATATTTTCTCTCAAATTTACAATTTTCCTTCACAATTTCGAATTTTCTGGTTATGGCATAGTATGGGTAACGACAATGGAATGAATAATAAGAGGGACAAATTCTCTATAGTGTTAAAAATCAGCTGTAAAAATCTATCCCCTAAAAAATGGATGATAGACTAAAAAAAATGAGAGAATCGTGAAGAGACCACTGACATTACTTTTGACCATAGAAGAGAGGACTCTTACAACAATTGTAGAAGTATATTCATTGAGACTTCCATAACTACATGAGAAGATTCCCCTCACTAACCTCACACATACATTCAATGATTGGATTTAATAGTCAACGTGAAGTAATTGACTCATTTAAGGTACATGGCAACAAATGAATGAGTACTAAGATTCACACTTGGCAATAGAGGATTTGATCTCCCATAAGCCCCATTTCCTCTTCCCGTCTCATGAAATCACAACCCCCCTAGTGCTCTTTACATGGCCATCTTGGACCATTTTATTATTTTTTCAACATAATATTTACATAGCATTGGAGCTAGCATGACACACCAACCACATGGTCCATAAGCAAGCACCACTTCAAACTTAAAAAATAATTAATTTTATTTTAAAAAATTCATTTTCTCCTTAACGGTCATCTACTTTGAATTTTAATTGAAAAACCAAGTTCAAAGAGAGACACAGATCAGTAACGACAATCCGAGTGAATGGACGGCTGCGATTAAACATCGTCTCATTTTCATTTAGTGGCATCAATGTTGGCAAGCGCTCCGCCCTTACAGACACGACGGCCGATAGCCAGTGGAGCGTCTTAATTCCACGGGCACTAGCCGGTGGACTCCCGCTCTCTCTGCATTTTCAAACTTAGAGCTTCTTCGGGAGCAAACCCTAGGGAGCGATTGATCGAGCAGAGAAGGCTTGGTTCTGCTGCTTAGTCTTCCCTGACATTAATTTACAGTTGGCCGTATGCCTGTTTTCTTTTCAATGGATTCGTAACCGTACGCAGTGCTTTATTTTGGCGTTTGTTGCCGTTCAATTTGACCCAGAAATCCTCGTCCTGTTTTCTCCACAAAACGTTCCACATGAGCAAGAAACCTACCTGTTTTCTTGCGGTAATAAAAAGTTTCCGTCGGCAGACGGCCTTCTGCAGATTTTGCATTTGAACTGGAGCAAGGCATTATTGTATTTGAGCGAAATTTCGACACAGGAGAGGCTGGTGTTGCTGTTATTGTTTATGTGCCAGGAAGCATTCCTCTTTAGAAAAAAATATTACACTTGTTTTTTGGCTGGGAATCCCAGAAACTTGTGTAATTGTGGGTTGGAGTGTGGAATATGGGTTTGACTGTTTGAAAGAGCGGATAGCAGAACGACAGTCTGCGGTAGTTGATGAAGGAAGTAAGCCCTAGCTTCTCTAGTATTAACAGCTGAATTTTTAAAAAGTTTTTGGAAGGGATTGAATCATGATGAAGGCTGGACTACCCAACACTCGAAGCCGCACCGAGGCTTGCCGGGAATCTGTAAGTAGAAATCACGTTTCCTTTCTCTGTAAATTTTCTGTTTCCGTAATAACGCCTTAACCACAACCCCAGAAAACCGGAAATCTGATATTTACCTTGAGAAAATCATCTTTAATTCCACAGGAATTTCCCCAAAAAGAGAAGACACAACTTGCATTCTCAAGAAAATGATGTAATCGATAGATAAAAACGATATACACGTAGAGAGTAACTCCGCATCTTGCGTTCGACGAGAAAATGCTGGTTTCATGACAAGGAAGCCTGTTTGCTAATTTTTACTGTAAAGATGCGACTTCTGTGAAGACTTTGCAATAATGTATACTTTTCGTTGGAGAGAAATATACTTGGCTTATTTTTCTGTAAAAAATTGCAATTTCTCCGAATATTTTGCCACTACGCTTCTTCATTTTGAGAAATTGAATAAATCCCTACAAATCTCGATGAGCAGTACTATATTTCTACATAAACTTAGGGATCTTGTGTCAATTCTTGAAGAAGATGTGGCTTTATGAGAAAGCGTGGCAGAACCAGTGACAGCTACTTAAAATGCTGACTGTTCAAGAAGAACATATTAGGTTTCTTATTTTCCTTTTTGGCTGTCATAAGCGCCTGATCAATATAGCGTATGCAACAACGTGAATCCAGACACATTGAATTATGGTCCAAAAGTGGATGTAGATTAAAACGTGAACAGATGCTAAAACCTGTATTCTCATTTCCAAGAATGTAGAAATGTTTAATTATTAGTATTTCGTTTGTGTTTTTTCAGAAGGAGAATATCCCCATTGGTCCACCTGAAAAGAAAAGGAAGTTGTTTTTAAGAGATGACAATCCCAAACAAACACCTGCACCAAAAAGTAATGGCTGCGAAATGTTATCCGTTCTTTCCGCCAAGCAACAAGGGGAAGAATCAGTTCAAGCCGTTAGTGTAAATGGGCCTGAGGAATGTGAAGAAACTCAAATGACTACAAGTGAAGTAGAGGCTTTGATCAATATGAAGATGGCAGGAAAATCAAAGAATGATGCAAAGGTAATGCATTCTTTCTCAATTTTTATTTTTATCCTACCTTATTTTCTGGAAATATGTGACAATCTATGGCAGATACAATTAGCACAAGCATGAGATTTTGATGTTTAATAGGGTAGAATGGAACAAATGATGGATTACATCAGGAAGCTCCGAGCTTGTGGCCGCCAATTTCTTCAAAAGGAGGCCGGATATATTCTTCAGAAAGAGCAGCTCATGGGTCAGATAGAAGAGCAGAGAAAAAAACAAGAGGAAATTGGTAAGTCTGATTTTGCATTTCCTCTTATGCAACATACATGTACCATATAAGAAAATTCAATAAGGTCTGAACAATATTTTCAGCAAATTACTATTGTTAAATTTCTCTGGTATAACATTTCTGCCTAGTAATCATAGAAATGAATTATGTCTTCTGTTAGCTATTGGTAGCTGATACTTTAGCATCGTGGTGAGCATCTCTCTTCAAGGTACCACCATGTAAGTAGTGAGTTGGAATTGTGATCTCAATAGTTTCATTACATTCTCCAGTTTCTGCAATGAAGCTTGAGAAAGAAAAGGTGGATGATGAAGTCACAAAGCGAAAACTAAGATGCTCTAATCTCGAAGCAGAGCTTGCAAAAGTCAACGCAGAAAAAAAGGTATCTTAATTTGTTGTTGTTGTTCTTTACTCTTTTTATTTTTTAATCACATGCAGAGTTCAATTCAATTGTCTGTTTTTCTGCTCCATTGATTGATTACCAGGTTATGTTAAGTGTATAACCGAAATATAATTGTATCCAGGAGCTTCTGATTGTGCATGACAAGGATTCAGAGGCATTGCGTATTGTTGGAGAAGAAAAATCAAAGCTTGCTGACGAGATAGACAAACTTAAGAGTGAACTGTCAACTTCAAATGATCAAGTGCGCAAACTGTTTTATATTGCTTTTGCTTTTTCTGTGCTTCTGATATTACACATTGTGAGAAGTTCATTGGTCATCATTTTAACTTCCCCTTTTGACAACCATGCTGACTTGTTTTTTCCTTTTTTGCCAGATCAAATCTTTACATGATATCAACAAACGACTAACGGAGTATAACACGAGTCTTCAAGTGTACAACAGCAAGTTGCAGACTGATGCTGCTGTTGCTACAGAAGAGAATATGAAGACAAAACAAGAAAAAGCTGCTATTGTAGAAACTCTTAGTGCTGTACGAGGCAGTGCTGCTGCTTTGCAGACACAGCTAGATAGTGCTAAGGCAAGTGTATTGTGGGTCTGATAATTTCTGTCATGCAGGCTGTGATATTTACAGTATTTTTGTGAAATTATTTCACCTTTCTATGTACCAAAGAATATTGTAATGCTTGAAGTCAATTCAATAGCAATTGATTTTGTTCCCTTGCCTAGATGACTTGTAAGAATGCCAATTAACACTCTGTTTATACTGGCAGGAATCTCTGCTAGAAGGAACAAAACAGAGGAATGTCTTGAATGAAGAAATAGAGAGGCTGCATGGAGAATTTCAGCATGTTATAGAAGACAGGGATCGATGCATAAACCAAATCCTGGCTCTTACAGAGGAGAATGCAAGGTTTAAAGAATTCACAGGAAAATCAGCATGTGAACTTCAGATACTTACTACAAAAGCAACTGCACTTGAGGTAATCTAAATATAAGATTACTTTTCAGTCAAAACCATTAAGTGATCTCCTTATAACTTTAATTGAGCTCCTGCAGAATCTGGTAAATACTGTTGTAATATATGTAGATACTAGTAAGTGATTTACTCACTTATTTGTTTTCTCTATATGTCTTGAGATATTCAATTCTGAAAGTATTAATGGCTGAGGAAATGTTTGTAGGAAAGCTACATGTCTCAAGCAGAACAAATCAAATCCCTGCGTCAGCAACTTGATGTGGCAAATCAGAAATTGAAGGTCGGGGATAAAGTTTTCTGCCTAAAAGAAATGCAATTGGCTTTCCTTTTTGTTTCTTTGTCATCTGGAGAAATATTTTTGTGTCCTATAATGGTACTTTTATTTTATCTGTTCCATGTGGTGTGGCAAAGATCTGTCATTACCATGTTTACAATTTTTGAAAGCTTTATATGACATCTGGAAATGTTCATCTCAAGTGCAGATGGCAGATGCTTCTCTTGAACAACAGAAACGAGAGGGGGCTGGATACTTGTCAAAGGTTGAGGATTTGCAGGCACGACTTGCAGAAGCAGAGCATCAGCTACATGAAGGGGAGCTCCTTCGACGAAAGTTGCATAATACTATTCAGGTAGTTAGTAGTGCTAACATTGATAATACAAATGCATGTAGCTTTGGTTTATGCCAGTTCTAAGCTCTGAATCTGCTTGGTTCACTGTTGGCTGGCCATTTATCACTCCATAAAGCCTCTTATTGTTTTCTGGAATAGCTGTTGATTAATTCTTCTTCAAATATATGTTCATTCTCTGCTGTTTTCTTCATAGATATTTTGTTCCTGTCCTTTTTTTTTGCAGTAATGGTTGTATTATATTAGCAAAAACTGCTGCTGCCATTCTTGTTCAGCAGAATATACATGTCAAAGCCAAAAAAATGACATGTTACCAGAGACAATAGGACATCCAAATATACACAAATAGTCTAACAATACTACCCTGCTTAACAGCCTGCAGGTGTAAGTTCTAATGAACTGATTTAGTAGTAGTAGTCTGCAGCAAAACATAAACAAAGAAAACCAAAATGAAGGCCCCATAAGGGCTTGCTCAGTGGGTTTTGCTTGGGTACCCAAGTCGCCAGTTTTGCCCATAGAAGGGCCAATAGGGTCTTCAGAGAGTGTAGGGTCAGTCCAGTCATCAGAGTCTTCACTGGAAGTAGTAGCTGGGGGTAGATTCAGGTGGATCAAAAATGTGTGCCACAAGGTTAGAAAGACCATCTAGAGTGATCGATTGTTTGAGTTATTAACCTCTTAGAATGATCATGGTTGCTTTGGATTCTTCCCAATCTCAGATTTCTAGGATATGCTTTCCAAGCTCAAAGCATGCTCCACTAGCTTTTGTTGTTCATTGGCTGTCTTCCACTTCTCCTACTCTAACGTTGGACTATTGGCCATTCCTTTTACTTCCTCAATTTCCCTTTTGTGATGGTAGAGGCCATACCTTGGACCTCACTTTTCCCCAAGCAAAGAACAAAATCAATAGTTGTGAACCATTGTACCCTCCATTGCTTTGAACTTGTTGAAGCTCCTAAGGCATCGGATGGGCACCTAGGGCATCGAGGACCAAAATTTTCAGAAATCACTCAACAATATCCCAACAATTTAGTTTGCAAACCAAATACAGGAGGAATACTCACTAATTTGTCTTTCACGCCATTTAACTAAAACACCTTCACTAATTTCCATGTTGGAGAGGACAAGAGTTAAATCCATAGTTGATGGACACATTTCACATACATGAGGATTGGTTGGAATTTCCTTCGCATTTCGGATTCAATGGTAATGGGGGCTAGTCGGATGGAGATCTTTAATCTTCCTCGTCATTGGTATGTATGAGTTGTGAAATGTGGAGGGGAGATCCCCCCTGCCCTTCAATGTCTAAATTGCCTTCTTTTGGGGGATACAAAACTTTAGGTTATGAAACATGATGAAGGGATAGGGTGCAAGGATGCCATTGCCCCCCTTGCATCAATTAAAACATAACTTCCTTTGTTAAGGGTAGCCACTATGTTTGCCATCTTGTTTGCCTATGAATTGAGATCTCTTTGGACTTGGAAGGAGGTAGTGTGGATTCTTTGGGCCAAGGAGAGGACCCTTTGGATAATTTTGGTTAGTCTTCAGACTCTTCATTCTTTGGGAGGTTTTCTTATCCTTGGAGATCCAATGATAATGGATGAATCTCCTATGACCATTTCTTCTGTCATTCCATATTCCATGAGCTCTATGACTCCTTTGAGAATAGAAAGGGCCTTTGCCTCCTCGTTAGAAGCAATGTGAAGGCCCCAAGCTAGCTTTAATACTTTTTCCTTTAGGATCAAGAAGTACCCCCCTCACACTTGCAACCCCAAAAATGGCTTCCCTTAAGGAGGACAAGTGGTGGGGCTTTGACCGCACAAGTCATGAGATCATTTAAGATAATCCCTTAAGGTGCAACCATACATTTGACCACTACCTCAGTTGTCTCCATGGAAACTTCAAGGGGCCATAATGGGTCTTCATGTGAATTGAACATTGAATATGCTGAGAAATTTCTCATTCCTTACCATGGAGTCCAACCCCTTTCAGCTAAATGGCTGGCCTCAAGGAGGGCAAGTGGTTGGGCTTTGATCCACTTATGTGTGCATGGGTCACAAGGTCATTTAGTATAATCCCTTTGGGTGCAACCATGTTTGACCACTACCTTAGGTTTCCCCATGGGAATTTCAAGAGGCCATAATGGGTCCTTATGGGAATTGAACCTTGGTCAATGATAAGAAACTCCTCATTCCTTACCCAAGCCACAAGGTTCTATGGATTTGAAGGTTGAGGTTCAAATTCAATGAATTTGAAAGCGTCGGTTTAGATTTGCCGAACCTCTATTAAAATTCGACATAGATTTTAATGGGTTTTCAAGGTGTCAACATTACAGGTTACCATCGATTGCGAATGGAGGTCATCGATTGCTTGTTGAGGTTCAAATTCAATGAATTTGAAAGCTTCGGTTTAGATTTGCCGAACTTCTATTCAAATTCGACATAGATTTTAATGGGTTTTCAAGGTGTCAACATTCAGGTCACCATCGATTGTGAATGGAGGTCATCGATTGCTTGAGTTCGACAGCTGTGAGAATTGCATCACCCATAAGCATTTTGTGCTTTGTGTTGATGTATGCCATCGATTGATTGAGTTTGATGGGTGTGAAAATTGCGTTACTTGTTAGTGTTTTGTGCTTTATGTTGATGTGTGCGTTGACATGGTTATAGATAGATTAGTGACACTCATGAGCTCTAGGTTATAGATTAGTGACTATCATGGTCAACACAAATTCCACTCATGAGCTTTGGGTTACTCATAGGTCGCTGATAGGGTTACGACTCTCATGAGAGTTATCGGGGTTACTTATAGGTTGCCAACAGGGTTGTGTCTCTCGTGAGAGTTATTTGGGTTACTCATAGGTTGGTGACAGGGTTTTCATGTGAGTTACATTGGTTCTATCATTAACAAGAAATTAGAAATGCAAATATAAAGTTAACCTAATTTATATTTATACAATTTCTGAAAAATACATATATCAAAACATTCGTGCATAATTTTATATATAAAGTTATATTTATAAAAAATATTAGGTTTATTAATATATTTATATATACATTAATAGATAGATAGATAGATTGATCGATATTTATAATTTTTTTAATATTTTGAAAATTTTGAAATATGTATATGGAGTCTGGACGAGCCTAATGGCGAACCTCATTTGAACATCATCGGTAAATTTGAACTTGAATCGAATTTCATTGTTGCCAAACTCGAACACTTGGATCTAACCTTTGGATCTAACCATTGGATCTTCATCTAAGCTTTTGGGCTTAGATATTTTATTCTGGCCCTTAATGTATCTTTGCTCCTTGCTATTTTCATATCTCAATTTTGATTGTCTATGACTGCATTTGGTGATAAATTTGGACTTCAAACTTTATATGTTGATAAATAACTTGTCCTTTAAAATAATTTGTGAAGTTGAAGTCAGCATTGAAGAATTTCTGAGTTCTGAGAGCTGTTCTGAATTGCATTTGGTGATAAATTTGGATTTCAAACTTTATATGTTGAGAAATAACTTGTCCTTTAAAATAATTTGTGAAGTTGAAGTCAGCAATGAAGAATTTCTGAGTTCTGAGAGCTGTTCTGAATTGCAAAATCCTGCATTTTCAATTTCTGTAATTTTCAAGGCAATTTTCTGTTTTTTGAAGATTCCTGAAATCCTCTTGATTTATGTAGTTTATCTGATGCCCAAGCTGAGTGTTTTGAGTAGCTAATAATGCAATGAACACTATCTAGGACATGTTATATGTGTGATGTCGATATTAATAATTGTGCCGAGATTCGCTCTACAGCCCAGTATGAGGAAGATCTTGTAACGTGTGTCCATGTAACGTTACATACGAGTATGAGAGAGATGTTGTAAAGTTTGTCCAGTAACGTTACACGGGTATAAAAAAGTGTAAAAAGTAACATGTCGGCCAATAATAAAACAAACAATAATAAAACCATTAAGAAAACAAACAATAATAAAACATTTTAAACTCTCCTTGAGTGCAATACCTGAGCTGAGGTTTGCACCTCGGGAGATTTGATCCCTCTCGGCGCTTGATAGAGCCTAGGATTTGGATCTAAGCTAGTTATAGACTCATAATTCTTGAATAGAACTATTCTTTTGCTGTTTTAAAATTCAGTACACATGAGCTCTTTTTGATATCTGTAGGATCTATGTCCATATTTAATTCTAAGTTCTCATTATTTGGTGCAAGCATTGTACACGTGTTCTGATATTTCAAGACCATGAATTCTGATGAAATTTGCCAGTCAAGCATGTATCCAGTTTAATTATTTTCCCAGTCAGTCACATCTGAGGTTTAATTGCCTGTTACGATGTATTCTGTTTATATTTCTATCTCAAGTTCTAAAATGTTTTAGAATTTACTCCTATCTGACAGTCTCAGAAGATCAATACTGAATGGGTTTAATTTTATTTCCTTACAAGTTCATTACTGAGGCTGTATAATCTGTATTTCCTTACAGGAACTTAAAGGCAACATTAGAGTGTTCTGCAGAGTGCGGCCAATGCTTCCTGATGATGAAGAATCTGGTTCAGAGCTTCCTGTGGTTGAATATCCAAATTCAATGGAACTTCAAGGCCGTGCTATTGAACTTATTCAGCCACAGCAAGGTGTTTCCTTAGCTTTTGATGCCTTGTTTGCAGTTTTTTCCTATTATTTGTAACATTGTTTGAAGACTAAATATTTGTTACTACTTTTATTTTCAGGGCAAAAGTATTCCTTCTCATTTGATAAAGTGTTTGGTCCTGAGGTTACCCAGGAAGATGTATTTGTTGACATATCTCAACTTGTACAGAGTGCATTGGATGGTTACAAGGTGAGCTGGGATCTTTGTTCGTGGTATAGACTATTTTGTTTTAATTTTATTTAGTTGCACATCTAATTGTCGTTTTTTACAATCTATATGTATTATGATCTAAGAAATAGGACATGTCCAAATGGGGGCCTGTGTATGTATTGTACTATTTACCATGGACACACTGTACATGTGTCCGACACATGTTTGGCATGTTAATAGGACATGTGTCCAACATATGTTTGACATGTGCCCTAGATGTGTCCCACTCTTTTTTTTTCAATTATGCATTCTCACTTTAGTTGTAGTGAAAGAGCCCTCACAATCTCTCATTGTGTAGGTGAAGGGTAAAATCGATATTTGAAGGGATTCCAATTGTTTTGTAAATGTTCTAGTTTCTAAAAAAATGGATCTTTATGCCTATATTTCATTTTTGTATTTGTAAGTTGTATTTTTTTAATATATATATATATATATAGAGAGAGAGAGAGAGAGAGAGAGAGAGAGAGAGAGAGAGAGAACTTGTGTCTTGTTTTTGGGATTGACATGTCTTGTGTTGGATACTCGTATTTTCGTGTCCTCTATGGTTTGTGTTCTTGTGTCATGTGACTTAGGTGATAACTTATTACTTTTTCAAGATCATAGAAAAATCCCTCATAGTTTTGGTTTAAAATCAATCACTCATTTCAATTAGGTAAGAGTTTAAAAAATGTTGTCCTAGATGATGTTGCCATGATTCAACTCCTCATCTCAAAATTTTTAACATATTACACAAAAACCCTATGCAAAGACTGTTAGTATGATAGTTCAAGATTTCCAAAGCTAAATCCTCTTTTTTCAAAGAAAAACATAAATTGAATTGCCCAAATTTAATGTCTAGAATTAAGATCCAAAGGTTGGTGACATTGCCCTTTTTAGGGCTACTGATCTAGTGTTTCCATATGTGATTTTTCATTTTTTCAGCATCAGATTCAAAGATTTTTGGCTAGTGGCATTGCCCTAAGTGTCGTGAAACTAGGTTTTCCAGATCCAATTATTTTTTTCAGCCACTGATTTGGAGATTCTGGCTAGCGGCATTGCCCTAAGGGCTGCAGAACCAAGGTTTCCAGATCTGATTTTTTCAGTGTTTGATTTGGAGATTTTTGGCCAGTGGCATTGCTCTAAAGGATGCAGAACCAGCTTTTTGTATCATCTCTTATTTTGAGTTTGAAACCCCTTTTCAAACCCATCTCTATCTTTTTTGTTTATTTTGCAACAAATTTTGCTCTCTTTAGGGTGTACTCTTCTTCTAAGGCTTGCCCTATCCTAGTGTAAATTCAATACATTGCATATTTCTTTTGGAAGAAGTTGCAACTATTTCTTACTTATTTGGGTCTAATCAAGGTGACTTTTGTAGACTTATTTACACAATCTTTGAACATAAAGTCCTTAAGTGCTTAAAGCGCTTATGATATTTGGACACATCAGATAAAGAAGGATCCTATATGCATTCTTTGGCTTAAGGAGGAACATACCTCGAAGTCTTGTATGGTTTGTCTTTAGATAATTGAAAGGATCTTATAGAGGATACTACCTTTCTTTTGAAGCAAGGGTTTGTGGGTGCATACAGTTAGGTACGACTTCTTCTCAATATTCAAGATATGACTTCGTTAGTCTCGAATGAGGTTTTTTGGGTCAAGTAGATTCTAATGTTTGTCTACCTGAACCGTCTAGTACAAATGCTATTTTTGATGGTGTTTCTACTCACATGTTTGTAGGATTTGTCCCACCATTTTTTATAGATGATTCTTCAATGGATGAATCCAACCTATCATAGTGGATAGCATTTTTTTATAGATGATTCTTCCATGGATGAATCCAACCTATTATAGTGGATCTCTTCTTTCCACAATATGATGTTGGTCCTTTTTGATGTACTACAATTGACCACTTCACTCCAAGGGACTGCTAGTGCCACTCTTTGTACCTTCAACTGATAAACATGTTTTAATTGATCTTTCTTCTATACCTTTTTTGTAGTCCATCTTTATTGGCTTGTGGAATTGTGTTGTTGTGGGAGATACGATGTTCAAGTGAGATTATATCTTTACGACATGGCCCACATCAATATTAAGGGGGGAAGTTGTGATGTAAGGTCTTCTCTACAAGGTCTCATGTTTAGATTAAGGGGAGATGTTGTGAAAAGGGGTGACCTTATTTTGTGTTGGGTATCTATAAATCCATATACTTTTGTATATTGGTCAAGGCCAACCTATATTCGAGATGAGTATCCATATGCCCTCCCGTACGTAACTGGGTAAGCTCTATTCAAGTTGGGTATCCATAAATTCACTCTTAGTGTTTGAGCTCTTTTAGTTGTATTCAAGTTGGGTATTCTTAAACCCAATCACTTTTGCATATCCACTACGGTCAATCCTATTGTGTTGGGTATCCATAATCCACTCACTTTTGTGTTTCATCATTCTTCTCTATGTCCCTACTCGACTTAAGAGCAGCTGTTGAAAATAGTGTAATCTTCACATGTGGCTATGATGGACCCATATCTTTAATGCATGTGGCTAAGGTCAACTTATGTTCTTTTATTATAATATTTGGTTATAGTGATGTTGACCTAGTCAACTTATTTGTGGGCTAATAACCCCTCTTGGAAGGTCACTCTTGGAAGGTCATCCTACCTTGTGTATAAATACATACTCAAGAGTCATTTGTAATTCATTATCTTGTGATCTTCCTAATCATTCATTAACCTACAAACATCATCTATCGTATAAAGTGATATTTGCCTAAGGGCCCTATATCTTTGTCGATGGGCATGCCTTTCTTTTATGTGCACTTGTGCTTTGGCATCATCTCTCGTATAAAGTGATATTTCCCTAAGGACATCTATATATTTGTCGTCCTCTTGTTGCATCGAAGAGGCGCATTCTACAGTCCAGTAGGGTGGATGTGTAACTCCTTCCATGCTCATCCTGGAGCTGACATGTGTCCTTTTTAAAAAATAATAAAAAATAACGCGTCGGCTATTTAAAACATTTACAATGACATATATATAAAACTACACAAATTAGATAAATTAAAATGCTTCCTCAACATTTACACTCTTAAAAGGGGTTTGCAGTTTGCACCTCGAGAGATTTGATTCCTCTTGGCGCTTGGTAGATCCCCTTTTAAGATGGATCTATGCTGGTAATTGGCATATATATATATATATATATATGTGCACTTGTGCATCTGTTGTATAGTGCACTTGTGCTTGGGCATTTATATCTCTTGTTCCTGGTGATTATCTCTCTAGTGTACCTATGGTTCAGCTCTAGTGTAGTGTTTCCTTTCCCTTTTCTTGCTGGATTTTAGGGTTTTCTGGTGGTTCCATTCGACCGTTCTCTCTCTTATGGATCTCAACATTGAGCAATGTGTTCCCCTTTTAGAGAGGGTTCCTCTGATTGATTTTGCCTTTTCAGCAGAATGCCCTTCTCTCTCCATTGCTAGGTAGGTTGAGGGATTTATTTATTAAATTTATAGTGATAAAGTGTGTCCTCTCTCCATTGCTAGGTAGGTTGAGGGATTTATTTATTAAATTTATAGTGATAAAGTGTGCCTTTCTCTCTCCATTGTTAGGTAGGTTGAGGGATTTGTTAATTAAATTTATAGTGATAAAGTGTACTATTATTCATCAGTGACTATTATAGAATTTTGTTTTGTGCTATGAATAATTTTTACATTTGTTTTTTTATAGCTATGCTTCGAAGCATGTAGTGAGATTTCTGAATTGTGAAGAGGTCCTGCTTTACCTTGACAAGTAGTACATTTTAAAATGTTTCTTTTTGTTTTATAGGTGTTGTTGAGGACATGGTGTCAGTATGCTAGCACTCAATAACATGAAAATATTTAATGTAGAAACTTGAGTAGCATGTCTGTTCATAGTGCAATATGGATTTAAGTTTTGAAAACTGACTGGGTGAAAATGGCATGCTAGCTGCATTTCTCTTGTAGATACGACTCATACGAGTATAAATGGTGGAAGAGGGGCAATCCTCATATTTTTATCTTCACCATTCAAATAGGATGTTGGTGCTTGTACATCTTACATTTTGAAGTCCTGCTTTGCTTTGACAAGGACTACATTTTGAAGTGTTTCATTTTGCTTTTTAGGTGTTGTTGAGGACATGATGTCAATGTGCTAGCACACAATAACATGGAAATTTTTAATGTAGAAACTCGAGTAGCATGTGTTATAGTGCAATATGGATATAAGTTTTGAAAACTGACTGGGGCCAAAATGACATGCTAGCTGCATTTCTCTTGTAGATAGGACTCATACAAGTATAAATGACGGAAGAGGAGCAATCCTCAAATCTTTTATCTTCACCATTCAAATATGATGTTGGTGTTTGTACAACTTACATTTTACTGCCCTCCAATCTTTTATCTTCACCATTCAAAGAGAATGTGTGTTTGTGTCTTACCTTATGCTGCCTTCTCTCAATTTTATCTTGGATATGTATAGACAAGGTGCGTGTTTACATTTCCCATGTGGCCCTTGCCATGGCTTCATGTTTTTGTCTATGGCATATACCATACTTAGTGTCAGTGATATCATTGGCTCTGCTTTTATGATATGTTTCATTTATTAAATCTGTGTTTGAGCCTTAGTTAGATCTGTGAAAAGATGATGTTTTAATTCATTTGTGACTGTAGATGTTAAGAACATTCAAATGAAAATGTGTCAGTGATATGCTCTTTTATCTCTTTTCTTATTATTTAATCACCATATTGCGCTGCTTACCTAATCAACCTGTTATGCTGTTTGAATATTGTATGCAGAGCACATATTTTCTGATACCATTTAGTGTTATATTATCATTTGCAGGTCTGCATCTTTGCATATGGACAGACAGGGTCTGGGAAAACATATACTATGCTTGGTCAGCCTGACGAGGCTTATCATAAGGGTCTTATACCAAGGTCACTAGAACAAATATTTAATTATAGTCAAACTCTTCGCTCCCAAGGCTGGACTTTTAAGATGCAGGTAAATGTTGCTTTTAACTTCTAACATTTATCTTGTCATGGTAGTAAAAATGTTCTATTTCACCAACAACTGTTTCTAGCTATCAAGAATATATGTAGCCTATGGAAGACTAAAGTTAACATCGGAAATGAATTTCAGTGCTGTTTGGCATTGGAATATTCTTTGATCTGCATGTTGGTCAATGCATGTGAACCCTTATTTTACAGGCATCCATGTTGGAAATTTACAATGAGACCATACGGGACCTTGCCAATTCTCGCACCTACACCCATGATGCTGGGAAGCAACATGTGGTGAAACATGATGCAAATGGGAACACCTTTGTCTCAGATCTTACTATTGTTGAAGTTACAAGCTGGGAAGAGGTTTCATCTCTACTGCAACAAGCAGCTCAATGCAGGTGGTTTTGAAGGCTATTTAAAGTTATTGTAGCTTTTATTCAAATAATGATTTAAGACCTTTTGCATGATAATCCACTGTTTTTCATCCTGCATAGTTTATATGTTTGTTTTAGGGAAGGTTGTACAAGTGATTTCTTGATGACCTTGCTTGCTAACAGTAGATATTGCTGACTCGATTGTAGTTTTAATGATTCCGAGTTTGTTATGGTTTATTTTCCATTTATTGGTTACAGGACAGTAGGAAAGACTGCCATGAATGAACAATCTTCGCGAAGTCATTGTGTTTTTACACTTCGAATTGCTGGTGTAAATGAGGTAAATGTTAGATCTTTAAGGGCTATTTTCTGAATATATGGAAGTGCCTTCTTATTTCTTCTTTTTTTGAAAATATGAAACAATTGCTTATGCAAGGTATTAATGCATTTTGATTGCAGAATACTGAGCAGCATGTTCATGGAGTGCTTAACCTTGTTGATTTAGCTGGGAGTGAACGCTTATCAAGGAGTGGAGCGACGGGTGAACGCTTAAAGGAAACACAGGTTTTGAAGCCTTCCATTCCTAGTCTCAAAATGATATTTTAAACGTTTGTCTGAGCTTTTTGACTCTGCCCTTTATTAAATTAAGCATAAAGGAAATTTCAATCAATGCGTTATTAACAAATGTCACAAGTGATTTCAACAGGCCATTAACAAAAGCTTGTCAAGCTTAGGGGATGTCATTCTGGCCATAGCTAATAAGGAACAACACATACCTTACAGAAATTCAAAGTTAACATATCTACTTCAGGTAATAGCTGCCTTTTGCAGTCATAACTAATGCTTATTGGTTTAATGTTATTATGTACATATAATTTCTAACAGGTCTTTTCAACATGCAGCCATGCCTTGGAGGGGATTCCAAGACGCTTATGTTTGTAAACATTTCCCCAGATCCTAAATCATTTGGTGAGTCATTGTGTAGTCTGAGGTTTGCTGCAAAGGTCAATGCTTGTGAAATTGGAGTACCCAGGCGGCAAACAAGTAGTAGAGTTAGTGAGGCTCATGGTCGATTGAGTAGCTGCTAACTTTCAGAAGCTGTATCAGATCTTTATGGTTGTAATGATGTTAAATAAGTTTGGTCTCTAGTTAGGCCCCTTTTATTTGAGCACCGTGCCAGCATGTAATGTTCATTTTATATTGGTACCCAGCTCTCTGTTTCACAGGACATTTATGGCTGTCCTTATTACCCCTCCTTGGATATAGAACTCATTGTGTCTAACACAGCTTTGTTTTGTTGTGGTTTAATTTGCCATCAGTTCATGAGCTATTGAACTGATCATTTATATATATTGGGTTTAGTGTTCGGTTGCAATGTTGACACAGGTTTTGTGACCCAAGGTTACTTTCAATGATATTGTAATGTTGTACACTAAAATTTCTTGTATCAGACAAATACTGAGTATTATTCAGAGATTTGCAGACAGAACTGATTTCATTTTACACAACTGTGTTTTTTTTGTGGCTCAATTTACCATGAGTTCATGAGATTTGAACTGATCTTTTTTATATTGGGTTTATTCTTTGCTTATGTTGCAGATATTGTAACACATGATTATGGCATTTAATCATGTGAATTATTTGTTAGACAACCTGCAACTAAAGCTTTCAATTTTGTAATTCATGTAAAAAAGCATACTAGAAATCTCTTACAATGCCGTGCAAAATCCAGAGTATAGTTTATCACATTTACTGTGAAGATACATATTTTTTTTGCTTCCACAAAATACATATCCTGGGGAAACTTACCGAGCACTTTCCCTCATTTTGAGGATGCTACAACAATATACTCATATATACTCATTAAGAGCTCAACATGTTGCTATAATTGACCCTGGGAAGGGAGGATAACACTCTTTCTCTCAATTGCCTGAGCTAGATCCAATTGATTACACTTGCTGTGAATTGTTAATAGGCCAATTTAAATAATGGATCACTTAAGCAGGTTTTTTGAATGGTCAAAGATTTCACTTGTGCATTTATTATGTATTCAAGAAGCAAAAAATTCAACAAAACAAGTTTTGCATCTCTTGGGTAGTTCTTGCTGAGCCTTGAAGTGTGGATTTTGAAACTATCCAAGAGAAGCATTGAGATTTAATAAGTGTGGGATGGACTACCCAAGAACTTAATAAAAAACAATTTTATAATATCAATGTGGGCTTTGAGATATAAAATCTCAATTCTATCAAAAGTAGTGAGGTGCACTACAATCTAGTATGGGGGAGATGTCACGTTACGTTATGTAATGTTACCAAATATAAAAAGTAATTAAAAAAATATTGTCCGCTCATAATTTGTAAAACTAAAATCAAATAAAAAATAACTAAAAAAATCCATGCTGGCTCATAAAATAAAAAAAATAAAACCAACATAGATCCATGCTCAAAACGACGCGGTTCCGGCAACAACATTGTGAACACCCTTGGAAGGCTGTTCAAGGGGATGATGGGGATGGAAGCCCAGGTTGCGTTTAGAGCCCTCAGATGGATACGATTATCAAAGTTGACCAATCACATCAAATTCATAAATAAATGAAAGCGGGATATGATTTGTGATTAAATGCAAAAATGCTTTCAAAACAAAAATGCTAGTCCATTAAATAAACTATATACAACCTATTTAACCATGCATGCTTTAATTTCTAAAGACAAAATTAATTGATACAAATAAATTAATGCAAAATATTTACAAAATAAAAATGACGAAATAAATTTATGAAAAAGTATACTTTAGGAGTTAGTATAAAAATGTAGAAATAATTGAAATTGTTTTGACGCATAAGTAAAATTAAATAACTGCTTTTGATATGTGAAAGTAATCTACAATTTTGTTTCATTTCAGTTATTTTAAATGCATGTAAAAATTTAAGGTCGATTATTGCAATAATTTTGGTGAGTAAAGTATGAACTTTGCATTTTAGTCGTTAATATAAAATTACAGTAATAATTTGTACCTCTTCGACACCTAAGTAGATTTTAAAGGAAACTTTTGATTTGTGGAAAGAAGTATGCAATTTGATTCAAACTTAAATTTTTAAATGCAATTAAAAATCAAAGTTTGTTAATGTAATGTTTTCAATTTAATAAAATTGGGAATTTGCATAAGGGACGTTTGTTGAAAATCAACTCTATAAATATGATTGTTTGCATCAAATTAAAAGATCATGAAAAATGATTCTTGACAACTACTCTAGTTTGCAAAATGCTGCTAGAAAGCTTAACGATTGAAGTAAGAAAATAGATTGTTTTATGTACAATTAATAAAAAACATAAACAATATTTGCATTCAATGTACACAAACTTACAGTTTGCAAAAAGTAAAAATATATTAAAAAAGTAGTGAAGCTGAATAATAAGGTGGAGGAAAGATGCAAATATGCCCAAATGATATTTTTATTAAAATAGATTTTTGATAGTGATTAATTACAATAGGCCATCCCTGGTTCAACCCATGAGAGGAAGTTTACGAGATCCTACACAACTCTCAATGACTCAAGTTCACTTGGGTGAAATTGAGATAACAGGAGTACTCCTCGCTCAGATGCCTTTATCGTAATGGATGGATATCAAACATAGTCATACTTGAAATAACTGCCTAAGGCTCATGGGTAATTGAGTATGAAAGGAAAAGAACATCAGTAGAACTTAACAATACCCACTTCTTACCTCCGATGCGTGATGTGTGTTGGGTCACTTTTGTTTTGGTTTTAAAGGTGTGCGAGGTAGGCGAAGTGAATTGATTGCCTCAGAAAGCTCAAGGGTCTCTATATCGTTTGATGTTCCTTGTCCGTGAAGAGGGTGAGCCACAAATAATGGATGTTCACCCTTGGACACAGAAGATGAAAGAATGTGGCTTCGGGGTTTGAACATTACATTGTGTTGCTTTGCTTACTAAAATAAAAGCACATGAAGGTCAAAACACCTTTGCTCATTTAGATACCAAAAGTAATACGTCTTTTACTGTGTCCATAGCAAGATCCTATGCACTTCCTTTTTATATTAGAGAGGCCTCTTCGTGTTTGAATATTAATGATTTGTGCCTCCATTTAACTATAATTGGACTCCTTGATACCTCGCCTATGGGTTTTACCATGCTCGATAACTGTGCGCTCTCGTTTTGAGGAGGCTTTGAAAACTGCAGGGAGAGTTGTGAGGGCTGGTTCGGTTTTGTGCTACTGGCATCTCAACAATCTTATCGTGGATCAATCTCTTTTCGTGCATTGATACGAGCATTTGGAGGACCCCTTCTTCTGTGTTTTTCAGTATTTAATTTGAGTTTTACATAGTGACGAACTATCGCTCAGTGTTGAGTCACTGTCAGGATTCTAACCAATAAAACTAGTGTCTGACCATGCAAACCCCGTATCCTTGCTATCGCCTTGCCGACCTCTATGGACGTGGGTTTCCCTTGATCACTCTCATATAGTTGTTGCACAGTTTGTCATTATAGAAAGGGTTATTTAAAATTTTGATAAGGGGAGGCATTTGGAAATTTGGAAATTGGAAGTTTTTACTTGAAAAGGCAGAAATCACCTTTGACTTGACGAAACTTTGAATTAGTGTCAAGGGGATCAAATGAAAGTGGATCTCATCAAACGAAATATGGGTGTGACCGGCTCTTCAATGCAGACACAATGACATAAACATCATGACATGACGATGCACAAAGTGAGAAACACCAAACCTCGACATTGACCATGACATGATGATGCATAAGACACAACTTGGAAAGTCTGCCGTAGGGGTCATATAGAGGTGAAAATGAAAAAATGAGATATGGACGTGACATGCATTTCGATGTGCATACAATGGTGAGGATGGCATGGTGAAATAAAAAAGTTTAATATTGACGTCCTAGTTATTATGTTTCGACACTTTGCAACATGTTGATGTTGGGAATCAACATCGAACAAAAACAAAACAAAACATAAGGACACATGACGACTCAACATTGACTGATTGACAAGACAAAGATGTAACCATGAAGTAGGTACATGTACTCGTTTCTATCCCTGAAAAGCGTAGGGAGTGAAAAGAGTAAGGCTAACATTTAACAACGAGAGAAGCAAAGGGGTGGGAGAAGTGACGAGAAACCAACCAAATCATAAAGCAAATAAAATGTCAACATACCCCTAGGATGATCACTAGGAACTTCCCAATAGTTCCTCCCTCTCCACGTCACATTCTCTCCTATATAAGAAAAAATGATCATCATCATGCTAGAGTTTAACGACAAAACAATCAGGTGAAAGAGCATAGTAGCAAATTGTACTTAAAGACAATCAAATTTCATAAGAACTTATTTGGGTAACTTCGAAAGGTAAATGATGAAAAAGAAAACTAATCTAAGCAAATCAAAGTGCTAAACTATGATTTTTGTTTTTGTTTTTGCACAATGCAATGAAATGAAAGCAAAACTAAATGCACAAGTAATAAAGCAATATGACCTATGACTAACATGCAACCTACTCCTACTTCTAAGAAAGAAGAAAACAAATAATGCGGGATGCCATTTACTGTATAAGAATACATCGAACATGCTACAACTATTATTACTTGCATCGATATTACATAAAATTTTATTATGAACATCAAGAAGAAAAATAAATGTGAACGTGAATCTCATAAAAGAAAGGTTAGTACTCGAAAAAGATAGAAACAAATGCAAGTTAGATGAGTTAGTACTATGAAGATCATAAAATTTCTCAACCGATGAATCCCAAATAAAATCCTTGAAACCCACGAATTCCCCTACTCACCAATGACATGCGAAAGGATCGACAAATTGCGTCGTCTCAAGTGGATTTAGAAGGTGGGGAGGCTAAGAAATAGTTGGTTGAGACTTTTTCATAAGCTTTTGCTCTAATGGAATCATCCAGTTTTACATTTCTTGCATCATTTGGAGCATGGACATGTATTGGTATTAGAGGTGAATTGATCTACTGACAACCCTATCCTTGGTTTTGTTCTTCAATTTAGAGGCATGTATGTAAACCGTAACCAAGGCAATTTACATTCCTACCTTCTAATCGGCGTCAATAAGGAGGAGGAATACAATGATACTATTGGACAAGGGTAGCTTGTTGGGAAGGTCAGATAAAGTTGGGAATCTTGTCATACAACTTCGTAAACTGAGGTTAAATGATTTGATATATTTGTTCTCTTCAAAGGATATACAGTTAAAACTCCTGAGACACTCAATCGGTTTTTTGACATTCCCAAAGGTGACCGGGGGTAGATTCAAATGTGAAGGTATGCACCAAGGTGTAGGATCGATGTCGACATCATATTGAAAAATGCCCACTTTCTTCACGACTTTCTGAGGATTAATGGGGTTAATGACGAGATTATGATGACTAAACATGCCCCTATTGTTGAGGAACTAGAAAGAGACACGATGAAAGGAGGAGATGAAGAAAGATCAAAGGACTCAGATAGCAAATTGATGATTAACAAAGCTCAACAAATTGACCGGATAATAACGCCAAAAGGATTAAAGGATTGGATTAAAAGATTGACATGAATGTTCTCCCTAGTATGGTCTCCATTTATGTTGATGCTCAAAACGACATGGTTCAAGCAACAACACTGTAAACACCCTTGGAGGGATATTCAAGGGGAGGATGGGGATGGAAGCCCGGTTTGCATTTAGGGCCCTCAGATAGATAGAATTATCATGGTTGATCAATGGCGTCAAATTCATAAATAAATGAAAGCGAGATATGATTTGTGTGATTAAATGCAAAAATGATTTCAAAATAAGAATGCTAGTCCATTAAATAAACTATATGCATCCTATCTAACCATGCACGCGTTAATTTTTCAAGACAATTAATTGACGAAAATAAATTAATGCAAAATATTTACAAAATAAAAATGCGTTATGCAATAAATTTATGAAAAAGTATGCTTTAGGAGTTAGTATAAAAATGAAGAAATAATTGAAACTGCTTTGATGCATAAGTAAAATTAAATAGCTGCTTTCAATATGTGAAAGGAAATCTACAATTTTGTTTATTTTCATATCTTTTAAATGCATGTAAAAATCTAAGGTCTATTATTGAAATAATTTTTCTAAGTAAAGCAAGAACTTTGCATTTCAGTCGTTAGTATAAATAATTTGTACCTCTTCGACAACCAAGTAGATTTTAAAAGCAACTTTTGATTCGCGGAAAGAAATAAGCCATTTGATTCAAATTTAGATTTTTAGAAGAAATTAAAAATAAAGTTCGTTAATGTAATGTTTTCAGTTTAATAAAATTGGGACTTTGCATTTAAAATTGACTCTATAAATATGACTGTTTGCATAAAATAAAAGATCAATAAAAACAATCCATGATAACTATTCTAGTTTGAAAAATGTTACGTCAGAAAGCCTAATGACTAAATATAATAAAATATATTTTTCTTGTTATGTACAGTTAATAAAAAACATAAACAATATTTACAGTACATGTACATAAAATTACAGTTTGCAAAACGTAAAAATATTAAAAAAAGAAGCAGCGAAGCTGAATAATAAGGTGGATAAGACATAGATATGCCCAAGTGAGATTTTTATTAAAATGGAATCTTAACAGTCATCAATTACAATAGGCTGTGGTTAGTTCAACCCCAGAGAGAAGGAGGTTTACGAGACTGTACACATCTCTCAACAACTCAAGTTTACCCGGGTGAAATTGAGACAACGAGAGTACTCCCCCATCAGATTGTGCTGACAGTAACTTGTGCACATGCAAACATCAACAACACAAATATACAGGAAGAAACGAGATACATGTAGGAAAACATAACATACCTCCGACGGAAGGAAACTCTGCCTTCACCCTAATGGATGGAACTGAAACATAGTCTTAACTGCAATCATTGACTGTTAGGCTCATGGATAATTGACTATGAAAGGAAGAGAATATTAGTGGAACCTAGCAGTACCCGCATCTTACCTCCGGTGTGAGATGTGTGTTGGGTCACCTTTATTTTGGTTTTAAAGGCCAGTGCAAGGTAGGCAAAGTGATTCGATTTCCTCAAAAAGCTCAAGGGTCTCTGTGTCATTTGATGTTCCATGTCCGTGAAGAGGGTGAGCTGCAAATAACTAACGCTCACCCACAGACACATAAGATGAAAAAATGTGGCTTAAGGGGTTGAACATTACATCGTCCTGGTTCACTTACTAAAATAAAAGCACGGGAAGGCCAAAACACCTTCTCTCATCTATATACCAACAATAATACATCTTTTGCTGTGTCAATAGCAAGATTCTATGCGCTTCCTTTTTTAATTAGAGAGGCCTCTTCGTGTTCGAATATTAATGAATTATTCCTGCATTTAACTATAACATGTATCCTGCTACTAATCTAATGTTGTCAAAAAATAAGAATTGGAGTCCTTGATACCTTGCTTATGGGTTTTATCGTGTCCGATAACCACTGTCTCCTGTTTTGAGGAGACTTTGAAAACCATAGGGAGAGTTGTGAGGCCTGGTTGGGTTTTGTACTACTGGAATCTTGGCCATCTTGTTGCAGAGGAAATTCTTTCCATGCATTGATATGAGAATTTGGTGGACCCATTCCTTCTTTAAAGGTCTTTCAGTATTTAATTTATGAGTTTTACATGGTGATGAACTACGACTTAGTGTTTTCATTGTTAGGATTCTAACCAATTAAACCAATGACTGACCATGCAATCCTTGTCTCCTTGTTATCACCTTGATGACCTCTCTGGACATGGTTTCCCTTGATCACTCACATATAGTTGTTTCATAGTCTCCCATTACTTGACTATCGAGTGCCGAGTGTGCCTGCATCTCCTCAATCTCAAGGTATTTTTTTTTATTAACTCGATGATGAATAGAATATTCCTTTGGATAACATTAGAAGCTACTTAGGAAAAGGACAATTAGAAAAGCTCCAAGGGAGGGGGAATTTTATAATCCAAGGGAAAGCTTTTGGGAAGACTTTACTTTATAGAAAGGGTAATTTAGAATTTTGATAAGGGGAGGCGTTTAATAATGATAAGAGTTAAAAGATGGGATTCAAGGGGTTAAGCATTAAAGCCTCACAATGAAGGAAATTTTGCATGGGAAGGGATCTTCTTTTTTGTTATTTTAAAAGAACATGATGGGATCTAATTGGTGGGAGAAAGTCATCCCACCGCTCATAACTTAATATAAAGTAGGGTACCTTTTCCTTTTTTTCTTTTTTGAAAGATAAATGAATAAAGGGAAATGAATCATAAGGCTTTGGCTTAGTAAAGGGGAGGAGATTCTCTTTTTTACAAATGGCGGACATTAGCTCTTTTTTTTTTGCAAAGGGAGGATTTTTACTCTTTGGTTTGGGGCATGGTGATGGCACTGATGATGGACATTGATGGCATTGATGATGCACATTGTATTTGGAAATTTATTGGAGGACATGGAATTGGAGGTTTTTACTTGAAAGGATGCAAATTACCTTTAACTTGCTGAAACTTTGAGTTAGTGCCAAGGGGAACAAACAAAAGCAAATCTCATCAAATGAAATATGGGCATGACCGACTCTTCGATGCATACATAATGACACAAACATCATGCCATGATGATGCATAGAGAGAGAAATGACAAACCTCGACTTGACCATGACATGACGATGCATAAGACACAACTTGGCAAGTTTGACGTAGGGGTCAAACAAAAGCGAAAATGATGAAATGAGATATGGATGTGACATGCATTTTTCCATGGATATAATGGTGAGGACAAAATGATGAAGTGACAAAGTTTAATATTGATGTCCTAGTCATTATGTTCCGACACTTCGGAACATGCCGATATTGGGAATCACCAAATCCCTCTTGGTGATTGAAAGATCTGGGTTTAAGATGGATCTATGATAGTCTAGCTTCAATGGTATGGTAACCCATACAATAATGTTGATGTCTAGTTTCCATAATACTATCATTGCAAAGAGATTTAGATGCATAATTTGGCCTAGATGTCTATTCTCTCTTCAACCCCATATAGGTTGTATTAGATAAGCTCAACATGATCAATAAGGAGTCAATCAAGTGGGGCTGCATGGATCATGCTTACGTTAACCCCTTTCACAAATATAAGTAAACAAGTACGTTGTTAGAGTGCATAGGTTTACAAGCCTTAGCACTTAAAATGCATAAGTTGAATAGTATTTGGTTTAGACAACCACACCCCAAGGGAGAAGATGCCCTCCAACTCTTTGGTACCCTTGCCAAGGGAATTGTGTGGAAAAGTGTGGTTCCTTGAGTCAACTTTGCATTTGGGTTTTCACTTGAGAGGGGGCATGTGGAACTTTGAGAAAACCCTTTCTAGGAATAATATTACCTTAGTGATGAAGAAATAGGACAAGGTGGGGCTCCATCCATACCAATATGTTGCTCTTTGCAAGTAAGCACCCTAAAAATGGGTTGTACTATGGATGATTATGACATATAGGAATTGAATCTACACTTTGTGCTTTGTCTTCATGGAGGTCCTAAAAATACATGGACAACCTCATTTACAACGATGAAAGGTTTTCCATCTAAAATTCTTGGCAAAGGTATATAAACTTTGTTCAAATATTCTTCATTCAAAGAAGAGCTAAGGGAGTGTTAATTTTGCTACCAAACTGTTCCCAAATAATTCCTCCCCCCTTTTTAAGGTCTCAATCCTTTGTTGTGGATAAAATAACCTCATTTTTGAATTTGAATCTTACTCTCGAGTGGATTAAGAAGGACAAAAACCATTCCTTGAAACATGGGATGATATGTAAGTTTAATGGCTTATGGACATTATTGGGAAATCTACAAAAGTGGGTTGTTGATTCTTGGGTTTCTTGGAGAATCCATTGGAAACCACTTGAATGGCAAGGGGTTTTTAAATTTTTATTTGATCTCATAAGAGGATAACACACAAGGTGTTGGTAAGGGCGCTTGGTATATGGGAAAAGTTGGTCTCTTTATGAAGCCATGGCATTGTGGTTTCAATCCACTTACACAATCATTAATGAAGGTTCAGATTTGGGCCAGAATGCCGACCCTCTCTCCCATTTGACTATTGGATTGAGAATAGTCCTTTGGAAATAGGTTAAAAACTTTGGATAATTTTATTACCTTGGGTCAAGAAATAATGAAGAGGTCTAGTGGCATCATTGCACAATCTTGCATTTATGTAGATATGAGCAAAGGTCATTTCGATAAAATCATGTTAGAGTGTAAGAATTGGAGTTGAAAACATATTTTGAATAATGAAAACAATGTTCTGTTGTAGGTTTTGTTGTAAGCATGGGCACATGACCACTTCTTGCTTAAAGGCAGTGCAATGGAATAGTAAACCTACCTAGTCGAAGAACTAGGAGATAAGTCACAATTAGTTGACTTCACCTATGTGTATAGAGGTAACCATGGTTGGAACTTAAGTAAATGATCTTGCCCCACTTGTTGAGGTGGGGCATGGAGACACTAAAATAGAAATGGAAAAGGAGTTGAACTTGCCACTACAAGTGTCCATTTATAGAGTTAAAAAATGCATTGCAATTAGCGTCACTAGAAAAAGGAATCAATGCATTTTACCAAGCTAGAAAATACATTGCAATTGGCATCACTAGAAAATACAACAATCTCCATTTAGTGTGCTCATTAGACTAAAATTCAAAGAAAAAAAAGGCAACACATTAGTGGCATGATCCCTAATCAGGGGAGTCAACAATGATTGGATCTTTAGCAAATTATGTAAAACATGCAAGCTAGTATGAGGCCTTTGGCTAGTAAATTTGTACTTAATTAAAATTAAATAAAGGGTCAAACATAACATATTTTGCCTTGAGTATAATATTTGGGTTTTAGAGTTCAAACTAAGAATGTGATACCTTGACTAGTGTGGAATTGATTGCAAATTATTCATGACACTAAGATTGTAAATTATTCAAGATGATCTATAATTTCCTTTTTACCTTTTTAAAAACTAAATGAATTATCCTAACCCCTCATCACATATTTAAAGATTAAGCATTAATTAACGAAATTTTTATATTGATTCCAAAGAAAGTTTATAACCATAATTAATAAAAAACAAAATAACTTGTCCATGATGAGAAGTTGGACCATATATACAATCATAAAAAAATGTGAAAATGTTGGCTTGAAATTTTGGAATTTGAGTCATTGTATTGCTTAGAAAATTTTGGTGTTCATAATTCCTACCAACAATAACAAAGGAATCACATTTTTAGATTTCCATGAGTAATATGCAAATGGTTTAGAATGAATGAGAATAGGTTATTGTCATAAGAATGGGTAGACATTAAAAACCACAATAAGGGGACTTAGGTCAATAATTTTGAATAGAAAAAGGAAATTCACATTTACATGGCACTAGGGTTACACATTAGGTAAGCCAATATATAGTGTACTATCTAACCCCTACTCCATTGAGTGAATAGGGTGTATGAAATTAGAAATTTACATGATAACTATTGATTTACTCTTCTTATGACAATTATACTTAAAAGTAACTAGAAAATTTCACATTGACACAACTATTAGGTGAGCTAGCTATATATGAATACTAAACCAACTAGAATTCTAACACGCCTTATGGAATTAATAAAATGTACGCCATTTTAATAGAATTCACAACAATTTTTTCAAGCTATATATACATGATATAATCTCATATTTTGACAGTGTAGTGAATATTTTCTCACAAATAGACAAGAAAAAATAAAAATATGAGGTAACAAAGAAATGTCAAAGTGCATAGCTCCCAACCCCATTATGTTATTCTACACTCCGATGCATTTCCAATGGTGCAAGAATTTCCTCAACCGAAGTCCGTATGAGGAAGTTATGCCTCTTGCAAGTTGGCCTATCCAATTGACCACCATGGTATTGAATGGATTCCACATCATCTCTTATTACCCACACATGTAGAGCTAGTAATGTGTGGAATTTCAAGAATATTCTAGAGGGTCCCAAACCCTAACCCTAATTGGTAGTTGAGGCATGTAAAAACCATAAAGCTAACCCTATACGACTATTGAGCTATGTTAAATATCCAACTATTAGAAGGAGAAGGGGTTCCATTCTTATGATGTTATTGTATTGTTCCATAGCTGAGCAATAGCAAGGGAGTGTATATTAGAGCATACCAGAGGAAGTAGGAGACCATGTAGTAGCCATGTAGGCCATAGTGTTAAAGGTAACTCCATAGAGAGTACCACTTTTTTTGTATTTGCATTGCATATTGGAGAAGGAAAGCGCAAGGCATAGTCCTCACTTCTGGTTGAATTTTTCCCCAAAGTGGGTTTTTCGAGGGTATATCTTGTGTTATTTGAGTGGATGTGTAATTTTTCTCTAGTTATTTTCCTTACAATTCCAAATTATTTAACATTTTGTGAAATTAATCCAACATAATGAATTAAGTTGTAAGATCCATTGTGACAAGTTGTACAGTGGAATATCCATGACACTTTAAGGATCATATTGGTATCATAGATGTTTCTTTGGGGTTTTGTGGGAAATAGTAGGATCTAGTGGAAAAATAAAGAAAAAGTCTTCAAACCCTATCCATGGTAGATGAGTTTGGTGAAGAACTGAAAAGCAAATATGAAGAGAAATTTACAAATCTAGAAATCCAAGTTACTGATATCTCTTGTAATATGTCAATCCTCATGGAGTATTTGGAGAGAAATTTTGGACCTTTCAGTGATTTTGGAGGCTCTAACTCAGAGGTATGATCAGAGGGGAGATAATGAGATAAAGGTGACCCAAAAAAGGAACGAAGGAAGGAGTTTGAGAAAGAGAAACCAAGTTCTAATTCCATTACCCCTTTCGAACTATTATTTAAGAAGGAAGTGAAAGTGGATATCAATCCCTACCAAGGTGAGATCGATGCTTTAAAGTTGAATCATTGGTTGCAACAATTAGAGGTCTATTTTAGTATCCATAAGAATATAAGGAGTAGAAGATTTCATTTGCTCGACTGAAATTAGAGGGTCATACATTAACCTGGTGGGGAATCCACACAGAGGCACTTAGGATGGAGGGTGATCCGCTAGTAACTAAGTGGGAGGATTTCAAAACTCTCATTATGTCCCAATTCTACCCTATCAAGTATGTAAAGGACCAACATATCCGTTGGAATTAATTCAACCAAGGGCAAGGGTGGAGTGTGCAAGAGTACACCATTGTATTAAGGAAGATGTCTATTATGCTAGGTATCTCACCCAGGAATCCATATGTACTTCTCAAGTATCTTGGGGGTTTACACAGTCACTTGCAAAAGCAAGTGATGCTCTTCAAGCCCAAGAAAATTGATGAGGTCTATGTGGAAGAACAATACTTGGAAAATATAGGCCAGAAGAAAGGATAGCCAAGTGGTTCAAAATAAAAAGAGAACCAATATGCTTCCAAGGAGGGAAAGAAGAAGTGGAAAGGAAAATTCAAGAAGATAATAGCCACTGCACATTAGTGCAAGGATCCAAGTAACTATTGTAACCATTGCAATATTGATGGTCATGCTAAAGAAAAGTGTTGGAAAATACGTCCATAATTGAACCCTAAGAACTATAAGAAGGATGCCAAGGATAAGAATCTTCTAGCCACATATTAAAGCAAACATGAAGAGAGAAACTCATATGTGGATAAGAATATTGTTTGAACTTCAGTGTATAAGGAGATGAATATGAGTAGCCTTCATCACAAGTAAGAGAAGGATATGACACAACTCTTCCATATCAAGAAGACCAAGGTAGGTGCTCTATTCGATTCCAATTCATAGGCTAATCTCACAGCAATAGATCTGGTCAGCAAGCTTGGGTTGGACGTTAATGATCATTCTAGCTCTTATCCATTGGGATGGGTAAATAAGGATACAAAGATCAAGGTCACGAAACAATGTAAGATCAAATTTCCTGTAAGTATAGAATTGATTGATGAAGTGGAGTTAGATGTAGTACCCCTTGATGTGTGTGGCGTAGAGTTTGGGAGCCCCTACATGTGCATGAAGGATGCAAGCTTCATGAGGAGAGAAAACCAATAGCACCTAATCAAGGATGGGAATTTGTTCATCTAATAAATTCACATAAAGGTAAATCAAATATATCATTGGTAAGTGACAACCAAGCCAAAAAGTTGATTAGCACAAGTAAGAATTATGTTTTGCTTTTCTTACGAGAGAATCAATCAGGCGATGAATCAGTAGGAGTAAAGGCATCCCCGGAGGGATGTACCAGAGAGAAAAAACATCAATTAGTGGAGTTTCTATAGGCATACAAAGGAGTGTTCCAGGATCCTAAAGGAATACTACCTAGGAGGGAAGTTGAGCATGCGATACAGTTGTTGTCCGACTCCCCATTACCAAATATTGGGCTATATAGATAATATGTTCTGGAAGTAGATGAAGTGAAGAAGAAACAACAAAAATTGATGGAATAGGGGGTGATTCGAACAACCACCTCACCTTGTGGGTCACCTATAATCATCGTACCCAAGAAGGATGGGACTTGGAAGATGTGTATCGACTATAGAGCTTTGAACAATATTACACTTTGTTAGTTCTAGAACACAACAAACATTATTGTACACAACAAAAATACAAATTAGTAAATCAAACCATAACATCATGCACATCTAGAAACCATGATTTATCATGGATATCCCTTAATCGGGTAAAACCAACATAAGATCTTCATTATGCCCCTTGTCCAAATCCAACCAAGGCATAGTTGAGCATGGATATACTTCCACAAGTACCCTCGACCATCAATGAGTTCTAGACCCATTACAATGGAGTAAGGCCAACCCCTTTATAAGATTACATCACAAGAATACCATGAGTGGATCTCCCAATACCATGGTTCCATAACAACAATAACCAAAGTCGGTTAACTTGATCTATCAACGAGTAAATATTAACCCAACCCCTCCCACTTAAAGTTGACTTGGGAATGACACCTCCCCCCCTCAAGTTTATCAACATAGAATATCACATGCTTCCCTACCCTTCAAATTTAAAACATGGGAATGCATGCCTTTACTGGTCTTACAACCATATGCCCATTTACAGTGATTACAACTCCATTAATGAAACATTGCTTTACAAACATTGCTACTTGATCATATACATGCTCATACAATAAAAACCAAGCACTCTTGAACTGAGTACTTGAATTTTGTTGCTCAATTAACTACCTAGTCGACCTATATGCACAATTCATTACAAACTCCACCATTTTCTCTAGTTAAACTATCTACACAATCCTCTACGGAATCCACCGTCTGCTCCAATCAATCTCTTTGTACAGTCAACTACAAACTCCATTGTCTTCACTAGTCGATCTGTCTCCATGTTGCTCCAAATCATTTCCTTGGTTTCTGTTAGCACAACCTCCTCAATCATGTCTGCATTTGCATCAACAATCATAACATTTTCAACAAAGTCTAACCCTCAACAACACAGTCATCCCTGTAAAGCTGAAACAAATCTGTTGTGTAGTTGATCAGTCAATTAGTCGACTACCTAGTCGATCTTAACCATGAATTCTCAATCAATATGAGCTTGTCCACCCAATCAACCTTTTGTGACTCCTCAATTGATATTGACCTCGACTGTCTTGCTGTTGAAGAATCTATTTAACCTGGTTTGATCTGCAATACCCAATCAACCATATCCTTAGTCGACCCAGTCAACCATATGTTTAGTTGACCAATCCTCAGTTGAACCAGTTGACCATTTGCTGAGTCGACCAATCCTCAGTCGACCCAGTTGACCAATACTCAGTCAACTAGTAGGTCCAGTCGACTACCTAGTCAATCAATTTCTATTGGTCATTCGTCGAGCTACCGAACACCAATTGATCTACATTCTCGTCAAACTTAACTGTGATAGACCATGACTTTGATCACTCCACCGAATGCATCGAGTTGACCATCTGAGATTCTTTTCAACTTCAACTGCTTCAACTTGCATATCTCTCTCTCCATTTATATTTGAACCTTCTGAAGCATCCTACATGACCTCAAACTGGATCATGCATACCATGATTTGATTCTTCCAATCTCTGTCTTCACACCATATTTCAATGCCGAAAAAAAAACATAAACCAAAAAATAGAATAAAAAATATGCTCGAACCGACCGTTTATTCATTGATCTGGAACTATCTTGAGAGTACCCAAAAACAACATGCTCCGATTTTCCAAGGAGGAAAATAGATTTGTATACCTACACTCCATGTTTCTTTAGAAAACCTTAGATCTGGAACTATTGTTTCTTCCCAGGCCAACCCATTACGCCAATGGATTCGACCACACCGATTCACATTCAACCATGAAAATCTAGACGACTAAAAAAATTTCTTCAACCAATATCGCATAACAATGACTCAATCTACATTCTACCATGTAGATCCAGGTAACCTGAACTTGATCAGATAGCTCTCGTTGGAGAGTGAGTGTCTACCACGACCTGATACCAACTGTTGGGTTCCAAAACGAAGCAACATTATTATACACACCAGGAATACAAAAGAGTAAAGCAAACCATAAAATCATGCACAGATTCTAGACACAATGATTTAATCCTGCAAATCCCTTAACTAGGTAAAACCAACAACACATCTTCATTATGTCCCTTGGCCAAATCTGGCCAAGGCATGGTCGAGCATGGATCTAACATCATAGGTATCCTCGACCATCAGTGAGTTCTATACCCATTACAATGGAGTACAACCGACCTCTTTATAGGATTACATCACAAGAATACAATGGGTGGATCTTTGAATACCATGGGTCCATAAAAACAATAACAAAAGTTGGTTAACTTTCTCTACGACTAAGTCAATATTAACCCAACACACTTAAGAATTAATACTCTCTTACCAAGATTGATTATTTGTTAGGCTAGTTGAAACATGCCAAGTAATTCACCGAGTTGGATCTCAAATCGGGATACCACTAGGTATGTGTTAAAGAAGACCACCTTTAAGACAAGGCAATGTTTGTATGAATGGTTGGTCATGCCTTTTGGTTTATGTAATGCACCAATGAAATTTATGAGACCGACGAAGATTCATTTGTTATAGTGTATTTGGATGATATATTGGTTTATAGATTTACTTAGGAGGAGCACATTTCACATCTCAACCAGGTGTTAGAGGCTCTAAGAAAGCACTAACTACTAATCTCAAGAAATGTGAGTTTGCTTTGCAATCATCATGGTTGATTTGGGGTTTGTGATCAGTGGAGGGGAACTAAATATATACCCTACAAAGATGGAGGCCATTATAAAATGGCTAGTTCCTATTAATGCCACTAAAGTTAGGAGCTTTGTTGGGGCAACACAATACCTACAAAATTTTATCACCTTTTTAGTGGTAGCTGCACCACTTCATGCCATAACAATGAGTGGTAAGAGTTTCCAGTGGGAGACAAATCAAAGAAAATATTTCGACGAGCTAAAACAAAAGATTAGTAAATCATAAGTTCTTGCATTGCTTAAATTGCATAAGCCTTTTGAAGTGGAGATAGATGTAAGTGGGTATGCCATGGGAGCAACTTTGATGCAAGGAATAAAGCTAATATACTATAATTTTGAAATGTTTCATGGGGGAGTCCTAAGCTACCATACCTAAGATAAGGAACTCTATGCCCCGGGTTCCAGCTGTTAAGAAGTGCAAGCACTATCTGATGGGAAAGGAAACTGTTATTCACACAGATCACCAACCATTGCAGTATTTGTAGGCTAGAGTAAGTAGCAACAAACCATACATTACAAGTGGATGGAGTTTTTGAAATAGTTTCATCTAGTCATCAAGTATAATAAGGGAACCATTAATAAGTTGGAAGACATGATTTCAATCCCACCCACATCCAAGATTATAGCTTTATGAATTCTTATGCACATGTGACCTTTTACCCATGATGCATACAAAGAGGGATACATAGAAGATGAGGACTTCAATGAAGTGTTTCAATATCTACAGGGCCAAATTCATGTAGAATAAGGTGATAGTAAGGCTTACTATCATCTCTTGAATGGGTTACTCCAAAATCTAGACAAGTTCCATGTTCCTAAAGGCGAATTATTGCAACTTATCAGAGAGGCAAACATATCCAAAGTTGTAGGGAATTTTTTTGTTGGAAAGACATTTGCTAACCTAAAAAGTTATGTGTATTGGCCTAGAATGCAATAAAAATGTGGCACGATATAATAGAGGATGCACACTTTGTTGTACCAACAACCCAATAATAGAAAGCAAGGTATATACCATCCATTACTTCTACCCACTCAACCTTGGGAAAGCATTTACATGGATTTTATGGGTGGTTTACCAACCATTAGGAAGGGACGCGACTGTTTATTTGTGGTAGTTGACAAATTCAACAAGATGTGCATTTTTATGCCTTGTAAAAGGACCATAAAAGGACAAGAAGAAACAAAAATGTTCTTTGAGCAGGATTGGGTCCACTATGGGATACCAAGGAGCATCATCTCAAACATGGATACCAAATTTTTTAGTGCCTTTTGGACTACACTTTGGGAGAAGATGGACACTAAGTTGAAGAGATCTACAAAATTCCATCCACAGATAGATGGATAGACATAAGTAGTCAACAAGACTTTGGTGCAACTTTTGAGGGTTACAATAAGAAGCATTCGAAGACTCGGAATGAAAAATTGATCTATATCCAACACTCTTTTAATAGAGCATTCCACACTTCTGTTGGTAAGTTCCCTTTTGAAAATTGCTTTGGTTATTTTTCTCCTTCACCCTTGGATGTTGTATATGGATAGAAAGGGGGAGTGAGGGAAGGAACCATTGGTGAAGCATTAAGAGATGAAAAATTGATTGATAACATCAAGTAAATCCATTTACAAGCACATGAGACATTGAAGAAGTCATAGGAAAAGTACAAGGCCAGACATGACCAACACATGGTTGAGAAAACCTTCAAGGTGGGAGATAGAGTTTGGTTGCACTTGAATAAGGAAAGACTACAAGGTCTTGGTAAGAATATCAAGGCACTACGATATGGTCCTTTTGAAGTGTTGGGGAAGGTAGGAGATAATTCTCTATAGACTTGTTAAAATAATATGCAGCTGCAGAAGATATTCTTGTATTGCATAAACCCTAATGTAAAACCTGAAAAGGATAATGCTAAAGATATACTCTCAAGAAATCAAGTGAAAATGGACAAGTCATCCCCACAGAAATCAAGTGAAAATGGACAAGTCATCCCCACAGAAATCAATGGGTCAAACTAACCCAAACAATGGGAAAAAATACCCCAAACAATGGAAAAACTGCCCTAGTGAAGTTGGCCCTATAGTGAAAAATTCAGCCAGAAAAGTGTATAAACAAGGAGGTCGAATTCCTCATTTGGAAATCATCACACAAGTTTGCTCAAACAAGAGAGAGACAAGTGCACAAGAGGGAGAGAGTAGCAACAGTTGGAGGAAGACATATTCTTGGGGTTATCTTATCTTTGCTTCTTTTGTATTTTCTGTGAGAGAGATTTAGCTCTTCGTTGTATTGACATTGTACTTTGTTGACGAATCTATACTAAGAAGTTCTGCTGGGTTTTTCCCGCGATAGGGTTTTCCCAGGATAAATATATGTGTCTATTGTTGAACATATTTCTCTCAATGATACTTATGCATGCAATTATTATGATGTGATATGATAAATTGAATGAAAGTCTAACATAATTGTTCTTGAGTAAAATTCTAACATGGAATCGGACCAAGATTGAAAGAAAAAATTGTGAGAATTGCGAAAGTTGGAAACTAGGGATTCTTGTTTCCAGGGTTTCCATCCACAGATCAAGCTCGACCTTATCACTCTTGAAATATACCTAGTGTTAGATTATGGTAACTTCGGGATGTCCTCCATGATTCAGATGCCTTACATGGAGGTACATTAGCTGTATAGGCATCAGTATGGAGTAGAGGGTGAGATACACTCTAGTACTTAGTGGCATGAGCCCAATGGTGGCTACATACAAACCTTTCGGGGTGATTTGACCCTTGCATGTATGAGTTTTGCATGATCTGTCAGCGATCATTGGATGCATGCAAAAGTGACTTTTGCATGCACTGAGAATTAGGGTTTTGGTAAACCTAATTCATTGGTGAGATTATATATAGAGGTAGGGGGTCCCCAGATGAGGTTGCTTAGTTGCTTTATCAGAGAGTGATAGACCAGGAGTGAGGAGGGCGCACTTGTGCATGCAGGGAGAATTTATGAGAGAGAGAGGAGTTGCTGCAGGAGATAGGGTGGTAAGATCTGAGCTGGATCAGTGACCATCAGCTCCAGAGTCACTAGGCACTCAGTACTGTGAGTTGAGATAGCTCATCGGTGTGATTTCTACTCAGTTTAAAGGAGGAATTGTTCCCTTGGAGGAGGGTGCATTTCCCAAGGAGGGAGGAGCTCATTTAGATCCTGATTGACCGATTCTGAGTCTGAGATGTTCAGGGTAGACTTGCCTTAGAATTCGAGGAAGGTTCGTGACGTTCAGACCTCAGATCTCTTGAGATCCGGTCTAGTACGAGTATTAGACATCCAGAGGGGAGGGTGCACTTCTGCATGAAGTGGAGGGCGCATTCTTTAGAGGAAGTCTTCAGAGAGAGAAGATCAGAGTAGTGTGATACAGAGAGTTAGATCAGTCGGAGGCACCTGTAGAGATACTCAAATCTAGTTTACCAGTTAGGGATTACTCTTCCAGTGCATGCATGAACTGACGCATGCAGATATAGAGTCTGTTTGGTTGAGGGATTGAGTTACCTTTGAGGTAATACTGTATTGTACTTGTCCATTTATATATATGCTCTGGGCTCGAGAGAGAAGATAGCCCCACAGTTTGTTGGTTTTCCTCGGTTGGGGTTTCTAGGGTATATTTGGTGTTTATGTGTGATTGCATGTGTTTCAGTTTGGTAAAGAGATCTAGTTGTCGAGTTTATATTTATATGAGCATGTATTGATATCAAGACTCAAACTGCTTGAGATCTCAGGGTGATTCAGAGGGAGTAGTGATCTATGAATCAAATATTTACACCTAGGAGGTGCATCTATCTGTGGATTTAGATCTCAGATTCGAGAATTTTCAATTTTGACCTAAATTATGTAGAAACTATAAAAACTATAGAAATTAGGGTTTCCAATTTCTATCTGTTCTATCCACATATATGAGTGAAAAGGAGGTTTTCCCAACTATCCTTGGGAGGGAGCATGTTTCCAGTGCATCATATTCTCCATTGAAGAACTTTCAATTTTGATCCTCCTCCTGCTAGGGTTTCCAGAACCAGATTTGGCAAGATGACAAACAACACTAAGCTTGATGAGAAGCTTGAAGGGGATGATAACTTCAGAGCATGGAAGTATAGGATGCTCCTCATCCTAGAAGAAAATGTCTTGGAAAAGTATGTTGAAGAAGAGGTTCCAAAACCAGAGGAGATGAGGCTAAGGAAAGTCACAAGAAGAACATGATCAAAGCAAAGAGAAACATTGCAGATTCTATTAAGGATCACTTGATCCCTCATGTCTCATATTTGAAGACTCCAAAACAAATGTCTGATGCTTTGAAACGATTATATGAAGGCAAGAACATTAACCGAAAGATGACCCTGAGAACTCAACTCAAGAATGTGAAGATGTAGGAGGCATAATCCATTCAATCCTACTTCACAAGGATATCTCAAATCAAGTACCAACTTGAAGCTATTGGAGACATGGTTGAGGAAGCAGAAGTAGTGATGAGTACTTTAAATGGCCTTCCAAGGTATTGAGAATATTTCATCTAGGGAACATGTTCTAGAAAGAAGTTAACAAAGTTCAGTAGACTATGGGAATAATGTACACAAGAAGAAGCTAGATTGGTAGCACGCGAATAAAGGTTGGGTAATGATGAAGATCAAGCAATAGAAACACACACAAAGAAGAAAAAGAGCAGAAAATAAGTTCATCCTTCAAAGAAGTCTAAAAAAGCTCAAAGGGATTACTCAAAATTCAGATGCTATAGCTGCCAGAAGATGGGACATATTGCAAGAAATTGTCCTCAAATAAAAGATCAAATTAGAAGAGGAAAAATACATAATGCTCATACAGTAGAAGGTGATGAACCTATTCAAAAGAAAATAGCAGAAGATGATTCAAGTGAATAATTTGTTTTGATATCATCTCTTACAGGGACAACCACTCATGGAAGTGACACATGGCTTGTTGATAGTGGTGCTTCTAAGCACATCACTAGTTACAAGGATTTTCTCACAAGTTTGATTCAGAAGGATTCACCTCATAAGGTGAAGCTTGGAGATGATTATCAGTATCCTATTAAAGGAGTAGGAGAAGTCTCCTACAGGTTGGATTCCAGAAATCCTATGAAGATGAAAGATGTGTTATATGTACTTGGTTTGAAGAAGAATCTTCTATCCATTTGAGCATTGGATAAGAAAGGATTCATAGTTGCTTTCATTGATGAAGAATTTCTCATGTGGCCAAAAGGAAAGACCATTGATGATGCAGTTGTGATTGGTATTGAAGAAGGAGGACTATACAAGTTGAAGGGACACTTAGATTCAACTCTAGCACAGAGTACAGTGAATCCAAGTGAACTATGGCACAAAAGACTTGCTCACTTAAACTACAAAGCATTGTAGATCATGAGCAAGGTGGTGACAAGACTTCCATAAATTCAAGTGGATCATGATGGTGTTTGCAAAGGATGTGCACAAGGAAAGAATGTGAAAAACTTGTTTCCAAGTAGTGACAACAAAGCCAAAGGAATATTGGAAATCGTACATTCAGACGTATGTGGACCAATGTCAATTACTTCATCAAGCGGGTATGTATAGTATGTTTATTTTATTGATTATTATTCTCGTATAACTTGGATTTATTCCTTAAAAGATAAAAATGAAGTGTTTATCAAGTTCAAAGAATTCAAGGCCCTTGTAGAAAATATTTCCGAAAGGAAGATAAAGATCTTGAGGTCAGATAATGGAGGATAGTTTACATAAGATGACTTCAAATCTTTCAGTAGAGAAGCTGGGATTAAGAGGGAACTCACCACTCCCTACAATCCTCAACATAATGGTGTAGCAAAAATAAAGAACCTAACGATAATGGAAGCAGTGAAGGCTATGATTCATGATCAAGACTTACCAATGCATTTATGGGAAGAAGCATCCAGGACTATTGTATATGTACATAATAGAATTTCTCATAGTGCACTTGGGAATAAGACACCAGAAGAAATGTTTATAGGAGAAAAGCCAGAGGTAATCCACCTGAAGATATTTGGTTGTCCAGTGTATGTGCATGTTCCCAAGGAGAAAATATCAAAGTTGGATCCTTTAGGAAAGAAGGGTATATTTGTTGGATATAGTGAGACATCAAAGGCATATAGAATCTACATCCCTGGTTAAAGACATATTGAGATTAGCAGAGATGTTACATTCGATGAAGATGCAACTTTCAGGATATCCAAACATAATCATCCAGATGAGGCCCATGATGAGGAACTTGAAGCTCCTAGAGTTGCAGAAACAAACATAAATGATGAGGTTACACCAGAAGAGTATGTAACAGAGGATCATGACATGGAAGAACCTCAGAGACCTGTAGAGCCACCTTGAGAGATGACTACACATAAGAGGAGACCAACTTGGGATCGTGAGATTATTCAGGATGCTGAGAAGTATGGTGCTCCAGATGGAACTGTCAGAGAAAGAAAGAAACCGATACCATATTCCAGCTATGTGGCATTGCTATGTGATATCATTTATGAAGAGTTTACATGTTATGAAGAGGATGCAAAGAAGAAAGTATGAAAGGATTCCATGATTGAAGAATGCTGGTCCATTATAAAATGTTTGGGATGTGGTTCCGAGACCAAAAGACAAGTCAATGGTATCTTCAAAGTGGATCTTCAAGATGAAGCATTCAACATATGGCAGTATCAAGAAGTATAAGGAAAGATTCGTGGCACGTGGTTTCTCCCAGAAAGAAGGAATATATTACGAGGATAATTTTTCTCCAGTATCAAGATACATTTCGATTAGAGCTATACTTTCTATAGTTGCAAAGATGAAATGGAAGGTACACTAGATGGATGTGAAGACAAATTTTCTGAATGGTGTAGTAGAAGAGGAAGTGTATGTGAAGCAACCACAAGGATTCAAGACACATGACAAACAAAAACATGTGTGTAGATTAAAGAAGGCCTTGTATGGATTGAAGCAGGCACCCAGGGCATGGTACGTCAGAATTGATAGTTTTCTGATGAGATTGGGATTTACCAAGAGTAAAGCAGATTCCAACCTATAGGCTTTACTACAAGGTTGTGAATGGTGGACTAGTGATACTACTGTTGTATGTGGATGACATGTTTCTAATAGGGGAGGAGAATCTCATCACTGAATGTAAGAGGAAGCTTGCTGCAGAGTTCGAGATGAAAGACCTGGGTATGATGCACTATTTCTTGGGTCTAGAGGTGTGGTAGAAACCAAATGAGATTTTCCTTAACGAAGGAAAATATGTTGTGGAAATCCTGAAGAGGTTTGGTATGATGGATTGTAAATCCATGCCAACACCGATGGTGACAAACATGAATTTATTGAGTGATCTTTGAGACAATGGATGTCACCATGTATAGACAGATGATTGGTTTGTTGATGTATTTAACAAACACGAGGCTAGATATATGCTTTGCGGTGAACAATTTGAGTCAGTACATGGTTGAGTTGAGACGTGTTCATGTGATTTCGAAAAAACCATGTGAGGAGGTACCTGAAAGGTACATTGGACTATGGACTCCGATATGTTTCAGATCGTGAGATAAGACTAAATGGATATGCTGATTCAGATTAGGCTGGTAGTGTCGTAAACCGGAAGTGTCCATTAGGATGTTGCTTCAGTCCGGGGTTAGCTATGATTTCGTAGCTCAACGGGAAGCAGACTTGTGTGGTACTCAGTACGACCGAGGAAGAGTATATTACAACATGTTCAGCTAGTTGCGAAGCTGTGTGGCTTCAAAATTTGCTTGCAGGGTTGTTTGATCTCGAGTTAGAGGTGACTTGTATCTTTTGTGAAAACCATAGTTGCAGAACATCGTTAGAGAACCCTTTGTTTCATGACAAGTCCAAGCACATCGAGATTAGGTACCATTACATTCATGACATGGTACAAAAGGGAGCTGCGAATATCCAATATGTTGTGATAGACGAGCAGATAGCCGATGTGTTAACTAAGCCTCTATCAAGGGTAAAGTTTGAATACTTTAGGTACAAGCTTGGAGTGGTCCAATAGGACTTCCCTTGTGAGATGGAGTGTTGAGTTACATATGCGATTGCACGAAGCAGTAGCACACTGAGTGTGGCAGCAACGAGTAGTCATTCATGGACTAGTCACCTAGATTCTGTGTGAGATAGGTGAAGTCGCGTAATGACATAAGGTCTGACGGAACGCTAAGACCCATATGGTACGAAAGGACGATGGGGTTGCACCCACTAGTGAGATGCTATGCTGAGATTTTGAATGCATGATGTGATCAAAGGGCTTGCTCGTACATAACTTCTACTGAGAGAGAGATTCACGAAAGGTCAACAAGTAAATGGTCAAGTACAAGTCAACAGAAGCAATGTTGAAGATCGTGTTAGAAGAATACCTTCCTTGCTGAGAGGGAGTGTTGAAATAATATGCAGTTATGGAATATATTCTTGTATTGCATAAACCCTAATGTAAAACCCTAAAAGAATAATGCTAAAGATATACTCTTAAGAAATCAAGTGAAAATGGAAAAGTCGTCCCCACAGAAATCAATGGGTCAAAATGCCCCAAACAATGGGAAAAACTACCCTAGTGTAGTCGTACATATAGTGAAAAAGTCAGGCAAAAAAGTGTATAAATAAGGAGATCAAATTCCTCATTTGGAAATCATCAGACAAGTTCGCTCAAGCAAGAGAGAGACAAGTTCCGAAGAGGGAGAGAGTAGTAGTAGCTGGAGAAAGATATACTCTTGGGGTTATCTTATATTTTATTCTTTTGTATTTTCCATGAGAGAGATTTAGCTCTTTGTTGTATTGACATTGTACTTTGTTGGCGAATCTATACTAGGAAGTTCTGCTGGGTTTTTCCCATGAGAGGGTTTTCCTAGGATAAATCTTTGTGTATATTGTTGAATGTATTTCTTTAAGTGATCCGTATGTATGCAATTATTATGATGTGATACGATAAGTTGAATGAAAGTCTAACATAATTGCTCTTAAGTAAAATTCTAACAAGACTTAGTTTACCCCCATATATGAGCATATAGTTAGTGAATGTGGAAAATTTGAAATTATTTGAAATGTCCATATGGACTAGGAACCTGAGTAAGTCCTACCTTATGTAGAGGACTTAGCACCAGAGGATCAGGTAGAATTAGTCGAATATGTAGTTTTGCAGAAGAAATCTAGAAAAACCAGATGAGGACAATATGAACCCTACTAGGTTGGGTTAAAGGGACAACTTCTAGGCAAGGCTAAATGATACTCTAGAGAAAAGGTGGAGGAAAAATTTCCTCACCTCATTTAGCAAAATATTTTGGGAACCAAAATCCTCCCAAAATGGGGAGTCATGATCTAAAACTGATCAAAACATAATTTGTCATCTATTTTGGTTCTTTTTGGGTGGAAAGATTGGATGAATCGGCTTGTAGGGCACATTTTAGGGGTAGGTCTTACTTTGCAGATTTGGGGTCAAGAACCGTCTGAGGCCCATTTGAGGGCTTAAATGGTTGCATCTATTCTACATTTAGAGACCTTTCCATTGGTGCAAGAATTACCTCAATCAAAGTTTGTATGAGGAATTTATGTCTCCTGCAAGTTGACTTATCTAGTTGACCACCATGGTGCCAAGTGGATTTCACGTCAGCTCTAATTACCCGCACGTGACTTTCAAGAACATTATAGATGTTTCAAAACAATAATCCTAATATGGATTTGAGGCATCTTAAAACCCTGAAACTAACTCTAAATGACTATCAGGCTATGTTAAATATCGATCCATTAGGAGGAGAAGGGGTTCCATTCTTATGATGTTAATGTATTGTTCCATAACTGAACAATAGTAAGGGAGTGTGCTAAGCCCTAAATATTGGCACATTACCCCATTTATTATGGTGCATTACATATTATTGATGTCTTCTTAGGTCTATTAGTTGTTATTGTACCCCTTTATCTCCTATATATAGGAATGAGACCTTTTCATTTTATTCATCATTGTATCTTGTCTTGTCTTATGTACTTAGTACATTGTGTAAGGAAGTTCCTCCCTCGAAGAGGATTGTTATTCATATCATTTCTCCATTATTAAGTCATGGATTACTTTCTTTTGGTCTATTTCTACCATTTTTATGTTATATCTGGGACTTGGTTGCATAACATTTGGTATCAGAGCTCTTTCCTCGGGACTGGTTTCTTCAAAACGAGTCATCTTCGCATTTTCACTATAATTTTTTTTTCTACAAGGATTCAAAAACGATATTAAAAAACCATCTCCATGACAGGACAAGCTATCAGTGGTCCAAGTTTCAGATCTTGAGACCATACAGGTTCAGATATATTCATCTTAGAATCTAGGGTTTTTTACTAGTCCAAAAACTAGTCTTAAACATGTGTTTTGGGGAAAAAGGTTATATATGGGGTATGAAAGATCCAATTGAGTGAGACCTATTGAATCATAAGGAAGAAATGCCATAGTATTTTTGGTAGGGTTTTCAGATCCATATCCGAAATATTGGACATGTGGCAGACCCTACACGTTTGCTCTTCTAGAAAGACTTAAAATAAGAAGTGCTGGTAGATTCCCAATAAATTCTTATTGGTATATCAAAATTAGGTCAGACCTGTGGCATTGGAAAAATGACACATCATGCTACATTAGGCCGAAGTTTCAAACCCAGAGAAGCAGAAATTTCAAATTTACCTTAGTTACAAGTCATCCGTAAAATAATCTTCTAATCAGGGTTTGAAAAATGTACACCATTTTAAAGTTGAATAGCTTTGAGTAGAAATCTAATTCTGGTGAAACCTAGGGTGTGATACCTATTTATATTTTTCAAAATGACACCAAAAGGAAGTGTAAAAACTCACACTCCCCTCAAACCACCAGAGGTTCCATCCTCGACGTATGATGAAAGGGAAGACCTATCTTTTCGAGTGTCCTAGTTGGAAGATATGATTAAAGGGACCGTGAAAAAAGTTGATTTAGTTAATTTAGAGGAGAAGTTGAATAAAATGGAGGAAAATATGAAAGGTTCGGTGAGAACAACTGATTTAAATAATTTAGAGGAGAAGTTGAATAATATTGTTAATCTCATACAAAATTCAAGGGATATAGGTGATGATGTGTTCCAAGATACTCAGTAAGATAAAGATAATTTCCATGTTGAGAAACATTCCACGAATAAGAATATTCCGAGAGGAAATGATTCTATTAATGGAAGTCATCGGAGATGGTCACCAAAGGGTACCCAACTTACTAAAATTGACACGAGAAAGTTTGATGGCAATGATCCAATAACTTGGATATTCCAGATGGAGCAATTCTTTGATCTACAACTTTGCAAAAGGTAACTATTGCATCCTTATATTTAGAGCCTGATCAATTTGTATGGTACCAATGGCTTGTGACCGTAAAAATGACTCTATTATCTCATGGTTTATATTCACAGAAGAATTGATTGCACGCTATGGTGATATAAATAGCAACACCTTCTTTATCCAATTGGTAAATCTAAAGCAAAAAGGCCCAGTTATAGAGCACATCAAGCAGTTTCAAAAGCTAAGTCTCAGAGTGAAGAATATTTCATAAGATAATTTGTTGGATCTCTTTATTGGAACTTTGAAGGATAACATCCAACATGAGGTTCTCCTTTGGGAACCTAATTCCTTGGAGCATGCATTCAGGGTGGCAAAAAAATTTGAAAACAAAATTATGGCAACGAGGAAGTCTACCACTTGCAACTATAAAGAAGGAAGTGTGGTCTCAAGTCATCCACAACCTACAAAGTTGACACCACAACAACTAGAGGGGAAAAGAGAAAAATGGATTTGTTACAGTTGTGATAGAAAATACAATAAGGGCCACAAGTGCACTGAGAAGAAACTATTTTACATAGATTGTGAAGCAGAGGAAGAAAATGAATAAGAAGCACCAAAAGAACAAGAACCGTATCAAGATGAAGACATAAAAGATACTACTTCCGAAGAGATTACTCCCACCACATCCTGTCATGCATTGGTTGGAATTAGCACTCCTCAAACTCTAAAGATTGAAGGATATATCAAAAATAAAAAAAGGTCACAGTGTTGATTGATTTTGGTAGTACTCATAATTTCATTCACTGTAAATTAGCCAAGGTTCTCAATTGCTTTGTATATCCAACACCAGAGTTTCAAGTAATGATTGCAGATGGAGGAACTATCAATTTCTCAGGAAAATTCCATAATATCAATCTCACTATGGGGGAATATGTATTGAATAGTCCAATGATTTCTATTCCGATGGGGGGTGTTGATGTTGTCTTAGGAGTTCAATGGTTACAATCATTGGGAACAATGGCTTTTAATTTTCAGAAGATTTTCATGAATTTTTTATGGGAAGGGAAATAATATGAGTTAAAGGGTATCACAGGGAAACCAAGTAAGGTGATAAGCTCTAATGGTATGAAAAAATTGATAAAAAAGGGAGATCAAGGTGTAATTGCACAATTATGCTCATTAGATGTTCAAACATCTAAGTCTCCTATTTCTCCAGATCTCCAAAAGGTGATTGATAAGCATTCCAAGGTTTTTGAAGATATTCCAAAATGTCTTCCACTTGTTCGAGATTTTGATCATGCTATTCACTTAATTCTGGGAAGTGTTCCTCCTGACATCAAACCTTATAGATAACCCTATGGAAAAAAGAGTGAAATTGAGCGTATGGTTGAAGAAATGTTAGAGGTTGGCATAATTATGCCTAGCCAAATTCCTTACTCTGCACCAGTGGTAATGGTACACAAGCAAGATCGATCATGGCGTATGTGTCTAGATTATAGAGAGCTCAACAAGATCACCATTAAAGATAAATTTCCAATTCCTGTCATTGATGAATTGTTAGATGAATTACATGGAGCAGGTTTCTTCACAAAGTTGGATCTTCGTTCTGGATATCATCAGATTAGAATGAAGGAGAAAAACATTCCAAAAAAAACATTCAAAACTCATGAAGGTCATTATGAATTTTTGGTCATGCCATTTGGTCTCACGAATGCGCCTTCCACATTTCAAGGTTTGATGAATTCCATTTTCAAGCCTTTCCTTAGAAAATTTTTGCTGCTATTTTTTGTTGATATACTAATCTATAGTAAGTCTTGGGAAGAACATGTTCAACATGTTGATAGGGTACTACAACTACTAAAGGAGCAACAACTACATGCAAAACCTTCCAAATGTTTCTTTGGGGTAAAGGAGGTAGAATATTTGGGTCATATTGTATCTCAGGAAGGTGTCAAGGTAGACTCCAACAAAATTAAAGCGATGATGGATTGGTCGATTCCCAAAACCCTAAAGAATCTTCAAGGATTCTTAGGTCTGACAGGGTACTACCGCAAGTTTGTTTAGAACTTGAAAGAACAACAACACCTCTAACAACATTATTGAAGAAATATGCATTTTCTTGGACTCCAGAGAAAACTCAATCTTTTAAACAACTTAAGGAGGAAATGTGCAAAGCTCCTGTTTAGGCCACACCAGACTTCACAAAAACATTTATTGTGGAATGTGATGCTTCAGGAAATGACATTGGTGTTGTTCTAATGCAAGAAGGACACTTGCTTGCTTTCACAAGTCATCCAATCAAAGGAAAGCACTTACAAAAGCTATCACTGAAAGAAATACAAGCACAACAAACAAAATGAACACAATATTTCTCTCGGGGAAACCACAAGGGAGAAAACCCCGACAAAACTTCCTCAATATAGAATTCACAAAGTATAAAGATAAACCCCAAGGCAAAATCAACTTCTCTTCCACTTGTGCAAAATTATCTCTCTCTCCTATGCGAACTTGTGTGAGTAAGTTGAGTGATTACAAATGAGAGACTCATCCTCTATTTATATTATTCCGTTGAGGTGAATTTTCCCCAACTGGGCCGACTTCTCCTAACTGACTGGGCTGACTTGTCAAATACAAAATATAATAATCTTTTCTAGGTTCTTCTAGTCCGACACAAGAACTAGGGTTTACATTGACTCTTTCAATGACTCTTACATTATTAATTACATCAATGACATCTCCCGAAGGAGGAATACAATAATACAATAGACAAGTACAAATAGAATATCTTCCGCAGTTACATTTCTTTAACACAAGAAAGGTATGTTCGTGGTTAAGGATGAGGATGAGGAAATCCATAACCACCTTAGGCATGGAAGACCCTGCAAGGTGAATATCAATACCAGTAAAAAATGGAATAAGATTCCTTGTGCTCAACAGGAAGCCAAGGCTGCAGCTAGATACTTCCACCAATCTCATTCAGAAGCAGTTATTCAAAATATTGATGATTTAGAACACACAGCTAGGGCAAAAGAGGGATTACTTCAGTTGAAAATATTGACAGTGAAGATCTAAAGTGGATGCCTAATATAGGCTTCTCAAGGAGTCATGACACCAAATTCTACATGAAGTCATAAATATACTGGTTGGTGAATTCATCGATAGCCCAAAATTTAGCAGAGAATGAGACTAGAAATCAATCCTCCACTATGAGAAAGTTGTAGACCATGGAAGCAAAATATGATGCCTTAATTAGGGTTCGATGGGGACTCAAAGCCAAGATTACTAAAGAGAAGGAGGAGGAGCAACCAAGTGATATCTAGGAGCAGAAGGAAGAGGAGGGACAACTATCGCTCCAACAAGAATACATCATGCTGGACTCAGACTTTGATATGGAAGGATAACAATCCCCTCGCTTCCACAAGGTGCTATCATAATCAAACTCTTTTTGCTTATCTTTCATGAAAATTAGTTTAGTACTCTCATATGTGATGATATTGTTTTGAGCAAGCCTAGTTTTACGGAAATTCGTGGCCTTGCCCAAAGTGTCAAACCATCCATGACAGGGACATTCATTCTCATTTTCACGATCATAGATGTTGCGAAATCAATATAGCTCTTTACGAACTCCAGACCATAATCATCACAATGGATTGGCACTCACAAATCCTATTCTTAACACTGGTTTTCCTTCATTTAGTTCTCTCAGAATCTCATCTTTTATCCCTTGGGCTATATGAACAAGCATAATTGCATAAGTAACTCAATACATATGAAAAATGATATATGCATTCTCAGTTCTAACATTTCAAATATAGCCTATGAAATACTCATAAATCTTATCGTAGTGAAGTTGTACCCCTTTGTGATTGTCGTTTGTTTACTACACATACAAAATTACAAGGAGCGTTGGGATTCATTTACTCCCTTTTGAGAAATTCAATGACTTTATTGCAAGAATCAAGGACACAATCAATGCTTCTATCCATTCCATATATTCTGGTGAAGACAAAACCTTTATAGAAAATGTGTTCTTATCATTGACATGTTGTACACCAAGGTCAATGATAATCTACCACTTGCTTCGCTTACCAATTTCGTGTGGGTACCTATAGAAAATGTTTATGGATCAAAGGCCAAAATATTGAGACATACAATTTAAACGATTCTCTAAAAATACCTTGGGGCTTGTTATCTATACTGAAGTGGCAATGAAATTAGGAGATATACATGTGTGATGGCATATACTATATCTCGTGGGGAAGTGATTGGTTCTAACACTTGTAATTGGAAGCCACAACACTCATAAGAATAACGCATTCACATACAATTCTATATCTATGTAAATTGCCTATTGTTGATGGAGTTGAGATTTGACCAACATCATCTTTGTCATCCTCACTTTAGTAGCAGAACACTACACATCATCTAAACCTTCATATGATCCACACCAACACCATAATGGTATATGGTATAACATTAAAATTGATTAACACTTATTATTGCTTCTCTATACAATGGTTTTAAATTGTATTTTATAACTTCAAAACCCCCTTTCATCTAGTTCCATATTAGTGAGGAGTTGGTAAAATTGACAATATCATTGACATCGTATTTTTTTGGATGTGTTTAGCCCTTCAACAAAGGCAATATAGTATGCCACCCATATACAATTCTTTTACTTTGGATCACTTAATTATGGTCCTCGTTATGCAAAACATATGTAATAATACCTTGCCTTGGGTTGGATTTTTCAATGTATAAAGATATTTTTTACATAAATTTGTGAACCTATTAGGAAACTTGTCCTAGAATATTTAGTTTTGAGGAAGTTAGATTGTATTGGCTAACAAGGGACATATGTCCTATGTTGGATTTACATAATGCTTTAATGCATTATGATAATTTCTACTCCAATTTTTGAATCTATTGTTCCTCCATATTTTCAGAGTTAGGGAACTATGCCAAGGCATCCACTAGAGGTTAATAAACCCCCCACATTAGGCCACAAGTTGGCTCTTGGACCAGAGGTGGCTATCTTCACAATTGGTTGCTACCCACTGTCACTTAGTAATGGCTCTATCGTATAAGCTCTTAAAGCCAAATTTTAGCACTTGTGAAATAAATTGAAAGAAAATAAGAATACATATTGAATCCAAGGAACTACGACTACTTTCAAATTTCAAAATTTCTAGACAAGCGCATTTCCATTAGGCACTTTTATCCCACATTGGAAAAACATAAATTTCATTATATGGAAGGCAAAGAATATGTTTTAAAGAAAGAAAATACCTTCTAGTAACAATGAGAATGGCCATAATTGCTACTTAAAGATTTATAAGAGTATCATGAATACTAAAGAGGTGTGGAGGTCTTAGTCATTCAAGGATATACCAAAAAATGTGTTGGGCATTGACATATGAATCTAGTAGTTCAAGTTAGTTCATGACCTCACGTTGAGATTCCAATACATTCAATACATGAAAGAATATTCATCACATGAAGCATAAATATATTAAATATTAGGAATTTTATATGAATGTGTTCAAACTCCTTTAAACATACTCTTAATATTACACAAGCACTTGTCACATAAATGAAAAATGATAATAGATATCTTGGATGACATATAAATGGTTATGGGTTTAATATAATAGTAATAATCAAAATACAAGAGTTGAACAACAACCCGCCTTTATTCACTGTCAATATAAAAGAAACTTCCTAAAAGGCTACACACTTCAACTATAATAAAAGAGTTGTGAAAGCAAAAGAGAAACCAAATAGAGGGGTAAATTCTATAATGGAGTATTGAATCTTCCACTCTAACTTCTGGGTCTTAAGAAAATGAAATGGCCCATAAGGCTCTAGAGAGAGCCCAACCTTCAGCAGCAAAAATTTCCAATTCTCAAAGTCCCTAGTGTTGCATTTTTATTATTGCTTCTAGGTTGAGTTTTTGCTTCCTTTAATGCAACTAAATTCCAAAATTAGAATGGGATTTGAGGTGGTTTGAAGTATCTCAACTCCTTAGGCACGTGATGTCCCACTTCTTCAATAAAATAGGGAAACTTAGTGCTATTCATCCTGCACTAGCCACCTATTGTTATAACAATTTGCTAGTTGTCATATTTGTGTAGCCTATGATGTTATCTCCTTCCTCCACAAACTTGGTATCTCCAAGTTTTTCACCAACAACATTTAAATCATTATAGAGGTGATCATGAAAAATGCACCTCCAAAACATGGATATTAAACTTTTATGAATCTTCCCTATTCATTGTGCCAAAAAGGTCTTATGGGAATATTCTTGGGCATTGTGTATCTGCAAAATGATAACATTGAGTCATTTTGGGGCAGTTCTAGGATGGATGGAGACTATGAGACGCATATTGTTGGTGGGGTTTGATGTGAATCTAGCATACAAGTTGACTTAAACTCAGATGTATGGAATAGTATATTGGTGGCAAGAGGAAACTTGGGCAAGTGGATGATTTAAATTTAATAAATAAATAAACCAAAAGTATTCAACTACCAAGTATTGAACAAAACCTTTCCCTTATTACATGCCTTTGACATAACTATGCCAGTGGTTATGTTAAACATTGTTCTCCCTCCTTGTACTTTGTTTCCATCAGATGTCACATCATCTTAGTCATTGGTGGAATGTTTTGCTCCAATCAAGCGATTCTAGTTTTGAGGCTCCCAAGCCTCTTTCTTCCTGGAAAGGCCCACCATCACCATCATCCATTGTGTCCTCTCTATCCCTAGAAGTAATGGCCCAACACTCTCCTTGTATGCACTATGATTCTTTACCATACAAGTTTAAAGAACAACATGCATTAATACCAATATAATTAATAAACTATTGAAGCTATGTCTCTGAACACTTCCTCACAACATATCTTAATTTACATAATTTTAAAGGTGTTTTAAATTGTTAATTACTCCAATACACTTTTATGCCCACAGACATTCCCATTCTTATTGTTAATACTTTAACAATGGAATATGAACATAAAACAACAAGAAGATCAACCACACTTTTATAAAAGAAATTTACCCTGGTGAAAACTCAAGCAAAAACTTGAGTATTAAAATGCTTTGTGCTATTACTCTCAAGATATTTAAATACTTTGAAGCACACTTTCCACAAATAAATTGGCATGTGTTCAAATCTATGAGGCGTGGAGAGAGCACATTTATACTAGTTCTCTGCAAGGGTCGAATTCATCAAAGGAGTCAGAGTCACTGAAGGAGGAACGTAGTTGTTGCATAAATTGGCATTATCTCCAAGTTTCATTATTGTTGTGTGTTTCTTAGTAGTTGGTAGCTCCTACAGCAGCCTCTAGATATTGTATTGTTTCCACCTATTCATAATAAAGGCCAAATGATGTTCTTCATGTCTTGTGTGTAATTTGGGTGAACACCATTTGCTTGACTGAATGTTTTGTTATATTGCGAATTCGTTGAAGAAAGTTACAAATCAATGTAATGCAAACTGTTTGACCTAAGCACTCAATCAACACACATAAAAAAAAATTGCAACAAGCATCGCAACATTTCTTACCTATCCTACTTGGGGACATCACATTGGTATCAGAGTTGGTTTCCTTGCCATCCTGAGAGGAAAATCAGTGAGAATTCAATTCAGAAATGGGGTTAGAAAAGATGAAGGTTGAGATAGAATGCTCGGCTAAATTCCTAGAATATCAAGCATTAGATGGGGAGATCCAGACAACCATATCCTTTCAAGGATATTACCACATCATGACCAAGGATTTGGACAAGGATACAGGGTAGAAATTGAAGGAGATAACATACATGCTTTGCTATCGGGAATATCTGGCATTGAAAGATGAGGAATGTGTAGTCGTACCCTTTCGAGAGTATTATATCACCAAGTACAAAAGACATCACAAGGATCTGGATGAGGATTATCTTAAAAGCTTAGAGCAAAAATTGAAGGGAGATGAGCACAAAGGACAGGAAAAGAAGCATGTATTTAGTTATACTGAGGATTTGTGCATAGAAGAAGACCAAACAGTAGTAGATGAGGATGATGACATCTGTATAATGCATGAGTATACATATGATACAACTTCCAAATCAACAAAAGATGAGGATGCAACAAAGAGTCCTACTTATGATGAATATGGGGATATGAAGGAGCCATCTTCGTTCCCTATGTATGATGATGACATGGATTCCACCCCTCATCCTATTTATGACATGTACGATGATGCATGCATGATTGTACCTGTATCTGATAGAGGTGGGGAGCTATGTGTAAAAGAAGACACCACACGGGTTGTGTTGGTGGACGAAAAATTGAATGGGGATGATAATCCACATGAGTCCCATCACTACATGATGTTGACTAAGGAGACAATTGATCCTTTGTGTGACAACCAACACCATATTGATGAGATGACATTGCATGATTTGGAGAACCAACTATTGGTCACAGAGGAGCAGATTTTGTAGGTATTGATGAGAGCATATGGTGCTCATAAATTTATTGAAGACCTTATGTGGAAGATCTAGTTGGAGGAGAGGCACAAGGGAGTTGCAAAAGGGGTCACTAGTGCCCAATTGTGCATCATCAAAGAAGCTTTAGAACAGATGAAGTAAGATTACTTGTAGTTGTTCATAGATAGGGACCTTGCTCTTAAGTTCGCTGAAGACAAGGAAAGGGAGTTTGAAGAGCTTGGTTACCAACTGAGTTTGGCACACTCTTCACCATTGACAGCAGTAGAGACTCCGTCATTTTTATCATCCATAGAGGAGGTAGTTGAGCACATTCTATGTGAAACAACCGGCATGGGAGGATATGCATACATGGATCGGGTGGACGTGTTTATGACAGATTTAGAGTCACATTGGGACACAGGTTCAACTTACATCAATAGAGTATTGGCTACAATAGCACATACAAGATACTTGATGGCACAAGATGTTCCAATTGCATGTAACAGTATACAAGAGGGTACATGGACACACGATGGTGTACATTGGAGTTTCAGAGTATTTTCTCCAGGGAGAACTCCTGACATAGTCATTGAGCATACCATTGACTTGAGGATACCCATGATTGAAGAGTAGATGGGTAAACCTCATGGAGCAGTATATCCATCGACAATTGAGTTTCAATGAGGATATCACCAGACGAAGGACAAAGATTCAAATGCTCACAGTGTTTCCTCTAGGTGTCGTTATGAGTTTTTGGGCACGCCATTGGAATTGACCAACGCACCTGGTAGTGTCCATTTTTGCTTACCATTGTGGAGGTTTCTTTTGTCCTTCTTTGATGCTTCCATTATATGTAGCAAGCCTTGGGAGGATCACTCAAGACGATTGGGTGAGTCACGGGATAGCATGGACATGATCGAGATTTATCATTTGGGCTATATAGTCAGTATGCGGGGTGCACAGGAGGAGATTTAGGATGTACTAGATTGGTAAACAAAGATTGTGGTTGACAGAGTAGGAAATGACAATATTTGCTACAGAGTTCGTACATGTTTAGTCCCCAAGTCCACACTTAGGGAGAGGACCATGAGGGTTAGGCGTGATTCACACTAGACAGGGCATTCTCGGTACTTGCACAAGTATGAAGTACCGTAGGTGGAAGAGCTATTCTCCAAGGAGGTGCTTAGACCCCATGGGTTACTTGAGCACATAGATGGTGAGTGGGATACCAGATCTCCCAATGCAATTTGGTAGGAGCTGAACAGATTAGCAAGATCATAGTTGATGCTGGGTATTTGGTTTCCATCAGAAGTTTGTGTTTCGAGGACTTGACTCATTGGGACTCCGATGATTATCGACATGGCACGACAACAGTTCGTAGGAGTTGGATTTGGTGGACACCCTATTTGGTAGTGGAATCAGGGCATTCATCCAAACGATGGATTGTTTCAGATGGTAGAGATGATCAATAGAGTTGTGACTATAATCGATCCACTATATTTCTGGGATGTCAATGGAGAAGAGGTTGAGAATTCTTCTTTCTAGCAGAGCAGGCTATGATTTTTGGCATTTAAGATCAAGTCTGACAGTGGAGCCAATACGTATGAGATGGCCAGTCTTTGTTTTCCAAAGTTTATTCTTGAGATGCTTAGGCTTGGATGTATAGGGGAGTCATCTTTTGAGGTTTTTGTGCAGCTTATGTTTGCTTGGCTCTTCACGGGAAGACAAATGGAGTCTTGTGATAGCACGTGGTATACCGACGTGATGGGTAGTGGGTGTTTCACACCTTACATGATAGTGTGGGACCCTGGTGACTCTACCATTTACAGGTAGATTTGAGATAGGTTCACATGGAGGGACTTTGCAGATGTTGTGCGGAGACATATGGGGGAGTGTATGATTTGTCAACAAAGTGGGTCATGCCACACATTTAGCAGGGTTGATGCAGTCATTGACCACTTCTGGGCAGGAATGGGAGAGCATGTTGTTAGATTACATCACAGGTTTACCAAGTATGCCGATGTGATAGGACAGTTGGATGGTTATGAGCAGAGTGGCGCAGTGTCAACAAGGTGGTATCTTTCTGAGACTAGCTTGGGACCTTGGGATTTCCATATTAGACATTTCTACAACTGACTCGAAGGCGAGAGCCAGTTTTTGCTTTCATGAGATGGATTTTGTAGTCAAGCAGTTACTTGAAGGGTTGATCGAGTTGTTGCAGCATTGGGATGCTCTACTTATCTGTAGTATTCAGGTGTCTTCTTATGTCCTTACCCTAAGCGGAGGATGCTTCACGTCTCCCTGATTGGTTTGGGATCCTGGTATCCTTTCCAATTCCAATCCGATTCGTTCGATGGAGTATTGGGTTGTTGTGGCATTGCTTGAGGACAAGCAATCTTTGGGAAGGGAGGACAGTAATGTCCCCATTTCTGGATTTTCTTGCTCAACAAGTGGAGATGGCCTTAAGGGTTTGCGTCAGCCTGATCTGATGAGGTTCATTATGTCATAAAGTGACTAAATTGAAAAAATCACTTTATTAAAAGGTCATGTGCATTTTAGATGGTATTGGGTGATCAATGGTTTGGAGTTCCAGGAGAAGATAAATGGAGAAGACCACCTCACTTATGGGGTATGTTGATTTGATTTGATCTCTTGGAGACATGTTTTGGCAAAACCAAAGTTTTCGTTTGGGGTTGGCAAACCCCATCCATCATTATCGTTTAGTTTCGATGGTGAAATATCCACTCCCGAATTCATCAAGGATTTCCATCGAGCTACACTTGCATTTTTTATCTTCAAATCCGGGATTGGAAATTTAATTGGAGATTTCTCCCATAGAGGTCGAATTCATCTTTGACAGGGTCATTGCACTTGGGAATTCATTGGAAAGGATGAGACACTTAGTGGGGAGGCTGTGAGCTTCATGGCATTCAATAGTATTGATTGAGGAAGGGGGCTGACCCATTCCTTATTAATTGGTGGGTTGAGTAGTGAGGTTGGCTCAGTATGGAGGGGAGCGGAATATTGAGGAGAGAGACACAACTGTGTGGAGAGGGCCACGACAAGAAGAGAGAGAGTAGGGCTACACGTGGAGAGGAGTCGAATAAAAGAGAAAGCGGGAAGGCTTGGATGGGAGCCATGACTTTTATGTAGGGGTTGACTTGGGATAGACAGCAGTAGTAGAATAGGAGGTTGGGAGCATCGAGGGAGGACCACGGGATTGACGAAAGGACTACACCATTGAGGAGGAGACCATGGGTTGAGAGAACCAGGCCAACTGTGAAGAGAGGGTCGGTATTGAAGGAAAATCGCATGGCTTACTTGGTAGATATCTGAAGCTCTTGAAAAGGGCCGAATTAACCATGAGGGTCGAGACTTGTGGAGAGCCATGAGCAATGGAGAGAGCATATTTATACCAGTTCTCTGCAGGGGTCGAATTCATCAAAGGGGAGTCACTAAAAGAGGAAGAGCAGTGGAGAGAGCAAATTTATACCAGTTCTTTGCAGGGGTCGAATTCATCAAAGGAGAGTCACTAAAAGAGGAACATGGCTATTGCAAACATTGGCATTATCTCTAGGTTTCATTATTGTTGTGTGTTTCTTAGTAGTTGGTAGTTGCTATAGCAGCCTCTAGATATTGTATCCTATCTTGTGTGCAATTTGCGTGAACATATGTTTGACATAATGTTTTGTTAGATTGCAAATTTGTTGAAAAAGTTATAAATCAATGTAATGCAAACTATTTGACATAAGCACTCAATCAACACACACAAACAACAATTGCAACAAACATCACAACATTTCTTGCCTATCCTACTTGGGAACATCACAAGATCTTAGATGAAGGATTTATAAGTTGTGGCTTAGCATTTAAGATTGTTCTATGCATGATAAAAGAACATGAAACACCCTTACCATGATAACCATCCGAACTTGAACCATTTTAAATCATGTCTCTCCATCTAAGTTGATTTAATAACCTGTGTCGTAACTCTTATCTTTGAATGATTCTAATGCAATTGGTGTCTTTGGTAAATAATATATGGGTTATCGTATACTTACATCTTCAGTAAAATTATTATGTGATGTGCTATACTTGCATCATGTAGATTGGTAATAATCAATAAGACTTTTAAATAATAAAAATTAAAAACAATGAAGACACTACTATCATCCATCCTACAATCCACTAAGGGTTTGGGGAGATGTAAAGTGAGTAAATAAAAAACCAAATACCAATTCAATCTCAATATAATGGCAATTTAAATATCCGTACAAATCCCTGTTCCATTTTGCAAATTCTTAAGTGTTGCATAGATCTAGATTGAACTATTGGTATATTGTTCAAATGGATAAAAATTGAATTTATATCCTCATGTAATTTTAAACTATGTATTGCATTTTTGTCAAACTAATGGAATATCTTTAGATGTAGTTATTTCTATTTGGACGAATCCATAGCTTATATCCATTGTAGTCAACCATCTCTGAACCATGCTATGATAGGTACATGTCTAACAAGTCTGTGGTAGCGATGATCCGTGAAATATTTTATGCACAACTTCAAAATTCACTTCCCAAGAAATTCTTCACACACCATCCTTATTCTTGAAAGAACCCACGACCCATCAAGAAAACCATATTCTTAGTCTCATTCACAAAAGTCTAATATTCAGCGCAAGAGGGAATTTCAAATTCATTTAGTTCCACTGAAAATTGGAAATAACTCAAATAATTATAATGTATTTCTTTGAAATTTTGTTCTTACATTTAAATGTATAACACAGATCTCTCAATAGGATTTTGTTTGATAAGTATTTTAGGAGGATCTTCTTTGATTGGTGTTGATAAGGTGACTTCTTTTCTCTCTGTTTGATGTGAATTCTTCTGAGTGCATTAGAAAAATTCTATGAGTTGAATACAATCTCTCTAATTCAACGAGTTGAATACAATCTTTATTGAAGTATTATTTCTATCATATTCAAAATATGAAGTTCCAATGGCTCTAAAATTTTATTTTTCAACAAATTCTTATTTATGGAATGCAATACAAATTAGTAAGAAGTCATGTCTCTTATGATCACGTGACACATGCTAACAAGGTGGTGTTTCAAAATCACATTATCAGATGATCCAAATATACATCAGATTTTTAATTCAAAATATGAAATTCAAATGACTCTGAACAGTTTATTTTTCAACCAAATTCTTATTTATGGAATGCAATACAGTTTATTTTTCAACCAAATTCTTATTTATGGAATGCAATACAAACTAGAGAGAAATCGTGTCTCTTGTGATTATGTAACGCATGCTACCAGAGTGGTGTTTCAAAAATAACCAAGCCAACGTTGAGATGCATAGCTGGGAATTATCGCCAGTGTTCGGTGGTAGTAATACTGTTATTATACCTCTCTCAAGCGGATAACATGGATAGCCTATCTCTTTGATAAAACTCATATTTCCTGTCATTGCACAAGCCGGGACATATCCAAGCTTATTCAAACCAGAATTCAATTTCAAGATAAGTACCTCATCTGATTCAGGGATACGTAGCTGGATTATGCAACTGCGACGCATTATGTAGCTGGTAAAATATGAATGTGGAACAGAATGACCTGGAAGTTGTCAAAAAATAAGCCAGCGACGCATGAGGTTATGCAACTACCCTGGTGGGAGAATTGTAATTATTACATTTGAAAAAACTTTGGTATCACAATTATGGCTGATTATAAAATTCTAAAATTATAAGGAACTGTAATTATTGCATCCAAGATGCATTGAGAATTTTAATATTTTATTAACCATATTCGGAGTTTCAAAAGAACTTTTTTCAGTTGCATTTAACCCAAAATGCATCGTATCAATTTGGTAATGTAAAATGATTTGGTGCATTGATCTCACTAATTTCAATCGGTATCCTATATGGTGCATCTTTTCCCCTGGATATTTTCTTACATAATCCAATCCAAGTAGAAGTTCCCAGTGAACAACATAAAATGATCACTTAGGGTAGAAGTTCGTAGTAGACAACATACAAACCAAACATTTTAACAATGATAATTTAGCAGTGGAAGTTCACATAGTGGACAACACAAACCAGACATTTTAAAGGACAAAATATATTTACAACAATTACCTACACTAATCTACAACATGAAAACTTGACTATAGTTGGTCAAGATAACAATTATTGTCCCCCGCATCATTGATTTCAGTGATCGCGTTTGGGTGACTCTAAAACTTGTCCATGCACTGGAGAATTGCTTTTGCTTTCAAGAGCTTCAACTTCATCATTAATTGCATCGTTGCTTTCAACAACTTCAACTTGACCATGCACTGTATTGTTGCCGTCATCTTGGATAGCCTACACTTGGCTTATGTCATTGTGCTCGTCAACCACATCTTCTGTTTGATAGCATACCGCATGGTTTCCTTCGATGATCTGGAGAATAAACAAAATCACAACGATGAATATTTTATCATCTCCCTGCTAAGCTGACTGTATAAATTTTGTATTGAATGTTCACGTTGTTTCAAATGTATAGTGGAACAATATTACTAATAAATTTGTACCTGATCCCACACTGCCTTGCCTTTCCTGGATATAAAAGTTGCATTGATTCTCTTTTTCCTTTCCATCCTCTGCCTTTCTTTTCCTTCATCAATGGTGAAGTTCCCTCACAACCAAGGGATGGGTCAGTGCTTTTCAATATACCCAAGAATAACCAAGCAGGCATGTTCACACGGTGCAATTATGGTTTACGTGTTGTTGACAGTCACCGTGCTCTTGGCACCAAAATACCGGAGATTAGAAGAGACCCAAGGGCCCGCAGGTATTGAACTTGTGACCTGATGGAGACCAAACTCCAAACAGACCAAGTGGTCTACCTGCTGGACATTTACCGCAATTTTCTACCAATGCTTTGTTCAACTCCTTTTCCATGCAATGGACAAAAACGTTTGCCAATAAACATTTTAAATGATGGAATTCATTAACTAATTTAGCGTTAAGATCTATGGTTTTCCACGTTTTATATAAATTAATTTTTGCAGCGACAACCATTCAATTCTTAGAGTCATGTAGATTATCTATGCAAGGAATTTTATGGCCTTCTATGCTACCTTTTGTTTCTTTGCTATAATGATGTTCCATATGTTTGTTTGAGTGCACTCTTGATCCTCTGTTCCAATAGTATGTTTGACACATTCTTGTTGGATTGATTATGGTCAAAATTTTCAACAGTGTAAAAATGACTTCCAATTGTTTTCGTTAGTGTCAAATTCTTGGTCTACTGCCGGGTTTACTAATTTAGTAATTTTCCTTTTGGATGTGAATTGTCAACAACATCCAAAGAACACCATCCTTGAGAGTACACTTGGATAGCATGAGCAACCACATCAGAATTAGTGTCGTCATAAAAGTAAATCACAAAGTATATCAATAAGATTGCTCTCATCTTCCATGACTTTTTGCAAACTTCCTTGAAATGTTTTTTCTCTTCTAGAGATGTGAGAGCTTCATAGAAAGTGTTGTGAATTTAATCACTACAGTTAAGCTACATTCCTTAATCATGGGGATTTGGCTGCATAAACTTGTGGATATCGAATCAAGCAGCCTTTAAAAAAACAAAGAATCATATGATAAAAGGCAATAAAGAGGGCAAGGGTAGTTGTGCAGAATTGATCAATTTAATGGGACACAAAACATGCCCAGCAGAATGAAGTTCTGACATCTCTAAAAGAGGAAAGCATTTCAAGGAAGTTGGCAAAACGTCATGGAAGATGAGAGCAGTCTTATTGATACACTTTATGATCTATTTTTATGACGGCACTAATTCTGATGTGGTTATTAATGCTATCCAAGCTTACTCTCAAGGATAGTGTTTCTTGGATGTTGTTGACAATGCACATACAAAAGCCAAATTAGTAAGTCTGGCAGCAGACAAAGAATTCGACACTACTAAAAACATTTGGAAGGATCATGTTAAGACTATTGAAAATTCCAACCACAATCAATCCAACAAGAATGTGTCAAACATACTACTGGAACATAAGATCAAGAGCCCACTCAAACAATATATGGAACACTGTTATAGGGGAGAAACAACAAGCGACATGCAAGGCTAGATAACGCCTTGCATAGATAATCTACACGACTCTAAGGATTGGATGGCAGTGGTTGCAAACATTTAATTTATATAAAACATGGAAAGCCATGGGTTTAATACTAAATTAATGTAATCTATCATTTAAGGTGCTTATTGGCAAATGTTATTGTCCATTTGCATAGAAAAATAGTTGGACAAAGCACTAATAGAAAATTGCAATAAATGTACAATGGATAAACCACTTGGTCTACATTGGTTTTGGTCCCCATTAGGTCATGAGGTTGATACATGTGGGCCCTTTAGTCCCTCCTCAGCACTGGGATGTTGAGGCTAAGAGCATTGTCATTGTTGGCAACACAAAAACCATAGTTGTGCCATGTGATCATGTTGTTCAATTAGTCCTAGGCACATTGGAAAGGACTCACCCATCCCTTGGGTGTGGGGGAAACCTCCTCATCAACTAAGAAAAAAGAAAGCACACTATAGTGCATATAATTATTTTCTGAAGACAACAATTGCATCAAAATCATTCAAAGATAGAGTAACATGACAAAACTATTAAAACATTTCGGAGTATAGCAATAAGAATTGAGAAATCAAACATAAATTTAATTCTCTCTGATATTATAGATATAGTGTAGATGATCAATCTTAATCTACATATAAAAAAAAGCATTAAAGAAGTTAAAGCAATATAGCACAATATATCATTAACCCATATGAGAAAGCTAAATTAAATCTAAATAGTTTATGCATAAGTGTTATTTTATCCATCTTAATGGAGTTTCTTTAATATTTATTAATACTTCAACTAAGAGCATTGTTAAATAATTAAAAAATAATAAATATATATATATATATATTAGTTAAGACTAGACCGAAGAAAACTATTTAATCAACTTAGATAGAAAGACATGATTTATAGCGCTTCCAGCTTTCTTAAATTCTAAGCCACGACCCGAAAATTCTTCATCTAACATCTTAAGAGAGAAGTTTTGATGATTTTTAAATTGGTTTAGTGTGTGTATAATTTATGGTTGACCTTGAATTACTGTTTTTTATTAGTAAATTTTTATATTCTAATTTTTTTAAAACCAACATGTGCCACGCCAACATTATCCAAGTTACAACATCTCCTTCATACTGGGCTATAGATATGCATTTTGATTCGATAAATACACATCTTAATCATCGATCATAAAGTAAGTCAACATGTAAACACAGTGGGCATAAATCTACAAACCCAATCCAAAGGCAACCAAAAGGAATTTGGGATGAGAAGGATTATTGGCAAATAATTGGTTTCCAAAATTCACTTAATTCCAAACCATCATCTTTGTTCAAGTTCCTCGATGTAGTGATCATTCGTTGACCCAAAATGAATCAAGTGATAAAGTTTGGTTTTCTATGGGATAAGAAGATCAAGTCTAGGAATGGGCTAGAAAAGCATTGATTGTGTTGGTTCAGAATCCAAGAAGTTGGTTGCTTATGTGCATGGGTCAGAAAAGGACAAGTTTGCAAGTTTGAAGACCAAGATTTGTGATGCAATATAAATCAGAGTTATTTGTCCAACTAGGTCATTAATTAGAGTAACATATCACCCTAAGGGGTAGTGCATGTGGAGAGGTCTAAAATCGAGACTTGTATGAAAAAATTAGTCTCAAGATTTTATATATATATATATATCATAGTGGAAAAAATCGGCATTGGAAAAGAATTCGCAAGGGTCCCATATACAACTTCGGCAACATCGGCAAAAAAATCGGCAAAAAAATCGGCAAACCGCAGAAATGGCTAAAAAATGGCGAAGTAGATTATGATGCAAATGGCTCAAAAATTGGGGCGGTATTGAGTCAGGAAGGTATGCCAATAGCATTCCTTAACGAAAAGTTGAATAATGCTAGGAAGAAGTTTATATTCAAGATTTCTATGCTGCTACAGTACATAAACAGTCAAGGTAAGTTAAATAAAAAGAATTCAAAATGAGTTGAATTTTTAGAAAGCTACTCATTTGTTCTGACAAATAGGTCTAGAAAGTCAAATAAGGTTGTAGATGCATTGAGCCAGAGGGTGATGTTGCTAAATACCATGTGGATTGAGATTGTTGGTTTGGACATCATGAAGGAGATGTAGATGGAAAATACAGATTTTGCAGAGGCGTGGAGAGCTTGTAAAGAAACATGGGGCATGGATAGCACACCATATTTGGATTTCCACATCCAGGAGAGATTCTTGTTTAAGAATCAGAAGTGGTGTATTCCACAGAGTTTGTTGAGAGTGAACCTCATTCAAGAGCTGCATCATGTAGGTTTAGGTTGACATTTTGGAGTTGATAAGACCAAGGCATTGGTGGATGAAAAGTATTTTTAACCCAGCATCGACAAAGAAGTCAAGAAGTTTGCCGAGTGCTGCAGAATTTGTCAATTGGCCCAACGAAAGAATCAAAACACTGGTTTATATACTTCTTTACCAATACTAGAGAAACCATGAGAAGACCTGAGCATGGATTTTGTTTTGGGACTGCTGAAGACGCAAAGAGGACATGATTCAGTGTTGGTTGTAGTGGAAGGATTTTCTATAATGTCACACTTCATACTGTGCAAGGATCCATAGATGATACTCATGTGGCTGTGTTGTTTCCCAAGGAGGTTCTGAGGTTGCATGGACTACTTAAGAGTGCCACTTCAGATAGGGATACCAGATTCCTTGAACATTTTTGGAGAACTCTTTGGAAAAAGATGGGTTCCATGTTGGAGTATAGCTCAGTGTATCATCTGCAGACAGATAGTTAAACAGTAGTCATGTTTAAAACTTTGAAATTCATTACAAACAGTTGTTTTCAGTTCTGATCTGGACATTAGCTATAATCATATAAAGCTCCTCAACTTTGGTTCGGTCAGTAGTTGACGAGGGTAAAAGTACTACTTAGTATCCGATTTTAGAAAAATAGGAAAACAGGGAGAGTCTTGAAGATATATCATATATATGATATATTAGAGAAGACCATTTCCAGACCACAGTAAATGATGTTTCTTTTTCCTGCCAAAAAAACAGGCCTGTCGAAAATCGTTGTTTAAGCTTAAATCTCTAAATCACACAATATGCCATCTGAAAAATAAAAGCCTTAAGACCATACCTTTTTTAAGAATCAGAAGTGGTGTATTCCACAGAGTTTGTTGAGAGTGAACCTCATTCAAGAGCTGCATCATGTAGGTTTAGGTTGACATTTTGGAGTTGATAAGACCAATGCATTGGTGGATGAAAAGTACTTTTAACCCAGCATCGACAAAGAAGTCAAGAAGTTTGCCGAGTGCTGCAGAATTTGTCAATTGCCCCAAAGAAAGAGTCAAAACACTGGTTTATATACTTCTTTACCAATACTAGAGAAACCATGAGAAGACCTGAGCATGGATTTTGTTTTGGGACTGCCGAAGATGCAGAGAGGACATGATTCAGTGTTGGTTGTAGTGGACAGATTTTCTATAATGTCACACTTCATACTGTGCAAGAAGCCATCGATGCTACTCATGTGGCTGCGTTGTTTCTCAAGGAGGTTCTGAGGTTGCATGGGCTACTTAAGAGTGTCACTTCAGATAGGGATACCAGATTCCTTGAACATTTTTGGAGAACTCTTTGGAAGAAGATGGGTTCCAAGTTGCAGTATAGCTCAGTGTATCATCTGCAGACAGATAGTTAAACACTTGTCATGTTTAAGACTTTGAAATTCATTACAAACAGTTGTTTTCAGTTCTGATCTGGACATTAGCTATAATCATATAAAGCTCCCCAACTTTGGTTCGTTCAGTAGTTGACGAGGGTAAAAGTACTTAGTATCCGATTTTAGAAATATGGGAAAACAGGGAGAGTCTTGAAGATATAGCATATATATGATATATTAAAGAAGACCCTTTCCAGACCATAGTAAATGAAGTTTCTTTTTCCTACCAAAAACACAGGCCTGTAGAAAATCGTTGTTTAAGCTTAAATCTCTAAATCACACAATATGCCATCTGAAAAATAAAAGCCTTAAGACCATACCTTGTTTAAGAATCAGAAGTGGTGTATTCCACAGAGTTCGTTGAGAGTGAACCTCATTCAAGAGCTGCATCATGTAGGTTTAGGTTGACATTTTGGAGTGGATAAGACCAAGGCATTGGTGGATGAAAAGTATTTTTAACCCAGCATCAACAAAGAAGTCAAGAAGTTTTCTGAGTGCTGCAGAATTTGTCAATTGACCCAAAGAAAGAGTCAAAACACTTGTTTACATACTTCTTTACCAATACTAGAGAAACCATGAGAAGACCTGAGCATGGATTTTGTTTTGGGACTGCCGAAAACGCAGAGAGGACATGATTCAGTGTTGGTTGTAGTGGGCAGATTTTCTATAATGTCACACTTCATACTATGCAAGAAGCCATCGATGCTACTCATGTGGCTGTGTTGTTTCCCAAGGAGGTTCTGAGGTTGCATGGGCTACTTAAGAGTGTCACTTCAGATAGGGATACCAGATTCCTTGAACATTTTTGGAGAACTCTTTGGAAAAAGATGGGTTCCAAGTTGCAGTATAGCTCATCAGTGTATCATCTGCAGACAGATAGTTAAACAGTAGTCATGTTTAAGACTTTGAAATTCATTACAAACAGTTGTTTTCAGTTCTGATCTGGACATTAGCTATAATCATATAAATCTCCCGATCCCCAACTTTGGTTCGGTCAGTAGTTGACGAGGGCAAAAGTACTTAGTATCCGATTTTAGAAAAATGGGAAAACAGGGAGAGTCTTGAAGATATAGCATATATATGATATATTAAAGAAGACCCTTTCCAGACCATAGTAAATGAAGTTTCTTTTTCCTACCAAAAAAACAGGCCTGTAGAAAATCATTGTTTAAGCTTAAATCTCTAAATCACACAATATGCCATCTGAAAAATAAAAGCCTTAAGACCATACCTTGTTTAAGAATCAGAAGTGGTGTATTCCACAGAGTTTGTTGAGAGTGAAGTTGTGAACCTTATTCAAGAGCTGCATCATGTAGGTTTAGGTTGACATTTTGAAGTTGATAAGACCAAGGCATTGGTGGATGAAAATATTTTTAACCCAGCATCGACAAAGAAGTCAAGAAGTTTGCCGAGTGCTGCAGAATTTGTCAATTGGCCCAAAGAAAGAGTCGAAACACTGGTTTATATACTTCTTTACCAATACTAGAGAAACCATGAGAAGACCTGAGCATGGATTTTGTTTTGGGACTGCCGAAGACGCAGAGAGGACATGAATCAGTGTTGGTTGTAGTGGGCAGATTTTCTATAATGTCACACTTCATACTGTGCAAGAAGCCATCGATGCTACTCATGTGGCTGTGTTGTTTCCCAAGGAGGTTCTGAGGTTGCACGGGCTACTTAAGAGTGTCACTTCAGATAGGGATACCAGATTCCTTGAACATTTTGGAGAACTCTTTGGAAAAATATGGGTTCCAAGTTGGAGTATAGCTTAGTGTATCATCTGCAGACAGATAGTTAAACAGTAGTCATGTTTAAGACTTTAAAATTCATTACAAACAGTTGTTTTCAGTTCTGATCTGGACCTTAGCTATAATCATATAAAGCTCCCCAACTTTGGTTCTGTCAGTAGTTGATGAGGGTAAAAGTACTTAGTATCCGATTTTAGAAAAATGGGATAACAGGTAGAGTCTTGAAGATATAGCATATATATGATACATTAAAGAAGACCTTTTCCAGAGCATGGTAAAGGAAGTTTCATTTTCCTACCAAAACACAGGCAAGTTTCTTTTTCCTACCAAAAAAACAGACCTGTAGAAAATCGTTGTTTAAGCTTAAATCTCTAAATCACACAATATGCCATCTGAAAAATAAAAGCCTTAAGCCATACCTTGTTTAAGAATCAGAAGTGGTGTATTCCACAGAGTTTGTTGAGAGTATTCCACAGAGTGTATTCCATGAGAAGACCTGAGCATGGATTTTGTTTTGGGACTGCCGAAGATGCAGAGAGGACATGATTCAGTGTTGGTTGTAGTGAACAGATTTTCTATAATGCACACTTCATACCATGCAAGAAGCCATCGATGCTACTCATGTGGCTATGTTGTTTCCCAAGGAGATTCTGAGGTTGCATGGGCTACTTAAGAGTGTCACTTCAGATAGGGATACCAGACAGATAGTTAAACTCTTTGGAAAAAGATGGGTTCCAAGTTGCAGTATAGCTCAGTGTATCATCTGCAGACAGATAGTTAAACAGTAGTCATGTTTAAGACTTTGAAATTCATTACAAACAGTTGTTTTCAGTTCTGATCTGGACATTAGCTATAATCATATAAAGCTCCCCAACTTTGGTTCGGTCAGTAGTTGATGAGGGTAAAAGTACTTAGTATCCGATTTTAGAAAAATGGGAAAACAGGGAGAGTCTTGAAGATATAGCATACATATGATATATTAAAGAAGACCCTTTCAAGACCATAGTAAATGAAGTTTCTTTTTCCTACCAAAAATACAGGCCTGTAGAAAATAGTTGTTTAAGCTTAAATCTCTAAATCACACAATATAATAATATTCCATCTGAAAAATAAAAGCCTTAAGACCATACCTTATCAATTATCCCATATTCAATGGCTTCTTGGGGACTGAAATATTTTGGTCGCCTAATATCCTGTTCAATCTTTTCTTTGGGATATCCAGTATGTCTTGCATCAAGAGCAACCTATAATCAACATAAATGATACTTTATCATTCACAAAATAGATAAACAACATCAATCAACACACAGAATGAAATAGATTCTAGAGGCAGCACCCTGTCAGAAATTTGAGCCCTTCAACAGGCTCCAAAGCCTTTCCTAATTTTTACTTGTAGCTCAAACTCTACTAGACGCGCAATGCAGTTTCAGTATACTGGGAAAACATTTATTCAAGCAAAATATAAAATCCATGAATGTACTCCAGATGTCATCAAGGAATGTACTCCAGAATCCAATCCATTAGAACTTCAACCTAAAATGTTACCTAAAATACAGAATTGTTTCTCAATTCAAAACCATTTGAAAGCTTCCCAGAAATAGAAAGGAAGAGAAAAACAAGAATAGTCAAACACGACATTTACATGCTCTTTTAGAGTTAGAAGAGCAATTCCCTTCCAAGCTTCCAAAAAAGAATCTGCTCTTGCTGATCCCTGTTCAACCATCTGCATTGTCAGAAGAAATAATCCCCATCCCCCAGATTGACACAAGCAAGGTCAATTGAAGGAGCAGGCAGGGATCTAATTTCATCATCTTAGTGGGGCTGGGACTTTTATTCTTGGAACCTGCAAGGAGATTTCAGCAATTTTCAATTAAAAAATACAATAACAAAAAGATAAAACATAACACTGCAATCAAATAAAAGAAAGGCACATATAACCTTAGTCAGTTGAGCCAATAAGGATGGAGAAGCAGAAATAGGAGATGAGACATGACAAACTATTTGGAGGCAAAGAAGGAGAAGATGATGATGCCACCTTGAAATCATCTAAACTTTCTTCTGCACAGGTAATTTTCCTTGCAAATCCAAACAGTACCTCTGCAACTTCTACCTCTTGCTCTGAGAATGATGCCGACACCTGCATAATTAAAATCACAACTATTTAACAATCAAACAGAATCGATGTCTGGGTATCTGATGAAACGGGTAGAAATTTGAAAAACCTAGTTGCTTACAAAAAAATTCTTGAGAAATAGACAGAATGTAATCGGCTACAGCAGTTGGCTGAGGCTATCTATCTACCTTTAGAAATTTTGCAGGGCGGGGCTTTGTTCCAATCGGTTTCTGCAAGGAATCCAACACAGTCAAGCAAGAAAGCACAAAATGCTGCTGGCTATCCACAAATTGTGGGTTCCAGCCTCCCCAAAAACTCAGAATCCCAACTCAAAGAAAGCAAGTGGATTCACAGACAAAAGAAACATACCATTTTTTTCTGGTTGGTTTAGCCGCCGATGGGGTAGGCAATATGCTTCAAATCCTTTCATTGTGATTAGGAGGATATGGCACCTTTGCTGCAGAAAAGGAATGCCGAGCTGTGGCAGTAAATTCTGAAATGGGCTGTGCTGGCAATGTTCCCTCATGAGCTTTCTTTACAAATGCTGTATGTATAAAAACAGTCAATTAAAAAGAAACAAGACTCTACAAACAGTTATACACCAAGAAAACCTCTACCTCAACCTCCGTCTCTACATTATGTATCGCAATTCCCTCTGAAATCAATCAATTCACCCACCTGAATGGGCATTCCGGGGAATCGAACCAAGCCCTGAGCTAATAATGTTGCTCTCAGTAGCCTGCACAAAACCACAAATTTTTCTCAACCAAAGAAGAAAAACCAGAAGCACTGGGTTTCTTCTCTCTGTTGGTTTTTAATGTAATCATTTGGTTGAGGTACGGTCCCGTTGGCTCACCTTATGGGGTAGCTTGAGAGTGGGAGACGAGGATGAGGACTCCCTCCTTTGTCTGGCCTGTCCGGGCTCATCATCCTCGTTGAAGAAAGCAGGGAACAGCAAGATGGGGAACGGCTGAGCTGTTCCGTGGTCTCATGCCCATCTTCCTGATCGTGATAACTTTCCAGGAATTAAACATCCAATAACGCGCTCCATTTTGTTTCTTGTTAATGGGGCTCTTCTAAAGGAGATGAAGCCAACGAACGAAAGATATGTTTTTCCTTCCTGGATCTCTCCCAGGACACTCACAATGATAGTGCCTCCTCTGCCAAAAATAAGAACACAAAAACTCAGAAATACACCAAGAGCAAGGGCATTCACCATCACCATGCATCAAACATCTAGCAGGTGGCAGGCTACTGCGTTTTTTTAGACTACCAACAAGAGCCACAAGATGGCATAGTCCATGCCTTTGCAAATTAAGCATGTGATGGGAGAGATACACAGCATGAAGTCATATAGGAGAGAAATTGAGAAGGCACAAAGGGAATGCAACCAAACGAAAGCAATTATTGATATTAATCATGGAAGCAAGGAAAGCTGAAATCAACCAAAAAGGAAATTGTTAAAAGAATATACTCAAGTATTTAGTTGTAATTTTCTTCTTTGGATGTGACTTTTTAGATATGTAATTGTCATTAATTTTTTTTATACTCGGCTATTTTGGTGAAGTATATCATTTTCCTATATAAATCTATTTAAATGAGAATAGAAATGTAAAACTTGCATCTCTTTCAAATAAACAAATAAAATGGTTCTTGAATTTACCCAACCAAACCTTTGGTTCGATGTCTCACGTCATATGCTATTGTTGAGTGGACAAAAACCATTTTTTTCATTATGACAATGGAATCCCACCCAAAGGATAACATTACAATATCACTCACCCCTTGAGCAAGTAGATGACATAGCTAGTTCAACCAAAAATAACACCACAGCCAACTTTTGAGCAGCTGCAAATTTGTTAAAAACACTATTCAAGAAAGTTACCATGGGCATTGTCCAGATTACTAATTGCCATGTGCAAATTAAACTTCTGACCAAAAAGAACATCAAAATACAAAGAGAACTTATTCCAAACTATAAATTACAGTCATTTTCTATGTAATAAGAAAATAACTTTACATCCTAGGTCGAGTACATTTCTCTGCACTCTTGCTCTAAACCCTAGCCATCATTGCTACTTTCACTTGGATTGTTTGGCCCTCCTAGCCATGGATACCGGGAGGGGGGGAACCATGCAAGCTCCCCTCCCCTCCCTGCAGAGGCAATTGCCTTTCAAAATCTGGTCATTGCTCAGAGAAATTCTAGCAAAAAGCCAGCCCCATCAAGGTTTGTTAAGAAATTGAACGAACACAATCCCTAACGTGAAACTTCCCCTACAACTCCATGTATCAAAGCAATTGCCCTAGTAGATTGCATCATCATTGTTCAATTCACTTCCTCCAAGGACATAGAATAGTGGATGCAAAAGAATTCGATGGCCCTCCTATTTTTTTTGGCAAAAGAGGTTTCTATGCATTTCTATTTGAGCATAAGGATGATAAGAATCTAATCTTAAAAAATGGCCCATATTTCATGGGCTCAAGGGGCATGTACTTAAATAGATGGACCCTAGATTTTGGCCCTCAAGTGGGATGTACCCTCAACTATTCATGTTTGGGTTTGGTTACCTCATCTTCCTCTTCATTGCTGGAATGATGAGTTCCTATAATCTATAGCCATAGGAAATTCCTTGCAGAAATTCATAGAGAAAGCTGATCCCAAAGGAATGTTTGTGTGTGCTCGAGTTTGTGTCGAAGTGGAAATAGAGAAAGGGTTTCCCAAAGTAATTTGTGTGGAAGTGGAAATAGAAAAAGGATTTCCCATTCAAATGCAAAATTTCCCACGAATACGGCTATTTGGCCATGATCACATTTTAGTTTAACTTTTAACCGTTCAACTCTTCATTAATTGTTAATATAAGAGTAGAATAGAATAGCAGCATATCCAATGATAATCCAAACTATTTGTAACTTTACCATCAGAAGACAATGGCCATATTCGTGAATCATCAGCCCATATGTTTTTCCATATAAAAAAGTATAAACTTAAATAGTATAGGTGAGAACAATTTTGCAGAGCAAGACAAAGTAACGATGGACACACAAAAACACTAGAATCATTTCAAAGAAATTTGTTACTATTATTCCACGTAATCTTTTGAAGCCACACATGTTACTTAATCAACCTTAAATAAATACATACAATGAGGCCATGAGCCTAGAATTTTAACTTGTGATTTAAAATTATCTATATCATGTTGTTTCATTTGCACTTGATGTTAAACTCTGTTTTTTTAGACTAGTAATTTTCAAGGGACTAGTGAGAGAACGAGGATGATCACATGGTGTAAATATATATATGTCACCTTATTATGTCATATGTTATGTTTTAAATTTGATATATGCTTCAAGTTGCTTACAATGAAAAACTGACCCTTATTTTAAAATTTTGAACAAGTTTACATATATTTTTAAATTTTCTAAAATTTAATAAAATAAATGTATTTGTATCTATGAGATGTCTACTTCAGTATTTTGGTTGTACTAAATTTTTTGAGTTGCATATTTTTTCTGTACCGAATTGTATTTGTACTTGAATCTTGCTACTATGGCTGATTCTATTCTTCCTACATGCTGCTGAAGCATCACTTGACAGAAAGTCTATCAAAAAAAGGAGGAATTCAATAACGCTAACTTACCCTAAGCTTATGAAGAACTTACTACAGAGACTTTCCTTCTATTGCATCAATATCAGGGTCCTGTTCCTCTCTTGATTTATTCTGAGACATCATGGTAACCAAAGACACACTCCACATCAACCTTCCCGGAGTACTCTTCATCAATGTTCAACAATGACCGATTTTCCCATCTTTGCAGGGCCTTACACTCTGTAAAAGACCTTGAAGCCATCAGTAATTACACTAACCTATTGGAGTGAAGTACCAATAAAAAACCCACATCAAAAGTAACTATAAAAAGCATCTTCAGCATGATGGGCATCATCTTACTAGCCCACCTCAAGGACATCCAATCCAATCACATTTTGATGTTTACTGTAAAATTTCCTTGAAAAAAAAGGTCCACTACAGAGTAACCATTTATCATTAAGTTAGAGTTGGGTACCCATTCTGACTGGCATCATTTAAATTTAGCCGCTTCAGATGAATTAAGATACTCAATGACTTGCAATTATTTCATCTCAGAGAGATTTCCACAGGTTGACCTGAGTAATTACATTAAATGGATAATGGGTATTTATTCTGCTTGTAGTAAGTACCAGCTACATTAAATAGGCGTCCATTTTTTGAGATACTAGTGAGGATTAGCTAAACACGACATATCATACTGCTTAAATCTGTCAATTACACCCTGACATAACAGTGATCGGCAACAAACCTTCAATTTGGCTTCTGAAAATATTATGTTAGACTAGTGTTTAAGGAAAGCAAAGCAGTAACTTACCTGATACAAGAATTTTCCTGATTGATCCGTTGATAGTTCACTGAGGGAATGTGTGGAGCCGCTCTCAGTCTCTTCTTCATGCAGATATATAATGTCACATTTTTAGTTGAGGGAAATAAGTGAGAGGAAACAGCTTCGGCGCTGCAAGAAGTGATCCATTTCTTTCTCATTCCCATACACGAATTCCTTAGTTCTCCATCATCTTAACTTCAATCATCGCTAATAATGGTTGCAGAATTACGTGGCCCAATCTTCTCTAGTTTCCTTTCTAATGGATCCTCTGCCCCAAACAACTCATTCATTCCGCTGAGAGATGAACAAAATGACCTAGTACCTGTAGTATTTAGAAATTCACAATTTTCCAGATCGAAGAATCACCCGCTAACCCACTTTTACAAGATCTAGCATCTATGGGTTTTGGTACCCCACCAAAATCTACTGCAAACCTTTTTTCTGCCTGGTAGCCTTACAAACCCATCGACATTTAACTTGCTAATAGAAAATTCAACACTCTTTTATAAAGAAAGCTCATACCTTCTATCTCATTTGTTCCAGTCCTGCCCAACAGCTTTGAAGCTCCCGAGCTTCCGAGCATCCTTAAACTGGGTTTTGCCATCCAAGGAATCATCCAGAAGCCGGATAGCATTTCAAAAGTCCCCGAACCCCGCTCTTACCTTCTTCATCTCTTCCAGTCAAAGAAAACCCAGATGCCTCCAACGTCGATCCGCTATATCAGGCACATGAAGCACCCCTATTCCCATTTACTGGAAGTTCTCTTTCACTGACCCTCCCTGGCATTGGAAACATCTTACACAAGTGTGCAACTGCAAACATTATTTGCCTCTAGACCAAATCCTCCATTGCAAGCCACCCGGCCTCCACGATATTCGATTTCCGAGCATGGAGACTGGTATGCATATAAGCAATTTACCAGATTCCGTGTGCTTCACAACTGTCATCTCTACTCCATAGTAAATTATCATTATGTCCCCGCAGGCCATCAGTGATGGACGTTTTTTTTAATTAATCAAATCCGTAGTGTACAAAATTATAGTTTTGTCAAAGGTTGTTTTAGTTGATGGGATGGCATCCTTTGGTTTTACGAGACACGTGTTCAATGATTTCGTCATGACTTGCAAGCTTTTTGGGTAGCGGCATTATTGTTAGCCAGAGGAGCGATTGCGGGGTCGCTTCTTTTATCCTTGGTACGCGTAAAGATTAAATGTATTGGGTGTGAACATTTTTCTACCTGGTATGGTATCATTGGAGATGTAGGTTATATTAAAACAAAAGTTGTATGTAGCTTACTGTTTGCCTCTTAATTAATAAAATTAATTTCTTTTACCAAATATTAATGAATTTGATAAAAGGTCTACTTCTGGGAGATGGGCAATGGCAGACATGGACTCACGATTATGATTTTTTTGAATACGGTATGAACTTTTGTTGAACTTTTTTTGGATGTATTTAAATATATTGTTATTTTGATGTAAAGAAATGTGATGAAAATCAATTTCAAGAGACTAATGTCATTATGTAAAATGTCTCTTCTTTTTATAACGCTGAAACACCTTTTTTTTCTCGGGAAAAAAAATATTAATAGATTTGAAAGTTTTTTTAACAAAAAGATAAAGATATTATCATGTGATAAAATTTTATGGTTTTTATGTTTCTATAAATATTATCATAGTTTCAATGGATGAAAACATAAGGTTCATTGTTCAAAGCAACATGGCATAGTAGGATATAACAATAAGCACCCTTTTAATCAAAGAAATCCCTCTCATAACTATAATAAAACTTTAATAAAGATGGTTACCTAAGATAGTGACAAGTTGTATGCATTTTTTTAAACTAGATGCAGAATAATAAAATACAACATTTCCATTTCTATTTTTACAATTAAAGAAGGTGTAGTCTAAATATTCTAAGTTTTCAATCTTTTTCGAGCATATTTTTCGTTGTATCCTGGTTGGAAATCTTTAAAAAATCTTAGAATCACATATATTAGATATGGAAATTGCATAATTTGAGTGCCATGGAGTTATTTGAGGGTGTTGAATATATTTATGAATTCAAAAATACAATTTAACGAGGCCCAAAACCCACCATAAAGTAAAAAACGTAGAATAAATAGACTACTCCATTAAATAATGGTCCAGATCAATAGTAGAATTCAATATATTTTCCTCTTACTTCTCAATATGTGTGCGATCATTTACATTAGATGTGTTTAGAAATCAACAAATTCAATGTGTTTAGAGAGGCTTTGGGAAACCGAGATGAAGATTAGTACATATTGATGAAGTTTAGTACAGATAAATATTTGCGTAAAGTACTAATGTATATGAATATGAATAGTGTTTTGTTTTGTAATTTTTGTTAACGGGGTTGATGATAAAAACTGCTAGATCTTTATCTATTGTCCAATAACCATTTAAATAAAACATAATAAAAAATATTCAAAAATAATAGTATTTTACTGTTGACCTAGAGAAAGAAAATTAAAATGGAAAACCTGAATATAAAAAGTAGATTCCACTAGGAAAACTTCCGGCTTTGGGTCGGAAATCGGAACAAAGGCTGATGCCTCCACTTGGTCAATTGTTTTTGCTCAGTCAAGCAACCCTCTCACAAGCTCTGTCGTGGGACCATGAATCGGTTGAAGGTAAATAACTGGAACTATATAAGGTGATGGCATCGCCTTTCGAACTTACTTTGTTACGGCTCTGAGTCTCGATCTTGATATATTCTGAGTGCAAATGTAGAGTCCGCTCTAGGGCATGTTACTGTTCCAAGTTGCAGAGGCGAGAGCCGCGGATCCCATTGATGTTGACCTAGCAATGAAGCCAGAAGTGAAGCCAGGAGCAACATCGAACTAACTAGCACACAGTTTCACCTTTCATCTTTCGGCGGGTGTAAGTAAGCACGGTGTGTTGATTGTACTAAGACTATAGAAGAAGCCCACTATCCTTCTTGGTTTTCCCCTTTATAGGCTACTCTTATTGAAGAGAGCAACAATTTACTAAATTGAGTGACCGATCACGCACTTGGCAGTAGTTTGAGTTCCAAGGGCATAGTTACACCTTATCCCGAGGGTTTTGAGGGACTTTAAAGCTACTTAGAACCTTGAAAAATCCTAAAACATTCTATAACTATTCTATCTGTGAAATTTCTACTTTGAAGTTATACCATTGTAGAATTTTTGCTTCACTAGATTCTATATAAAATGAGTTTTGGGGGTTGTCCTAGATAAATCATATCCAATGCCTTATATTGAAGCCCGCAAAAGTTACAAAAGTTTGCACGACTATTTGAAAAGGCACATTAATTTAAATTTTAGTTTATGATTTATGACAGTAGGAAAATATTCAGTCTAGAGATTTAATAGCCAAAGTTAGTAATCATTCACCAATTCCTCAAAATTAATATGTCGATATTTATCCAAAACATAACTTTTCAATGTTATTTGCTAGTTGTGACAAGTAGAATTTTAACCTATGCTTCTTGTGGGAAACAATAAACTATCTAGACTATTCCATTGCCACTTTGTTGTCGAAGTTGCTCGTTATCTGATTACATCTCCGCTCTGGTTTTCCTGCAACATACCCTAGAAACACACTAGAATATTATTCTACATCGAGATTTGTTACATATATATATATTCGAATGGATAGCGAAATAACAAAAAATATTTTTTCCATTCCACAATCTGAAGAAATAAAGTCATTTCCCGCATTTGATTGTCTACTCGTGTGTATTAAAATTCAAATTTGTTGGACAAGAAACAATTACAAAATATATCTCAATTGGGTTCTCTGAAATCACTGATTAGCGGGATTGTGGCTCGTCTACACCTCCCACCACCAAAGGTAGTATTGTCTCCTCCCCCGTCGACCTTTGTGTCAATTGAGGATCCTTCAATTACTGGTTTCCCATGGGTAAATTCAGTGTATCTGAAGGCTCAACACACTCCTTATTCGACTTAGGAGAATCCATCAGGTGCATTTAACCCTGCAAATCGGCTTGATGTGGAGATATGCATAGTGGATTCAAACATGGAGGTTTAGGTGGGAACAAATGCTATTACTCGTCCTAGGAAAAATTTATAGTTTTTTGTTTATATTTCAGTAAAGGTTTGTCGAGTTATTTTGTTGTTTCTAGTTTTTTGTTTATATTTCAGCAAAGTTTTGTCAATTTATTTTGTTGTTGTCCCAATTTGTATGGCAATACACCTACCAAGACTATATATAGACTGGATTAGGGTAGGTTATGCCAATAAATTTTTGGACAAACAACTATATTTTTTTAACAGTCGGATGTGGCCAAACTTTCTAGAGCATACTAATGTGACATAATTTCGTACTATAGGCTGGGATTCATAAAGCAAATGCAGTCTTCCATTTTTAATATATTTGTCAAGCAAAGAATAGACCAATCTCTATTCTAGGTATCCCACCCATTCTAGTTCCTTCACTGTTTCTGAGTGAATGATGTTGTGTAAGCCTACCCCTGTTCATTCCTTAGTGCGCCTAAATGAAGGAATGCTCATAAGTATAAGTAAAAGGCATCTTTCCTAATTATTTAGAAAGAAGGAAGGAAAAAAGAAAGGAAGGGTGAGGCTAGGGAACCGCTACTTTCAGTTCCAACGAATTAGCTACTCTAAGAAGAACATGAGGGGAAATGATAGGCCATAATGAATGCCCTTCCTTAACAATGGTCCCTTCCTTAGAGGCTAGGCCGGAATGAATGTCGTTCCTTAACAATGGTCCCTTCCTTAAAGGCTAGGCCAGAAAGGTTGGGTTCTTGAATCAGCCAGTCAAAACGCTAAAACGATTTAGAATCCCTATATAATGTTCATATATTATTTGCTCTTCGTAACAGTACCACACCCAACACCCCAATACATTTACAAAACTCTTACATTTATTCTACGAAAAGACTAATATCCTAACCAACTACTAGCCAACAAAAACAAGTTGTTGATTTCTCAAAAAGTTCAATACCACTAAAATTTTCAGTTTTTGAGCTGGAAAAAGCTTAGTGGTCAAACATCCACACTTAAAACATCTGCATTCTCCCTATAGATTGGGAACTACTTAATTATAGAAACAAAAAATAAAAACTCGGCTATGAATAGAGAAACACATGTCTCTCTTTAATCAGAATTATTGCTTATGTAGTAGAAGATGGATTTGATGCAACTGGAGATAAGCGGCCTCTTTTTTCTTCTTCCAAACTCTCACTTCTACGACCGTGTTGTTCTTTCAAGATTGTTGCAAGTAGCTTATGGTATTCAACTGCCTCTGGATTGGCCTTAGCAACACGCTACTGCTTTTATGCAATTCTATGGTGCTTCCTTTGCAATGCGAGGGGAGTCACCAATCTTTGGATCTTAGGTGCCTTGCTACACTTTTACCTAATAAACAACATACAATCACAAAAATTCACCAGAAATTTTGAGGAATACGGGGAGAGCGCCTTTAGTGCTTGTTAGAAAAACAAGATCACTGAGCAATAACAATAAACAAGATGCAAATATAAATCACATAAACACAATACAAGAGAGACACCAATATAACGTGGTTCATCCAAGATGGGCTATGTCCACACGGAAATTTCCAGTCCTTATTATTATACTATCAAACAAATGAAGGGATACAACTTGCAGCATATCCGTTGTAACTTCCTCTTCACTCTCTCACAGTCTCTCTCACACAATCAAAGATCTTTACAATGCTACAATACATTACATAGCCGTATTACAATGCCTTCCTTTTAAAGAGCGATTACCATGGAAAAATACTATGGAACACCCAATACCATGGGCCCATAAATCACTCATTATTGAACAAGTCATGACCATGAAATTAAAACATTTTACAAGGCATTTTTTTCAAAATTTCCCCTATGGGGGCGGTGCCCCCGAACCTAGCGGGGGGGCTCCCAAACTAGTCGCCCCCCCTGGACTCCCCATGGCGACTATTTTGGGGGGTAAAGCCCTCCCAAAACCCCCTGTCATGGGTTGGTATCCAGACACAACTGAAACACGATCCCTGAATAAGGAATATTAGGCTCCACAACCAACAATCTCCCACTTGGAGACTGATCACAACAACTCCATTGCTGCTGCACTTACTGGAATATGTTATGAACCTTGGATCTTGAAAATTTCTCATCTTTACCTTCATGCTTGAAGACCAACTGAAACCGAGCAGGAACTCAGTTTCTCTCTGGTTACTACCTTTGCCAACATGTCTGTAGGATTCTGGCTAGTGTGTATCTTTTCCAGCTTCAATAATTCATCTTCCATAATAGACCGTATGAAATGGTACTTGAGTTGTATATGTTTAGTATTAGAATTGAAGGCTGATTTTTTTGCAAAATGAATGGCACTTTGACTGTCACTGTACAACATGTTATTTTCCTGCTTCTTACCCAATTTGTCCATGAACCTCTATAACCAAATCATCTCTTTACTAGCCTCTGTATTAGCAACATACTCTGCTTCCATTGTTGAAAGTGCAAAATTTTTTTGTAGTTTCGAAATCCAACTTATTGTTGTTCCACCTACAGTAAAGACACACCCTGTGGTGCTCCTCCTGCTATCTTTATCACCACCATATCTGCATCAACATATCCATGTAGAACAGTGTCTGGATCTCCAAAACACAATGCAAGAGTGGCAGTACCTCTCAAATACTTGAGAATCCATTGTACTACCTTCCAATGTTCTTTATCTTCTATCTTTATCACCTGCTCGCAACTCCCACTGTGTGTGCAATATATGGTCTTGTGCACACCATGGCATACATCAAGCTGCCAACTGCTGATGAATAGGGAACCCTAGACATGTAATCTATCTCTTCATTTGTCTTGGGACACATCTCCTTACTTAGTTTGAAATTGTTGGCCAAAGGTGTACTAATTGGTTTTGCATTCTGCATTATAAACCTCTCCAACACATTTTGTATGTACTCACCTCGAGACAATGTCAAATTGCCATTTTTCCCGTCTCTTGTTATTCTCATACCAAGGATTTGTTTTGTAGCACCCAAATCCTTCATCGCAAATCAATTAGCTAACTTCCTTTTGAGCACATTTATATCCTGCATGTTAGACCCTACAACAAGCATGTCATCCACATACAATAACAAGATAATATCTCTTATGTTATCTAGCCTCTTGAAATAAACAAAGTGGTCAGAATGATATCTACTATAACCTTGTTCTGTCATAAACCTATCAAATTTTAAATACCACTACCTTGGAGCTTGCTTTAGGCCATATGAGCTCTTCTTCAACCTGCATACCAAATTCTCCTTCCCTTTGACCTCATACCCCTGTGGATATTGCATATAAATATCTTCCTCCAAATCCCCATGGAGAAAGGATGTTTTTACATCTAACTGTTCAAGATGCAAATCTTCTACCGCCACTAGACTTAAAATAGTTCCAATTGAAGTCATTTTAATAATAGGAGAAAATATTTCATCAAAATCTATACATTTCTTCTGTGCAAACCCCTTTACAATAAGTCTGGCCTTGTACTAATTCTTTCCTCCATCTTATTCCTTCAATCTGTAAACCCATTTATTCTGTAATGCTCTTTTACCTATAGGAAACTAAACCAAATCCCAAGTCTGGTTTCTTACCAATGAGTCCATCTCCTTGCTCATGCCTTGCTCCCACTTCTTTCTAGTTTCTAACTACATTACTTCTTCATAACATTTTGGTTCACCAGAATCAGTCATCAATAAATAATACACTGAAGGAGAGAATCGTTCATGGGGTATACTTAACTTGGTATATCTTCTAACACTTACAAGATTTTGAGGTACCTGCTGTTGTTCTTGATTTTTCGGCACCTTTGAAACTTCATTTTCTTTGATTTCATCAAGCACTGTGTACTCTGTGTTTTCCTTTTCCTGTTTCTTTTCCTACAACTGATCTTTATACATGACATTTTCATTGAATACCACATCTCTACTTCTAATGATTTTGTTATTTTCATAATCCCATAAGCGATAACCAAAATCATCAACCCCGTGTCCAATAAATGTACATTTCTTGGATTTAGGCTCAAGCTTTGATATATTTTCTTTATCAATATGGACAAATGCTTCACAACCAAAAGTTCTCAGAAAAGAGTAGTGTACATTTTTACCTGTTCATGCCGCTTCTAGAATACCACCATCCAAATCACTTGAAGGCCCTCTGTTTATTAAGTAAACAACAATATCTACAACATCTTCCAAAAACTGTAAGGGCAACCCTGCATGCAATCTCATACACCTTGCAAGCTCCATGATTGTTCTGTTCATCTTTTCTAACTCACCATTTTCTTGTGGTGTTCCTGGGACCGTCTTCTCTCTACGAATCCCATGGTATGAACAATAACTATCAAACTCCTTACCACAGTACTCACCTCCATTATCAGATCTGAGACACTTCAACATTTTTCCTATGTCATTCTCAACCAAAGCTTTCCATTTCTTAAAAGTAGCAAACACATCAGATTTTTGTCTAATACAATAGACCCAAGTCTTTCTAGTTGCATCATCAATAAAAGTAACATAATAACGAGAGCCACCAAGAGATTGTACCTGAGTCGGTCCCCATACATCTGTATGTACAAGCTCTAACTTTTCACTCTTCTTTTTTTTCCCAACCCTGAGAAATCTGACTCTCTTCTGTTTTTCATAAACACAGTTCTTACAGAATTCCAAAATTACTTGCTTCAGATCTGACAACAACTTCCTTGAGTGGAGAATCTACATCCCTTTTTCATTCATGTGGCCAATCCTATGATGCCACAATGAAGTATTTGTTCCCGTGGAAGCTAAAGAGATAGAACAGTCAATATTATGAGGACATAAATACAACGTACCTATCCTATCTCCTTTTGCTATCACCATTGATCCTTTAGTGATCTTCCACCATGCTTCTCCAAATGTAGATAAACAACCACCATCTCTCAACTGCCCTATTGATATCATATTTCTTTTCATAGTAGGAATATGCCTACATATTTCAACAACCATTCACCATTCTATAACTTTAATTGTACCTTATCCATTCCAACAATTTTACATGGTTCATCATCACCCAATAAAACATGTCCAAAATCACTTGGAACATAATCATGAAAGAATTTCCTATGGGGTGTAGAATGACATGAAGCCCCTGAATCTACTACCCAGTAATCACTAGTATTATCTAATGTAAAAATCAAATCATCTTGTAATACATCACCTACTACATTTGCTTCCTGAGTAGTCTCCAGTTGTCCATCTCCTTTCTTCTTTAGTGATCTGCAGTCTTTCTTCAGATGCCCTTTCTTTCCACAGTTCCAACACTCTATCTTTACCAATTTGGACTTGGATCTACCCTTCTTGGATTTGTTGCGATTACCTGGGCTCTTTCCTCTCTCCCTTTGTTTTCCCCTGCTCCCCATGGTCAATGCATTACCTGATGTCTCACCTGTGCTTTTCCTTCGCATTTCCTCGCTAATAATAACACCAACAACATCATCAAATTTCAAAGTGTTTGAACTAGAGACAAAGTTACTTACATCCATAGCCAAGTTATTCCAGCTTTCTAGCAATAAGCACAAGATTAGAAGAGCCCTAACCTCATCATCAAAGTTCACTTTTACAGAACTTAGTTGATTTGTAATTGTACTAAATTAATTTAAATGATCAACAATAGATCCACCTTCTTACTTCTTCATATTAAATAAACGTTTCATTACAAATACCTTGTAGGAGGCCGAGGATTTTTCATACAGCTTACTCATTGCGCTCATCAAACCCTCCATTGTCTTTTCTTTTGAAATATTGAAAGTCGCCGGTGAAGCTAGGCACGGTCGTATTGTTCTCAGTGCCTTTCTGTCAAGAACCTCCCATTCTTCGTCCTTCATAGTCACCGATTGTTTTGCTTTTCCTCCCAACGATAGGAATAGAAACCTTCTGGTACAAATAATCCTCCATTTGCATCTTCCATACCTGGTAGTTTTGGCCGTTAAATTTCTCGACCTTAAACTTTCCTTCTTTCGCCATTGCTCCCACTCAAACCAAGAACCCTTCTTTCCTGCAAGTTTATATGCCAAATAGACCTTTGGATCTGATACCAATTGTTAGAAAAACAGGATTGCGGAGCAATAACAATAAACAAGATGCAAATATAAATCACATAAACATAATACAAGAGAGACACCAATATAACATGGTTCACCCAAGATGGGCTATGTTCACACAGAAATTGTCAGTCCTTATTATTATACCATCCAACAAATGAAGGGATACAACCTGCAGCACATCTGCTGCAACTTCCTCTTCACTTCTCACAGTCTCTCTCACACAATCAGAGATATTTACAATGCTACAATACATTACGTAGTTGTATTACAATGCCTTCCTTTTAAAGAGCGATTACCATGGGAAAATACTATGGAACACCCAATACCATGGGCCCGTAAATCACCCATTATTGACCAAGTCATGACTATGAAATTACAACATTTTACAAGGAATTTTTTTTCAAATTTTTCGCTACGGGGGCACTGCCCCTGAACCCTCGCCAAGGGGGGGCTCCCAAACTAGTCGCCGCCCCCCTGGACCCCCCATGGCGACTATTTTTGGGGGGGGCAAGCCCCCCCAAAACCCTTTGTCATAGGATGGGATCTAGACACGACTGAAACACGAAATTTGAATAAGGAAGATCAGGCTCCACAACCAACAGTGCCCTCTATCATTATGCCCAACAGAAAGAAAATTTATCCTCTGTCATCCATGGCCAACATAAAGAAACATTATTTTAAAAGATTCACAAACCTGATCTAGTTAAAAATGTTTGACGGTAAGTGTTGACATATTTTTGCACTTGCCATCCTTTGTAATGTTGAACAAATTCCTTATCTTAGATGCCCTCTTGGCCCCCTCATCCTTGGCCTTTCAGTGTCAGTGAGACCAGGAAGATCATTTTCACCTAACTAGAAAAACAAATCTTAGTATCCAAAATTTCATTGATTTTAGAAAAACAGAAAAACTGCGTGTGACAGATTATCAGATACCCTTTTTCACATTAATTAAGTTCAGTACAGACAGATCCTGGCTCATAATGCATCCTCTCACTCATATACATCTTCTCTCCCTTACGCCTGTCATACCCCCAAAAGCAAGATGTACTTGAACAAGGAAACAAAAGGAAGAAATGAACATATAGCCCCAATAACTAAAAATACAATAAAAGGTGTCTAAATTAATAGCACCTCTATTCAACAAGAGTCTAACACGGCCTAAAGAACACGATCATCATACCAAAGAAAACACAAAACACTAGACCCCAAAGATCTAGATCCTGCTTTAATGCAACTGGATAGTAAATTCAACTAGCATGCACATAACCTATGGTAACAACGTATTAAGACCATATTGCACGCAATAAATTGTTTTAATCAACGAAAACCTTATCAAGCGAAAGAAACATAAATAACATACCTGCTAACCTATTTGTGCATCGCATTGCTGAAATTAGACAGGCCGAAGGAAAAGGCGGCAAAACAAAACCCTCCCATTTTTCCCATTTTCGTTACTGCTCGTGTCTATGTTCTTGAAATATATCTTCTCAATTTTCTGAGCTTTGGGGCTCTCTGAAATATCCAAGCCGGACATTGACATGTCTGATACCAATGGAGAACCCTTCACAAATGCATGTCTAAAAATAAAATCAAGCTCACTGTATATTTAGAACAAGGTTCGAAACCCACATGCACATCACTCTTCTCAATATTATTGTGATCATTTACATTGGGAGTGTCTAGAAATCAACAAATTGAATGTGTGCATCAAAGAGGCTTCGGTAAACGGACTGTGTCAAATTGATGATTGATGCAAATTAGTACATATAAATATTTGTATAAAGTACTAATGTATATAAATATATTTTTGTAATTTTTGTTAATAGGCTCAATGATAAAAATTGTTAAATCTAGAGCTATTATCCTTTAAACGTTTAAATAATACATAATAAAAAACATTAAAAAATAATATGATTTTTGATAACTTTGTTAAACATTATGTTTGGTGGTGTATTAGTGCCATTTAATTGTAAACTGTGGAACATATAGTCTTTGCCTACGGCCTACGGTAAGGACTAAAAATAAATAGTTTTAAAGGATAATTAAAAATTGTTATTTTTTGAATTCTAAAGTTTAATATTAGAAATAAAAACATAATTTTGTAAACTAATATGAAATAAACAACCACAGATTACAATAGAACGAAGACAATGTAATCTGGATAGCTTAATTACATCATCTCAACTCAGTTTAAGAATAATCTTCAATTACATTTCGAAAGAGTAAAAGCAATCTAATAAAGATAGTCACATTGCATTTCAAAATATTAAATACAATGTAATGCATAGATTATTAAAATAAATGTATTAATTTAGTAATAATCAAATTACATTTCATTAACAACATTGTAAAAAAATCATAAATATAGTCTTCCAATTTTAATTAGGGTTGAATTTGAATTTTCACATAACATATTCAATTAACAAATATTGATTTTTAAACATATTAAGAAAATTTTCACCAATATTAAAAGTTTTTATAAAAAATTATTAACATTAAAATTTTTAGATATTGTTTTCAAATTTTAAATAGGATTGAATTTGTACATATCAACAACATTAGTAATTAAGAAATATATTATAAACCTTATTACTTTCTTTAAAATATTAATATTGGTACTGAAAAGTTTAAAAAAATATAAATTAACAATGATTATATAAAGTAATAATGCTCATGGGGGGTCAGGTTGGCAACTGCGGGAGGAGTCCTCCTTGACTCCGATGGAAACAAAATGAAATATTATGCCTGGGGAATCGGCAGGAGGACTAACAATGAGGCGGAATGGCTCGCTCTGATCAAAGGAATGGAAATTGCCAGGAATGACGAGGTCAGGGACCTAGTGGCCTTCGGAGATTCCATGCTAGTTATCAGGGAGGCCAGATCTCTGGCTATCAATCGCAGAAAACCAGTCTCCAAACTTCAACACCTCTTCACGTATGTGGCCAAAGAATTTAACTCCATTTCCTTTCTCCACATATTGAGAAGCAACAACAAGGAAGCAGACAGCATGGCAAACATTGGTGTTGGTTCGGATTGTGGTTTGGCAACCATTAATGGTCTCAACATTGTCATTAACTGGGTCCCTCAGTCCCCTCTCTCATTTGCACATGATTCCTAAGACCCCTCTCATGGATTGGAAACATTTTTCACACCCCTCAAACTATAGAATTGTGAATTTTTGCATTTTGAGTAAAGGAAAGATTGCCTTGGGATCTCCTTCCCCGCATCGGTCTTCTCCCGCGTACTCCTGGAACAATTGGCGCTCCCACCGGACACAAACCACATGCCTCGCATGCAGGCATTTATTATCACCACCCTCCGCCATGCTTTATATCACGTCTCAGGGTGGTAAGCTTGGCACTCTGCAATTTCAAATTGTTGTGACTTGTGTTCTCCAGGAGCAATACGTAGTTATTTGGGCTTGTAATTTGGGTTTGCACTGGTTAGGTATGGAGGATAAGGGTTTGAACCTTTCTTCGTTGTAGTGCCGTTGCTGCAGGAATAATATCCAAGACAATGCAGGGGGGGTTGGAAAAAAGCGTTACCTATCAGCATTTGACTTGGTTCAGGGGCAGGGGAATGGGCAAGCTCGCGGTGGTTCGGCTCGGACTTTTCTGCGAGGTCTCACCAGGGTCGACGAGCCTGGCAATGGTAGAAATTGGGCTCCTCTTGACCTAGGCTCCAGATAGAGCAATGGTGGTATAGTGCATCCAACTGTTCGTGGACTCTTCAACGAGCCAGGAAATGGAAAGAGCTGGACCCCTCTTGAATTGGGCACCAGCCAGAACCTAGGAGGGGTAGTGCAGCACGCTGCTCGCGAGCACTCCAGTGAGCCTAGAAACAACAAGAATTGGGCCTCCCTGCATGGTTTGGATAGTGGGTTTGTCAATTTGGAGTCTCCACATGGGCAGGAAATTTTGTCTTCATAAATCTTTTCTCACTTGCTGGAGCTGGAGAGTCAGGTTCGATGGCTCAGGGGGGAAAACTCCGATAAGAAAAAAGTGCTTTCATACCTGGCCACCTTCGTCCAGATCTCAACCACTGAAATCCATAATGGTTGCAGCAAAATGAAGGATTACTTTGATGTGCTTGTTGGAAAAATCAATAATGGTTGTCCTTGTTCAGGGGATATCAGCACTCAGATTAACTCTCTGCACAATAGATTGAAAGTGGTAGAAGCAAAGCTAGATGGCATGAGGTCTCAATCTAGAAACAATCCTACAGTCTTCCACGGTAACAACAAGGAGAACGTCGGAATTGTTCATGGAAGCAAGGAGAAAATCGACCACCAGTGTTTTGTCTGATATTCCATGGTTTTTTCAGAACTGCTTGGTTAAAGTCTTTTTGTAATGGCTCTAATAAGCTAGTTAATTCTCTATCCTATCGATATGTATTTCTATTGCTGTCTTTTGTTAGGGAAGTTTGTAAGGATCTATAGCTGTAGTATAATTAAGTGTGTGTATGAACTGCAAAGACGAGAAATGGATGAGCTTGTTATGAGAACTCTCCAATTTTGGAAACAGTCTTCCAGCCTATATTTTGTAACTCTGCATCTTCATTTTTAATACAAAAGCTCGTCACTCGTTCTTGTAAAAAAAAAAATGCTCGTGGGGGGAAACTCAAGTGGTAAAGATGAGAGGTTGTAAATGGAAGGTCATGTGTTCAAATCCCCCCAATCTTACCCATGCACCGTGGTTTGGGCCCTGTGGATGCACCTAGTATAGTGGTAGCGAGATTGGATCCCTGGACCCCGTGTCATGCGAGTACCAATCCAATTCCAGTTGCCGATTCCCCTAGTTAATATATATAAAGTATAATGAAAAAATAATCAAATAGTATGAACCAATTCTATTGCAGATTTAATAAAGTTATCAAAATTTTACATATAAAAACAATATGAATCAATTAGAATTGTTAAAACAATATTGGAAAAAAATAAAAGACTACTCAAGACAAAGATTAGCCCTCATAGTTGAAACCCCCTTTGATTCTTAGGTTTGTCAAATAAATAGCCGTTATAGTTTCCAAATTTTCACCATTAAATGCATTGAACTCATTGATGAAACAATAGGATATTCCAAATGGGTGCCATTTAGATGGATTTTTTTCCTCGGATAAATACTTGCATTTGATTAATTGAAATAAAAGCATTCTATATAGAATTTTTTTTTCCTTGGAAAAAAGCGTAATTTCATTAAAGGATAATCAAATTACATACTGTATAAGGGCTTCAGGGAGTCCTTTCAAGTAATAAGCTTTTCAGCTTCATGTATCAGAAAAAAGCAAAAAAAAAGTAGTTTCCAGCTCTACCAAGAGAGCTTAATATCCCAGTACAGAGAGTATCACATATAAGTGCTATTTATAGAGAAACAATAATAAAGAAGCCACTGATGCAGAAAGCATCAATGGTAACCTGAAATACGCAAAACCAAAAGGTTTGTAGAGCCACCAGAAACTGTACTGAACACCACCAGCTAGGTAGTCATAGTGTTGCCAAGGAAAGTTCACACTACACCGAGAAGCATCCAACCAAATTGTCGGTTGACAATAGCTGCCGATCGGTGTCGCCGCTAAAAGGAAGAAGCCTGCATCAGAGTAGATCTCCACCCCTGACTAACTGCAGCCAATTCCCCCATCGTGGATGCACTTCCCCGCATCACCCCTCAGCACATGATCCGCCACCGCCGCCATTGATGAGTAGGGAAGTCCCGCTAGGCAATGGGTCACCGCGCGAAGTCTCCACCACCATCCCGCTTGCAGTGAGCCGTCCATCTCCGATGCCGCATACCTGCAAAGGATCTAAGACAGCCGTTGTAGGGAACATCCGTCGCCATCTGCCGTTGGAGGCCACACCAACATAGACCACAACCATGCCAAATAATGAAAGCTACCGCCGCCATCGAACCCGCGTCCATGAATGGAGCCGCCCTCAACCTGAGTGCCGTGAGACCTCTACCAAGCGGCACGCCATGGTCAAACCCAGAGGAGAAGAGGGTTGGCGGCCATGGAAGGAGCCATGGCCATTGGTTTCATCCTGGTCGACTCTCAACCCTAATCCAAAGGCCCAGTTTTTCAAAGAATCGACTTTTTTTTTCTACATAGAATTTATAAGTCATATCTTTCCATTATTCCTTGTATGGGGAATAATTTAAAAAACTACTGATAGTAGGCTTCCTTCCTATTATAATCATCATAAAAAATGAATGTGCATTAAAATAACCAACATAAAAAAACAACAAAGTCATTCTTCATTGAGGAAGGCTTAACAGTCATCCATATCCTTATGGGGAGAAACAAAACTATAAGTTTTCCAAAAAATTGATTTTGCATTAAGAAAGAGGATAAGGAAAAAATAAATAACCACATCTATGAGATGTCCAACACTATAGCTGATAAGGTCCCATATCAAGTTCTAAGAGGTTGTCATTATCCTGCTCCCACTATTGCCACATCCCTTCAGTCATTCGCAACCCCAATTTTGAAAGATGTTCTGCTTGAGCATTTGTCTCCCCGAAAACGTGTTGAAAGCTAATATTTTGAAATCTGTCCATAATTCCGAGCATATCCTCATATATGGCTAGGAGATGAATACTTTTCGGGGGGTTTCTTTGTTTTAACCATCTCACAACCAATAAGGAATCTCCAAAAACTTGTAGATCACTAACCCCATGGTTAAGGGTTTCCATTAAAGTCAATTTTAAAGCAATCAATTCAGTAGAGTTATTAGTAACTAACCCCAAACCCACAACAAATTTATACCAATGGTTATCTGAAAATAACACAACTCCACTAGCTCCCCCTTTTTTAGGATTACCTTGAGAAGCACCATTGAAAAGGGTCCAACTTCGAGATCAATCAATAACTTCTTCATGCACAATTCTGCATCTAGGGAGAGCTTTTGATTGCGGGAAGAGGCTCATAGTAGCTAAACTTTTACCTCCATAAAATTATGGGGTAGAAATTGCTCTTCAAAAATAGCCATATACCTCGCTATCCAAAAAACCCAGATTACTATAACAGGAAGAGCAGAGAAGTCTGAAAAAACCTGATTTTCGATCACATCTACAAAGCATCCACAATAATAAACCAGTCTAGATGAAGTTGACTACCATAATCTTTGAAACATAGTCCCATAATTTGATAATATAAGGGCAGTGTAGGAATAAGTGCTCTATCGATTCCTCACTATTAAGGCACAAAGGACACCTACTTGGGCCAATCCATAAGCACTTTATCATAATATCCCAAATTGGAACCACATTATGCAGGACTAGCCAAAAGAAGAACTTCTTTTTCAGGGGATATTTAAATCCCCATATCACCACATTCCACCAATTTGGTTGAGGGTGGTCCTCTTCAACTCCGATGGCCCTATAGCCAGAGCTTGGAGTATACATACCCCCTAATAATTTTTTATCCAAACAAGCTCATCTTCTGAGTCAGAGAATTGGATGTGTGAGTCCTGAATATCCTTAAGGAACCATTCTTAGAGAAGATTGTTTTCCCTATCGAGATATAATCCCTTAGCTCTCAACCAACTTTGAGAATAGTGACCATGGTTCATACCCGTGCTGATTTGATTCAAGAATTTGAGATCCAGGTTATGAAGAGTGTTGATCAATTGGTCCGGGAGCTTATAGGCCACAGAGAAACCAACCCAAGGATCTTAGCCAATATGGAATTTACGACCATTCCCCACCCTATAGGAAAGACCCGAGCCAATCACACCAAAGACATTTATAAGGGGCCTATACATCGAAGAAGCATGCCTAGTGGTTTTCTCAGGACACTGAATCCATTCTTCAACTATCATAGGATGAATATATTTGTTGATAACCACTTTAGCCCAAAGACCTTCACCTTTAATGATCCTCCATATGCATTTTTCCAGAATAACATTGGCAAAACATTTAGGATGTTTCAATCCCCATCCACCAAGCTCCTTGTGGAGGGCAATTTTATCCCATGCAACCCAAGCAAAAGATTTGTCCTTTGGAGATCCTTTCCACAAAAACTGATAAGATAGCTTCCGAATTTGATCAATTGTACTTGGAGGAATATAGGCTAAATATGACCAGTAGACTAGTTGACCTTCAAGAATAGATTTATGCAGAATGAATCTTCCTCCTTTGGATAACCACTTGTTGCACCACAAATTAAGCCTGCTCTCCACCTTTGCAACTAGCCAATCCCAATCTCTTCCAAGATAATCATTTGACTTTAGCATGAAACCAAGATATTTTAAGCCATCTTTTAAGTCCACCACATTGAAAGCAAAGAAGGATAGAATATCTTCAATCGAGTTATGAGGTAAATTAATAGCAGAAACTGCAGATTTCCTATAAGCAAAGGTGGATGGGGATTTCAAAGAAATCATATACGAATGTATTTCAAGGTGATATGACATTTAAGTCATGGATAATATGATAAGAAAGATATTTAAGTTGGCTAATGCAAAATCCAAGATATTCCAAATTACCACTATGTGCGATTGGATTAGTTTTTCATTGTTTTTATGAAATGCATAAATTGAAATAATTAAATCAACTTTAGATCAGCTCGTTGTACCTCCTTTTAGGTGTGGACTGGGATCTATGGAGCCTAGAGGATGCAGCCGCCAGAATCAGTGATCGACGACCCGTGGGTGTGGAAAAGGGCCAATAGAAGTTTCCTTTGAGGTACAAATGCAATAAAGTTGATAATTATTAGTATGCTCATCTCAAAGTGGGAAGAGCTAAATATATTAAAATAAAATTAGTTGTATTAGTATAATGATTACAAAATAAGACTTAAGCCAATTAGAAGAGAGATAATTGTAATTATATTATATTTATAGAAATATAAATTTATATTTATAATGTTTACCATATACAATGGTGGATAAATTTTTGGTTGAATAATTGTTAATAGAATGTCAACACCTTGCTGATTGCATAATAACCCTGTATGTGCTAGGGATAATAATAAAAAACAAATTATAGCAAATGAGATACATTGATTGATTAGAGTAATTGAATGGTACATTTTAAATGTTTGATATGATTGATCTTACTATATAGGTGTTCTTTTGCACCTTTATTTTTCTGTGCGATTGGGTGCAGATTGTAAACGATGTATTGTCGACTTATTGAACAATATTTATGTTGATTTATTTAGTTAAAAAATGTGGTTTTCCTTAATTTGGAAGAGATTAGACATGAACAGTAAGTAGCAAATTCATTTGTTTGATACTACATTTCCACCACTTCCACATAAGGTTTAATTCACAAATATTTGTTACAACTAGTTTTATCTACACAAGTCATATTTTTGACAGTATACAACGATCAATGGCATCAAATGTTCTAGGATTTCTCAATGATAATGACAATAAAATATTAATATATGGATCGATTGGTTTCTTTGGCAAAATTATTTCAAACACTAAAGTTATTTTATTTAAATATATATTTTATTTTCAAGATAAAGAAGTACAAACTTCATTGTAATGTCCCCAAATTTTTGCTATGGACCACTCCATTGGACTAGGGGGATGCATTGGCCTAAGTCACTTGGTAAAGTAATGAAAAATGATCAAGGTGGTGATTTGGGTCAAATATTTGTATAGTTGATGTCCAAATTGTGAAATGATGCAACATTAGACAAAATTGGACAAGGAGGGCACATAAGGAGGTTGAGTTGGGCCCCACAAGAGTTGTAACTCCCTCAAATTCGAGTTATAAGGTGGAATTGGAAACAATTGGGAAAGGAGGGCACTTTAATGGGGGAATGAATCCAAATATGTGGTGTAACTCCCATCCAAGGGGGGAAGGAATCCTATCATGGAGGCATTTCATGGGTTGTAACTCCCTGGGAAAGTAACAAATCTATGACAACCTATGACATCTATGAAAACTTATGACAAGAATCAGGTCCTATGACAGCTTATGGAAACTTATGAAATCCTATAACATGTTGCAGGTCCTAAATTTAGCCAAGGAGGGCGCTAGAGGAGAGGGGTGGGTCCACATGCTAGTGTAACTTCCCCAAAATCAAGCTAAGCCTCTCTAATTCGAATTTCCAAGGTAGATGAAGTTCTTATTTGGCCAAATAACATTAGAGAGGAAGTAAATGAGACCCAAAGTGTCATTCTCTCATAAAAAATAACATTTATTAATATTTAATTAAATATTTGTGAGAGAATTAGAGAATGGGGGGGAAATGCTCCATGAAGATTTATAAAAAGGATGAAGACATAAGTGAAAGAGATTTTGGTCATTGTTTATTTTTTATATTGGAGAGCTCTTGTGGATTTTCATATCTTGGGAGATGTTCCCCTTGCATTTGTGACTGGTTTTGGTGGTGAAAGATCCCACCCTAGCTAGTAGAGGGGAGGAGATCACCTAGATCTCTTCATTGTGCTTCATAGTTGATTAGTGAGAGGAGAAGTCACCTTCAGATTTATCTATAGAGATTAAATTCATATGTTTATGTCCATTTGCAGTAGTGGGTTCAAGCTCATGTTGGTGTGTTTGAGATTTAGTTTGTAGCAGTGAAATATTGTTGGTGTTCTCTGACATTGGTAGCTTGTGTTGTGCTAGATATTGGTGGAGGAGGGCACATCTATGGTGGCTTAAATCTCTTTTTGGTTGTCCTATGTTCTATATGGAACTCATTTCTGGTTGGGGGCACACCTGATAGGGCATATCTGAATTTTGGGGTCAAAATATTGCTTGTGGAGGGCGCAACAGTGGATGGAAATCACTCATTTGGAGTAGCAACTCTCCCTCTTTTCTTTGTGGTTTTGTAGCAGCCATATATACTCTCTTTGTAGCAAATATATATCTATATTTAAAGCTGCTATAGAATCCATTGATATAATCTCTGATGGTGTCCCATTTATAATAAAAATCTCAGTGTTTTTCCCTATATGTTGTCCAATATGCAAGCAATTGTGAATCTCTGAGTAAATGATTATCTTTGAGAAAATATGTTTGAATATGGTTGTATAAACTTAATTTTTTGCCGTGAAACCTTCATACGAGTCCCTAGTGTCTGCTAGTAATCCATTGGTCTTGACTCAAGTGTGTTTGGAAGCATTTGGGTTTGGTTTGGAAGCTCTATGGTTGTGGGTGTTCTTAATGTTGCACCGATGATGAGGGGGCCGAAATTCATTTTATGAATAGACTCTTTATAAGTTTTTTGGGGTTATGATACCTATTCCATTGCGTTGATAGTCTCTTTTCTAGTAGGAAACACCTTTTGTTTCACTCAAAAAGGTTTTTGTATGCCAAAGTTATGAACATTTTACCAGTCGATCTATTTGTACCTTTATGCTTGTGCATCCTCAGTTAGAGATGTCTATGTAGTATTGGGACCAATGCTCAAAAATTCCAATAAAGGTTCTTGAATTCTATTGGGGAGACATTTATATGTGTTTGTGTCTTCTCAAGTCGAATTGGAGTTGTTTTGAAGGAGTTGGGTCAATTAGGAGGAGTTATTGTTTCACCATCATAACCAGTTGTATGGAAGTGCTCAGTGGGTCAAGTTGATGCATTGGAATGTGTAAAATCCCTGCATACCATTTTCGGGAATATTTTATTCATCTTGGTGGTGTTTGGGAGCATTTGGAAACAATACATTTTATAGCAGAATTTGACTAGTTTTGCCTAGTTTCGAATTGGGGTCAAGTTGGTCTAAAGTTTTTTGGTTTTGAGGGTTGGGTACACTACATTCATGGATAAAATATTATGTACACAACCCTGCATTAACCACATATTTGATTTGTTAAGAGTGAAATATGTGTCCTATGCCAAACTCCGAATTAAAAATGAAGTATGAAATCTCAATACTAGTCTTCTTACTCATAGATGCATCCTCCTCCTATAGTGTTAATTTAAACTCTTACTATGGTTATGGGACTTCAGTTGTTCAAAAATTTGAGGGAGAAACATGGAGACAATTTTGAAATTTTTGTATTTGAGAAATTTGTTCCTCTACTTGGAGACATTCTTTTCAGGGAAAATTTGGACGCCATTGTAAATTATGCAGCAAGCACAGTGCTTGATGATAGGTTTGTTTCCTTTATCCTACCTACCTATCCACTCATTGTGATTACTACAAAAAAAGTGTTTAGAAAGCATAAATTCAATGATTCAAATGCTCTTAAAGAACCTATTTATGATATTTCTCTCAATGTCGATACAAAGGGAGCTAAGAATATTGTGGAAAAAGCATATCACTTCTCGGCTTAGATATTGAAGTATAATTTAGCTTAATAGAGACAACAGTAGAAAATATAGCAAATGACTCCTCAACTACTTGAATTGCAATCACAAGTTCTGTAAAAGATACCAAATTTGAACATCTAATAGAGTTTGGTTTAGAAAGGTTAGTCACCTTGAGAAGTCATATTGTATTTTTATTGTTTGCATATGTCATTAGGAAAATAAAATCAATATTAAATCCATCCATCGCTAATATCCTATGAGCAAGGGGAGAATATTTGTGTGGTCGAATACTTGTCCATTTACCAAATCCATGGGAGAAATGCAAGGGGAAATATTCTAGTGATCATCTTACGACTAACTATAATTAAAAGCACTTTGGAAGAACCCTTCTTAGGTTAGTTAGAAGGCACCAGGTTCCCATGATCATCATCATATATCATGAGCAACTCACCAGCATAAGGCTATTCTCAGGGGTGGTAACTTTCCACACAATTTCATCGTTGTTACAATAGTTGAATTGCATTATAAGAAGCATAAACCTAGGACATATGTGCTATCAAGTGATTCTAGGACTAACGATTCAAATTTGAAGCGCACGCTAGGTTGCAAGGTCATATGCAATTGTCATGACTATTAACATAGAGTCAGGCTTTCCTTTACCCGCTCGAGATTTATCTAAGAGCTCAAAACATCATAGTTCCTCTCACCTAATATTTAGCCATAGCTTTATTTCTTCACATTTCCATTAATTTACTGCTTGGTCCATACCTACACCTGGGGATGAGGGGGTTGCTCTAGTTGTTCTGTGGACTAATTTTAATCTGGTTTCTTGGTTAGCGTTATACTTATGGTTCTTGGGGACCTACAAGAAACCTTGGGAGGAAATTTTCAAATAATTCTTAAAAGGATGGATATCATTGCTCAGTTTAGCCATCTAGAGTTGCATTTTTGTTTACTTGGAGTAGTGGTGGTATGAGTTCATGATTATTTGTGTGGGTTGATTCTAAATCCTAAAACAATTGTGGCATCCATGGGGATTCTCATTTAGAATACCTCTCTTGTATACATATTCTCATCCTCATTAAGCTTTAGGGTTTTGACTAGAGTAGGAAATGAGCTAGGCACCAATAGGCCCAGTGTTATTTTGTAACTTTTCCAATTCTAGCAAGTGCTATCAAATTACTCATTGAACTATCATATTGTTGTTTTAAATGTCTAAAATATATGCCCATGTTGGTTGTGGAGCCTGATATTCCTTATTCAGAGGTCGTGTTTCAGCTGTGTCTGGATCCTAGTCCATTACGGGGGGGTTTGGGGCAGCTCCTCCCCCCCAAAATAGTCGCCATGGGAGGTCTGGGGGGGGGGGGGGGGGGACTAGTTTGGGGGCGGCGCCCCATGTAGCGAAAATTTCTGAAAAAATGCCTTGTAAAATGTTGTAATTTCATAGTCATGACTTGGTTAATAATGGGTGATTTATGGGCCCATGGTATTGGGTGTTCCATAGTATTTTCCCATGGTAATCCCTCTTTAAAAGGAAGGAATTGTAATACGGCTGTGTATTGTAACATTGTAAAGATATCTATGATTATGTGAGAGAGACTGTGAGAGAGTGAAGAGGAAGTTGCAACGGATGTGTTGCAGGTTGTATCCCTTCATTTGTTGGATGGTATAATCATAAGGAGTGGAAATTTTTGTGTGGACTTAGCCCATATTGGGTGAACCACATTATATTGGTGTCTCTCTTGTAATGTGTTTTATGTGATTTATATTTGCATCTTGTTTATTGTTATTGCTCTGCGATACTGTTTTTCTAACAGCCCATGCTAATGATTATGGTTATTTCTTCAAGCAAGTCGTTAGGTGTTTAATATGCCTTTTGGGGTTTGATATCAATTGGGTCTTAGAAAGCAGCCATGTGAAGGGCGCATGATAGTCAAGAAGTTACAGAAAATATGTTGGGTAACAAAACCGTGAAGAAAACAACAACAACAAACATAAACAAATGGTCCCTAGATGGATGATAGAGGATATAATGAATGACAATCTATTCCAATAAAATGTAAGGAGCTGCATTTCATAAATCTGCCATTGCTAACTTTAACTATGGATTTTTAATGTAGACATTTTTAATTTCAAATACTTATATGAAAAGTGTGATGTTTTTTCTAATATTCGAGGACCAATGAGTAATTTTTTGTTTGGTTCTCTCATTTTTTTCATATTGAGATGTGTACATGGGCAACATTAAACATTGTAGTAGGGATTTTAAGATTTTTTTTAGATATTGATCTCAAGTTAGCTTGAGATCTATTTAACTGATATTATGAGCTTCTTTAATACATGTCTAGATACCATGTAGATTAATGATTTTCTTGAATGTTTAACAAATATTTGTATGACTGTACACGTGTAAGGAACAAGTAAATAACTATTTTTTTTAATTTCCAAATTTTAAGTTGGGATTGTTTGCTAATTACAATTTCATTTTAGCTATGTTTCTCTTGTGAGATTTTATAATCCATGTTTAACTACCATACACATATGTTGGGATTGTTCGTTAATTACATTTATGTTTTAGTTTCACAACATTAAAGAGATTGTATATTTTCCAAAAGAAATGTATGCGTCCCCCAAGTTTTTCCAATGTGTGAGGGTTGCATTTCTTTGCCCACACCTACTGGGGTGTACATGGGAAACATTAAAAGTTGTTGTATAGATTTTAAGAATTTTTTTAGATATTAGTCTCAAGTTAGTTGGAGATGCTTGATCTATTTAACTAATATTATGATATTTTTTAATACATGTCTAGCTACCATGCAGAAGGTCACCGATTTTCTATAGAGTCCCAGGTCATCACTATAGAAGAATTTCACCCTCCAGTGTCTTCTTTCAGTGGGACAAACACCATTTGCTTCATATAATCTTTTGATGAACTTTTTGTGTTATCCAATGATATTTCCATGGTATCGATAGGGCTAGGCCCCTCAAACTTATCAAGTTGACACTTTCGAAGCGATGAAGAAATCCTCAAAGCTCTCATGGAACCAGACTTTCCTTGGGATGATATGCACCATTGTGCGTATTTCATTTCCAATGAACCTATCCTTCCGTTCCCATTTTCAGACCAATTATCCATTGAGTTGAAAGACTTTATCCCGTGCAGAAATATTAATTGGCTTAGGAACCCAATCCCAACCCCCGACGTATTCGAAGAAGGTAATATGACAAACATCTCTCTCACCATCCAGGTGGATATTTCGGTTAAGCTAAGCTTTCAGGGAGAATATGTACTTCTTGCACTCTTGAAGAGGTTGTTGCTTACAAAGAGCTCTTTCAAGAATGTAATGACGTGTTTGCTTGGTCATACACCGAGATTCCCAGCCTTGATCGTGCCATCATAGAACACTGCATTGATACATGGCCTGATGTTGCACCGGTACGCCAAAATCAGAGACCCATACACCCGTCGAAAGTGTTGGCCATCAAAGTTGAGTTTGAAAAGTTGCATAAATCCGGTTTCATTTATTTGATTGTGTATACTACCTTGGTATCCAACCACATACCCATGAACAAAAATCAAGGCACCATTCGTGTTTGCACTAACTTCCATGATATGAATTTGGCATGTTTAAAATATAACTACCCTAACCCTTTCATCGATCAGATTATTGATGCTTGTGTTGGACATGAGATTCTCTCCTTTATGGACGTATTCTTGGGGTACAACCAAATCCATATCTGCAAAGAGGATTAGTATAAGACTTCCTTCACCACTCCATGGGGCAATTTCGCCTACTGATTCATGCCATTCAGGCTAAAAAATGATGGAGCCACCTTTTAGTGTGCCATGTCATATTGTTTGCATGACTTGGTTCACATCATCCTTACATACTTGGGTGACCTTACTGCGTGATCCAAGAAACACTCACAATATCTAGAGGACCTACACCAGGTATTCCTCTGATGTCGTAAATACAATATCCACTTGAACCCTCTCAAGTGCATATTTTGTGTACTTGCGAAACAATTATCACGATTCATTATTTCCCAAAAAGAGATCACTGTCAATCCTTTGAAGGTTCAAGCCATTATCAACCTTCCCCCTCCACGAACTTTGCGGCAAGTGAAAATTCTTTAGGGTAAAGCCAATTTCTTACGTCGTTTTTTACCTAACTACACCATGACAGTCCACAGATTCTTGTGTTTTCTATGAACTAACGTTCCATTCATTTGGGACGAGCACGCGCAAGTCGAATTTGATGCATTGAAACAGGATCTGACTTCTGCTCCTTTGATTTCCCCTCCAAATTTCAGGAAGGATTTTATCCTTGACATCTTGGCATCCGAATATGTTGTTTCCAGAGTGATAGTCTAAGAAGATGCTACTCATCAAGAGCACATCATTTAATACACAAGTCAAAACCTATATGGTCTGCCCCTCAAATATCCTCATGAGGAGAAGTTGGTTTTAGCTGTCGATTTTTTTGTTCATAAGCTACGTCATTGCATTCTTCTGAGCCAAACCAAAGTAGTCGTAGACTCAAACCCTATGTTGTAATTCCTGAACTGTCACCTTATTCAAGGTCATGTTTCCAAATGGATCGTTATTCTTTAAGAGTACGACCTAGAGTTTGTGACCCCCAAGAGAACCAAGGCATTAGCTTTTGCGTAGCTTATCACAAACTTATCATCTAAGTCTCTATCATCCCCAATCACTGACCACCTACCGAACAAACATCTATTCACCATAGATTCCAACAACCCTTAGTACAGATACATCCTCATATATTTGCAAACCCAAAAGTTTGGTCCTCACCTCAGCCACAACGATTGTCATCGCATTTGTCATCAAGATCCCCAGTACCTCCTCGTCGGTGATGTCCTCTATCGACGAGGTGTTGACACCATTTTGCGATGATTCCTCACTCACGATGAGGCTGAACATGTCCTAAATGAATTCCATGGTGGAGCATGCGGCGATCATCTTTCAAGGATGGTCACTGCTTAGAAAGTCGTCTATGCCAATTATTTCTGGCCAACCCTTTTCTTTGATTACATTGTGATAGTCAAACACTATTGCAATTGCCAAAAATTTTCTCCAAAGGAAAGAACCCCTCCCACGTCGCTTCACCTGGTGGTCACCGTCGGCCCCTTGTGTAAGTGGGCCAATGATTACATGGAATGCAATCCTACGTTGGCCGTTGAATATAAATTCATAATTGTGGCCATTGAATATTTCACCAAATGGATCAAGGACATGCCAACCTTTAGCTTCACCAGACAAACCACGACACGCTTCTTTTTCAACCAAGTTATCACTCGATTCGATGTCCCATACCAATTAGTGTCGGACCACGATTCTCACTTCAAGGAAATCGCTTGGAAGGAGCTGTCACACCTGTTGAAATTTGAGCATCAATTATCCTCCTCATCCCACCCTTAGGGAAATGGCCAAGTTGAGGTTGTCAACAATATCCTCAAAACCATGCTCCAACGGATGGTGGACAAGCACAAGTCCAATTGGTACCATATGCTTTTTTCGACCCTATGGGCGTATTGTACATCAACCAAAACCACAACGGGGTTCACCCCTTTCCACCTCGCGCATGGAGTGGAATCAGTTTTCCCAATCAAGTGTCAAATCCCATCCCAGCACATCGATTTTGAACTTTTGCTAAAGACCACTGCTCTGGAGCAATGCTTGATCACCCTCGAATAAGTGGATGAGGATCATCATGTGGTGCTCCAAACGATCGAAGCCATGAAGCATCAGTTGAAATCTCATTTCGACACCCACATCCGCTCCCAAACTTTTAAGGAGGGTGACCTACTCCTTGTCTACGACCAAGCTCATGATAAACTTGGTAAAGAAAAGTTCAAGTCCATGTGGCAGGGATCGTATGTCGTCAAACACTGCCTCGGTAAGGGGGAATACCTCCTCACCAATCCAGAAGGTAAACTCTTGAAGAACACCCACAACGGGTTGTACCTTGAGATATTTTATGCTTAATCTGATTGAACCCTTTGTTCATTGTATTATAGATTTTTTCCCTTTTTTGTTTTCTCCTTTTTTTGAAAAAGAGCCTCATGGTTTGTTTCCTTGATCTTATTAGATGGATCCTTATCCTTCCATATACATTGGTTATGCTGATGACGCAAGCAGAAACTGCCTGAATCTCACCTCGGCTGCATGGGTACTTTATTCCCCATCACATGTCCTGGTTCACATCAGTGGCACGTGTGTTGGTGCAAACACCAATAACCAGGTAGAATACGATGTTGTGATTGGTATTTTGACCAATAACCTACATATGAGCATTTGTCACCTTCATGTTTATCTCTATTCCCAGCTGCTTGTCACACAGTTGAATAATTGTTATCTGGTACGTGATCCTTGCCTCTTTAGAAAATTCCTGCACACTAAACAATTTGTTAGACTATTTGAATCCATTACATTCATCCATGTCCCTAAGAGTTTCAATAGTGCAGTAGACCAAATGGCTAACGATATTCTAGAGTGGCACATTAATCATCAGTAGTAAGGAAATAAACCATTCACATACATGTCATATCATTTTGCATCTATCTATATATAACCATCACATACATAACATTATATAATGAATAGGCTCAAAAAATATATAAAAAGTTTTCATCCACGTGCATATGTATATATAAAATAATATGTCCAATATATAGTTGTGTCTACAACAAGGAGCCCCAACAACCCTGTAAAAATAAATATATTGATAAAAAAACTATATTTGATAGCATGGGGGGAAACTATGCATGCTTCCATTTAGTCATTGGAGTACTTTGAGGCATCATCCTCAGTCTCCTCACCATCACTGTCATCACCGATATGAGGTACACCTCCTTGCATCATCTCTCGAATAGCCTCACCAGCCATGACAATCCGATGCATGATCAATCACCACGCAATAGGAGCCTGAAAGCATATGGCGATGAGATCCTCATCAAGTTTCTACCACCTATAACAATTGATTGATGTCTAGACATATCCTATTTAGGATTTCCTCGACACTTCTGCACCGTTGCTAAACCTAGGGGGCACGATCAACTCCCTCAACCCTGCTGCAACACCTCTGGTAATCTGTCGGAGGGAGTGGTCCCACATCTACACACACATATGACAATTCATTAGTACGGATACCATATACAAATCTAGCTATCAACTATGATAGTGTTGTAAAAACGATTGTAATCATCATTCATACATACCATTAGGTCCTTAGGCCTATCTAGGTAGTCCATGCTCCGGTAAGGATAGTCCTCGATCACAATGGGAAGTTGTCACCACTGTGCAAAGAAATATTGATTGAATACTCTTCTGACCGTGCCTTCACCCTCTTGGATCATCATCTCCCCCCAATCTCCTCATCTTGGGATCCATATGCTCAATGTCTCACAAAAAAGTGAGGTCGTAAGGTAGGTACCAGTGGTCAAATTTGAAGGGCTAGTCATAATTTTTTTTGGAAGGGCATGTAACTATCCAACCCTTCAAAGATGAAAAGTTATAAAAATAATTGCACTTCAATGGAAAAGTGTAACTTAAGTTGACCCTTCAATAAAAAAAATGTGAAAATAAAATAGTACCCTTCTAAATATTTATAATTAAAAAAAATCAAATAGCAACTACATCAAAACATTGTAATATTTCGCTCAAATCCCACTGACAACTTAATAAGAAAACATAGTTTCCTTCCATTCACTTGATATTCTTCAAAAATAGTTGGGATTACATCATTGAAAACATGAACTTAGCCTCCTTTCATTCACTTGATATTCTTCAAAAATAGTTGGGATTACATCATTAAAAACATGAACGTAGCCTCCTTCCATTCACTTGATATTCTTAAAAAATAGTTGGGATTACATCATTGAAAACATGAACTTAGCCCAATGGAAGAGGCTTTCTAGCTTTCATTTGTTTCCATACATCATAAATTCCATTCCAATCTACCTCATTTAAAGCATGAGGTGCACTAAGAGAGAGAAACATTAGCATATCCAATGTCTCCAATGAAAGTTTTGATCTATCTTCATTTTTAATCCTGTTTAATTTTGAGAAGCCTCTTTCACACACTGCCGTACTTGCTGGAATAACAAGAATAGCTTGCCATAAGTGCATCAGATAGGGAAATCCTTCAAACCATTCAGGTTCATCTCCACATAGATCCCATGCTCCAAACATCTGCTTTTTGGGGTATGATTTATAAATAGTACAAATAAATTCATCCATTTCACCCAAACATTTAGCAGTATCTACAATAGGTGGCTCCCCAATACTAAATTTTTCACATAAACATTGCAACCATCTTTTTGTTTGAGAGTCTCTATCATTCACTTCTTCATAATAATGCCGAGGACTGAAGAACTTAGCAGCATTGAATATAGGTAAATCTGTGAACCTCCTATCTAAAGATTCAATCACCTTCATAACAAAACATTTTCCCAAAATGATACAATCATCTAATGTCCCCGATTTTTGCATCTTTGGCAAACTTTCAAACCTCAATGGATGTAAATGTACCATACCTGTGCTATCTGCAAATTCAAGAGTTCCTCCTTGTGCTTTGCTTAAAAAAGAGGATATGTTCATTGCTCCTGCTCCAAATATACCTCCCAAAAACCGTTTGCGAAGCATGCTAATAGAAACATCTAGAGTAGTGCCAATAGAGGTAATATCAACATGATCCTCTTGGAACTTTTGATTCAACTTATTTAACTCAATGAGCACATCTGCAAGTAAATGGATGTAAAATTGTACTTGAAATATTGTTGCCAACTCATACATTTTTTTCTCTCCTAACTCCCAATCTTTTAGCAAAGCAGGCATGAGTTTAACAAGTCTTTCCATGACCTTACCTCTAGAGAGCCACCTGATTTGATGAATTTGTAAGACCTCTAATTTAGTGATTTGAAATGATTCCATTAGTTCTTTCAATTCTCCATGTCTTTTAGTAGATTTTCCAAGCCATGAATAAACTTTGTTTGCAAATTTGTCAATATATTGCAACTCTGGAAAATGAGATGAAGCATCATTTGCTGCTAATGCTTCTCTATGAGCTATGCAATGGACATCTAACAAATGAGGAGCATCTCGACGAAGCTTTGAAGATAAACCTTCACGAATACCCCTCATGGACGATGCCCCATCAGATCCAAAGCCAACTAACTTCATCAAAGATAGATCCATCTCTGCTAAAAGAGACCTCACTGCATCATACATACACTGAGCCGTTCCATCCTTTATTTGAAGCAAGCATATGAATTTTGTTACACATTTACCTCTTCCTTCCTTTGTCAGATATGTAATATAAACAATCAAATGGTGTGCCATTGTTCTATCAGTGCTTTCATCAACTAAAATTGAGTAGAAGGGGCTCTGTAAAATCTCATCTTTTAACTTTTTCCAATATACCTCTTTGGCAGCTTGAAGAAACTCTTTTCCAGATGTTGTATTTGTGTATGCAGAATATTCATCTGTTAAAGGCATGTGTGGAGTGCATTTGTATCTATTCAAGTCACAAATTGACTTGTACATTTCTAAAGGTAAATCATGTATGGCAACAAAATACATGTTTTCAATCACTGATATAATTCTCTCCTTCTCAGCATCTACCATTAGTTCTACATGTTTGGTAATTGGAAGATTATTTCGTTTGGTTTCTCCCTCCAAAAACTGTAAAGAAAATTTATGTGCTTCTGATTCTGCATGGCCATTTAAACCGCTAACTTGAAGAGTGGTACTTCCCTCTTTAGCAAATGGAGTATCTCTATTAAATTTAACACACCAAGAACATTTTATCCTTTCATTACCATTACAATCTTTTACAACATAAGCCCATGGAAATCTTGTTTTCCATTTAGATTTAAATGTTCTTTTGCGTTTCTTTGATGATTGTTCCACTTCAACAATTTCTACACTATCAGATTCATCATCTTCATGTGGATGAGTATCAACTTCATTTCTGAAATTACATGGTTGATTACAACGTTGCGGGATACCAAATGCATCAACAATTGACAATTGTTTTTTATCTTTCTTGGGGCGACCAATTGGAGACATTTTTCAAGCTTTACACCTATTTAATCAATACAAACAATAAAATAAGTAAATACATCATTATAAAATAACAGTACATTTAATCTTAAAATGTATATAAAATTAAATTCATATCAAAATGAAAGAAATATAAAAGAATTATTATTCTTTTCAATTTAGGCATATATAGAACATTGATATTATGTATGCTTAGTTACCCTATCCCTTTAACCACGGTCAAACTAGTATAAGTTTAATTGCTTTATCCATGGATATTAAATTACTAATTATTATCCATGGATATCAACAACACAAACAATATTAAATTTTATTTTGATTGACCACCTTAATTAATGATAACCAAATATGGTCTTACCTCAATCAATTGTGGAATATGGAATGCTCATAGCTTTGTTAATTCCTTAATTTTCCACATAATTGACCATTTGCATGTGCAAGTGAGTTGCTATCAAAAGAATTGATTATGGAATGTTGTAGTGGGATTTCCTACAACCATTGATTGCATACTCCAAGCATGTGAGTTGCTACGACCATTACTTGCATACTCTAAGCATGTGAATTTGATTACCACCTACAACAAAATAGATAGACATTTTACAATGTTCAATCATTTTGAAGCAATAACTCATACAACAATAATACTCATATAATTTTTAATTTTTGGAGTAATGACTCATAGAACAATAATACTCATATAATTGATGGAATGAAGCTTGAAATGGTATTGAAGCAATAATCAAAGACCAATAATATTCATATAATTGATGAAATGAAAGTTGAAATAATATTACAAGTTTTTTAAATTGGAGAGCTAAGAAAGAATTCTTAACTTAAACATAATATATATATTCATTCAAAATCTAAATTTAAAATAATATTTATTTATTTATTATTTTTATAGTTTATATTAAAATATAATATAAATACATTAATAAAATTATAATTTTTTATTATTAATAAATCCCAAAAAAAACTAAAATTTACATACACATTAATCGTTATTTACAAAAACAGAAAAATAGAAAAAGTTATTCTTGGGTCATTATAGTAAATGTGTTTATGTATCCAAGAATAACTTTTTCCTATTTTAGAGCATCCCTCTAATAGATTAGAACATATTTGTTTGACTATAACTCGATTTGGATGTTAACATTGATCTAGAATGAATGGCTACATACATAAGACCGTATCGAGCTACTTAATAATAATATATTTGAAATTAAAAATTGATGTGTATTTGAATATTTTGATTTGTTTATCTATTTTAGAATAATATGATCACTGAGTAAGGAGAACTGTTATGCACTACATTTGCTTTATTGATTTGATTTAAAATTAATCGTTATTTACAAAGACAGAATAGTTATGCACTACATTTGCTTGTGACTACATGAGGGGGAGCGGTTCACAATGCATCAAAAAGAACTGAAAAACAACAAGAAGTTAATGTGTATGTATCCAAGAATAACTTTTTCCTATTTTTCAATGGATGCATTATTATATGCATACAACTAATCATCAGCTTCAACGTAAACATGTTAGTAATATGTACGAGGTAAGTATATAGACCATTGCTACTTGCTATAAAAATTCCACAGCCAACGTCATAAACATGTTGCATTACTCCAATCAAAGAAGCAGTATCTCAGTGACTCTTTGGATATATTAGTCGGCCCCCAACATTCCCCAATTTTAATATTTTTTCAAAGATGCTGTGCAAATTCTATGATTACTCTCGTTAATCGTTATCACTGAAGATTATATGCCCCACACGCTCATGATTAAATTACTCTTGTTAGTTGGATTGTATTAGTATATACGAAAGCTGACCTTGTTTCTGTGTAACATGACCGTGATTCCGTGATTCATTTAACCGAGACTTTCATTATTGTCCATCGCCGATTTTTCTGAAACAAGGCACTTGTATGTTAAGAACCGGATGGCGTGAAAATTATTTCAGTTAGACAACGATAATCCATAATAATATAGAAGAAAAGTATTCCAACAATGAATTAAGAAATAACAAATCGCATAAAAATATTACCTTGACCAACTAAAGTTTGCAGACTGCAACGCCAACGGGCTCAGAAACAGAATCTGCACACTGGAGCTCCAAGTTAGAAACGCCAAGTATTTGGTCTTTGGACTCTGGAGAGTCGGAGACTCGGAAATATCTTTAAATAGATTTTCAAGATGTTACTGTACACTTACCGTAGCTGGCGGGAAATCAAAATGAATTCGTGGTGGCTGCCTGGCTGGTTAAAAATTAATTAAGGCAGGTGCACACTGCACACTGCACAGGGCTCTATGGAAGCCAATTCCCGAAGGTGTTACACAGTAGACACTAGACAGTACACTGAGAATCTACAACCTCATAACTGAGAATCGAGATCAACGATCTCCTTCACAATTCGGAAGCTAAGAATAAAAGGCAATTAAGGCAGAGATCTCTGCACAATCCATTACTGACATGGTAATTAAATGACCGAGGGTGGAACCGTGGAGCTGGCATGACTGCGTGAACGATTATGGAACTGGAAGTCTGGCCCAGTGCCGGACCGCCGGTGAAGTTGGTAAAACTTTTATGAAACTCCATGCCATCGACGTCACTCAGACTCTTCACTGGTCGTACTCGTGGTCCGTGGACTCGGGGATTCCCGCCGCTCGCGTTGCACATCACACAGCGTGACAGCAATACAGCATGTCACTCAGCGGTCAAATTTGAACCAGTGAATCAGTGAATCAGTGACCGCAGCAAATCAATTTTGACGGGCAACGACGAGAGTAACCCTTCCTTTGAAAAATTGAAGTTTAGTTAGCCCTTCCTTCTGGACGGGTAAATTCCAAATTCCAAATTTTTTTTGACGAGTAATTTTTTTTTTATCCTTCAGAGACGGGCTAAAGACCTTGGGAAGGGCTCGGACGGGTTCAAATTTGACCGCTGGTAGGTACCCTCTAAAAAAAAAGGCACAGATGAAAGATGCGAAACTGAAGTCTCTGCTCGCCCTACTAACTTGGTTCATTTTCGTCAAACAGAGGTCAAGAACATCTTGACCCACCCAAAGTAGGTCCCATCCAGTTGGAGCATATTCCCACTCGAGATCTTGTGGGTACCACTAGATCTCAAGACTTGTACCACGCCTACTGTAATTGCTTACGTCTCCAAACTCTCAATATCCATGAGCAGAACGAAAGTGCTATGAAGGTGTGCGGTACCCACACAGTGATGGTCCAATATATCCTGCATGTCCACATCTCGTGGATGTTTGGGATGAGTGTCCCCAATCACTCCTAGCATAGGGAGATCAGTCATGAATTATATATCCTGTAGTGTGAGCTCTAATCACTCACCTTTCACTATGAGTGCCTCGAAATCTCGATCCTAAAACTCAACAATATTTTTGAGTAGTAACTGTGTGCTACGCATCAAAGGGTTTTCAAGGAACTTGAGAAGGCCATGTCTAGCCAAGTTGTCCCTCACAACTTGGTTCCCCCGAATGTCTTTGCGGATTTCACAACATCGGGCTCTCTCCAGTTTACCCTTGAAATCCTACAAGTCCAACCATTATTCGGGATCAGTAAAAATTAAAATATCAACTTTGGATTCAAGTCACTCATTTCGAGGAGATTCAAGCAAACTAGGTTGCACATGTTTGGGAGAAAAGTGCGGCCTAGGTCACAACTTTTATCCAAATAGGTACGACCAGGGTTACACCTGTCTATGGGTCTCTCCTTTCCCGTAAAAAAGCATGACCCGAGTCACTCAAATCCCCACGAAATGAGTGACCCAGCCCTAAAACCCTCGTGGGGTTTCCAAGTTCCCTCGGATGCCCAAATGCAAAAAACAAACGGACAAAAATGATAAGAAGGTCGATACCACTAACCTAAAGCTCATGGAATCTGAAACTAACAGTTGGATTAGGTGAAATTAGGGTCTGAAAATCTAGGCCCTTCACACAACTCTAACAGTGAACAATGAAAATGACACATAGCATGGTGGTCCCACTCTATTTAAGGTTTTAGCCCTTGTTTTCTTTTAAGGGTTGCGACTTCATACGATGTCCATTTGTCGCATCGTTCACATCGTCAAAATCATAATTTTGTGTTCTTCGTGATTATAAGAACCATTTTGCATGATCAAAAAAGTTTTTTCAGACCATTTTGTCCATCCCACCTTGGTTTGCATGCCCTCACATAAGTTGCAAATTTTTTATGTACTTGCACACTACATTTGATTTCTAGAAGCATGTTTATGCTCATGTATCGTTTCTATGTGTACAGTCCAGGTCACAATGAGAATCATTACTTTCAGTCAGTCACCAGTCCCTACATGTATAAATCTTAAAACTGGCATATAGGTGCTCCCCTATGCAACATATCATATGCATCAACCTTTTAATCCCTCTCTACATCTGTATGACCCTCCCTTTGCATGGGTAAGTGGCCCATTGTAGCCACTCTTGCATTCTCCCTTACTCAATAATAGAACCTACCTCACATGGGTGCCACTTTAGTACACCTTTCCATTCGACATCCATGCTGTTGAGTTTCCCATAGGATTGGGAGTCCATTTAGTATGTGATTTTGCACATAGCCTCATGTTACTCTATCATCAACACTCATTGGCCTACCCCACAGAGTCCCAGACTTATGGTCATTAAGGAATTTTGATGTTTCATATTGTGCATTCATGAGCCCACGAGTCCATCCATACTACAAAAAGTTACCTTATTTTGCCATCAATCATCATCCTGCAAGGAGGTTATCACCAGTGTCCTACCCCACCATCAAAACTTTCATCTGCTGTCACCCAGTCATTTGAATCATCTGATCAATTAATTGGACTCTTACCTCCTTACCTATTATTTTATCTTGCCGAGGTGGCCTCCCGCCTTAGAAACCATTATACAAAGGTGCTTAAATGTTCATGCATCTGGGAAGATAAATTGTGAAGTATTACTCCACAAATTCTATTCGGTGCTCATGCATCAAAGAAACCATTTAACAAAATGGTGCTGCTTAGCACCCTGCAGATCACATATAGTCTCTTTTACAACATCACCCTGGTCACCTTTGTTTAGAGTATTATGCGATGAGTCACCCTTGGAGTCGTACTGACATTTTTTCTCCCTAAATCAATTATTAGTACCCCCCTCTCCTTCTAAGTTTCCCCCATTGCATTTATAATCCTTGGTATTCCAAGTTATGTCCCCCCTTGAGATCCATTTCACACATGCTTCTAGTTCAGGCATATATTCGTACCCTGAACAAAGGAAGTTTGAGTCCATTACTCACTTACCCTCATATCCCTCAACGGTGTCTCAGTTACATGTCCAGTCCCTATTAGTTCTTGGTTGTAACCCTCGTGCTTCCATCAAGGAAACACCTCTGCCTTGTTGGTCACAGGTATTCCTCTAATGACACCAACACATCTATTCTAGAGGATAGACCCAAAAGTATCATGTACCTTAGCCTCATAACCACCATTGATGATCCCCTTGGATCAAATGAGGGGAGGCCTCAGTGCCCCTTGGATTGATTGTTTCTCACATGCTTGACATAAACTAAATCATCGCACTAATGATATTTGTACATGTTTATAGTTCTCTCATTATTTGGTTGAAGACCCTGGATATCCCTTGACTCTATTCCATTGGTGGGTCTATGTGGAAACCCCTCAACATTATGTTTTCGGCAATATCTAGGTTGTGTTGGAGACAATGTTTGGAATCCCTTCAGTTACATGCTTCCTATTGTATCCAGTTGAGATTTAGTTCCTCTGACCTGTTAGATTCACACTCTCAGTTATTTGAGTCACTACAGATGTTGGGCCCCTTCAGATCTAGTAGTGCATCAATTATTGTGATTCAACATTCCATGGGAATGCCATTGTTACAGTATCAATTCTTCAGATTAGCTATGGTTGAACCATGATTACATTTTAGATTTGAGTCCATCCTGGACACTTATGATGTACACAATAGTTATCCATGTATTGATCATGTCCCCTTTGTGCCTAGATCCACTTGTTTATTTTTGAGACATTGATACGAGCATGGGAATTCATGCCTCGTCCATATATTTGAGATTATATGACCTCATACATGTTAAGTATTGTATTTGTAGGTAAGCATCCTTGTAGTCATGTCGGAGGGCAAGTTACTCTGACACAATGTCCATCTTCTACACCACTGTCACACTTATCTCCTGGAAAAAAAGATTATATGATGCATGTATGCCATACGATGAGCTCTTGACCTCACATATCGGGGGGAAATCATTTAACACATAAAATTTGTCCATTGGAAATGTCATCATCCCAGTCTCCTGCATACACCATCATTCCATCTCATTTCCACGTCATTCCACCCATTGGACCTTGACAAGACAGTACAAAAGCCAAAAAATCAAAGCAAACAACAAAAGGGGGAACGTTAAGCTTAGGTCGCGCATTTCCTTATGAAATGAGTGGCTTGGGTCACACTATATCCCTTGAAATGCATGAGCCAAGTTGCACAAAATCTCAAAAAAAAGAGAGACCTGGCTCTCAACATAGGTTTTGGCTATTTCCTACTTTTCCCAGGTAAAAAGAGGAAACTTGGGCACAAACTCTAACCTGACACAAATCATGGAGGGTATTTAGGACATAAAAATATTCCCTGATCCTTATCCCCAAATCCATTCACCGATCCTATAAATGAATCCTCAAGGTCCCCCATTAAATAATATTTCTCCATTCATTGCTCAAGTCGTCATTCTACCCAAATTTCCCTGGGATCAGAGCTAGCCTTCTTTGTTCTTGTCTCACCTTGTCAAAGATCATAATTGTGACGTGTGGCCGAAGGATCATGGACTGCAAGGAGACCAAATGGACGCTCCCTTATATAGCTGCCGGAGGCCCTCCTACTGCTTCTTATGAGGTGATTCTACTCCTTATGATTCAATACAATACTTTGATACCATAAATGTTTACATTATCTGAATGATGCTTGTCAAAGAATGTGTTGGAAATGTTAGTTTAGATTTGCTTTGATATTGTTTTAGTTTAGTTATGCATGCATGTTAGTTATTTTGACTTTCTTGTCTTGTCTATTTATGTCTTTCCTTTGAAACTCTACTAAGGTCAAGACAATCCTTAGCATGTGCTCTTTTGCACTGGCTAGTGTGAAAACACTAGCTATACCATCTATGTTTGCATGGCATCTCCTGGGACCATTGATGGGTTTTGATTAGGACCCCACTAAATCAATGCATCCCAATCATGTGTCCACATGACTATAGCATCGATGACCCCCTGTACATGTGCATCTGTATGGTGACATTACATGTAATTAGTTAGATTAATAAATGCACATTATAAATTGATGATTTTAATTCTTGGATTCTATTGCATTGAATCATAAATTACAATACCTCATTGAGTGGGGGTGGATGATCAGAACTGGAGGGAGATTGTGTCTCTTGCATGGCGGTACATTGACTTGTAGGTGGAGGATCATGGGTGAGACCCTTTCTTCTAGCCTATACAATTTGAACAAGGGACATGAAGAAATTTAGGATAAAATAATTCCAATTGTACACACATGTAGTTGAAAGTTAGGATGGGAGTTAGAATATATGACATAGACATCAATGGATGGAATGCTCGGATGACCAATCGATGGCTCAGTGGCATTGAGCTCATCCATAAATGTGGTCCCCTACATGAAGCAATAAAAAAACAAAGTATTAAAATTTATTGGTTCATTTAGATACATGTATTAAGATGACCAATTAATGGCGTATAATGATAAAACTTAAGTATACATAATTGTACAAAAATATACATGCTCTATCGACTGCAGCTTGCATCTCTCATACAAACGAAAGTATGCATCTGAGGATATCCTAGCATACTGCAGTAAAATGTACCAGTCAACCATCTCGAGTATAACATAGTCCATCCATTCTAGCTCAGGATTTGTATGTCTAGGGGGTGGTTTATATTTCTCCCCATGCATAGAAAGTACAACACTGTTCAATGCAGTGTGCATGGTGCCTACCATCATATCCATCATCTCTACATTGAGTTCCGATGGCTCAGCTATGTCCTTCGACTTAACAATAATCCTTCTAGGGATGGGAATCAACCTTGGAGGGGGTGGTATAACAATAGAGTCTCTGTGATCCCCAAGACACTCATAATTGTGTCCCCTACCGACACCATAGAAAGATTATGGCGTGCTCATGTCATCAGGATGCATGCCTAAAACAAACTCTGCATATATCTACTTTGCAAAATACAATAGGACCTGGTCAGGTGGGGGAACATTCCCCACCCTTCAGGGATGGTAGGTGCGGGGGGAGTAATTTTCGACTCCAAGGGGAACAAGCAGAAGGAATTTTCCTGGGGTTTAGGAAGGAAAACCAATAATGGAGCGGAGTGGATTGGTCTCATCAAAGGGCTGGAGATCGCCATCAACCTAGGGATATCAAGACTTACAGTCTTAGGAGATTCCTTAATCGTTATCAAAGAAGCTAGAAGTATAGTTGGCAATAGAAAAGAGCCCACCTCAAAAATGCATCATCTACTCCTCTGCATCAGCAAGGATTTTCATGAGACTACCTTTCTGCATATTCTTCAAGGACAAAATGGACAAGATGATGAAATGGCCAACTTCGGTGTTAGGCTTTCCTATGGTTTGCTAAGTTATAACAATGAGTGTTTGGAAAACTCATGGATCCCCTAGACTTTGGAGAGCCTTAATGGATCAGGCTCATGTCACATATTTTTGGCTCCCTATACCTCCTTGGTCTCAACAATTTGGAGGGTTAATTTTTTCAAATTTTAGGAACCTAACCATTGAATTTCCAATGGCTCCTACACTCCTCATAGGCCGCTTTTACATGCTCGAATTAATTGTCATAACTCAGCTTGACAATTGGATGGCATGCATGAGGAATGCTGGGGTTTATCTTCACATCTGGAAGCTTCCCAACTCTCATTCCTTCGTCCCTAGAGCTTTGCGTCTGTCGTTTGTTTCTCTAGTAATTATTTGCGTTTCCAGGAGTATGGATTTTCATGGAATGGGGCGTCCTCAGGGCGGGGGATATGTGTTTTTTCATGGCGCTGGGCACCCGCAGCCCGCAGGGAAGGGGAGAAGTGATACAGAAATGTGGTAGGTGTTTTCAAGTCGGGGAGAGGTCTTAGTGGAGGTTGCAGCCGTGGAATGCAGCATGAGGAACAGAGAGGAGACTTGACAGAAGCAGTGTGCAACCATGGGCTCGGCCCATGTTGCAGGCACGTCAGGGTTGGGAATTCACATGGCCAGACTGGGAACCATGGTATCTCCAAATTTGAAGTTGAATTCTTGGACCGGTTACAGGAATTAGAGCTGCAAGTTAGGTTGATAAGAAGTGAAATCATGGAGCATAAGAAAATCCTAACTCATCTTTACAATCTGGCATATGCTACTCACACAAAGGCTAAGTCCTAGCACCAGAGCATTGTGAAGAAAGTGGAGCACATTTTGATTATTCAAGGTTGTTCCGTTATTGCGGTGGGTCTCTTTCTATCATTAATAGCATTGGAGCTTGTTCTTCATAGTCTCGGACGACGTATTGCTCCCAACCTAAGAAACGTTTTGTTAGCAACCCTAAGCATGGACGTAAAAGGCCTCAAGGCTCTCACAATTTAAATAATTAAAAGAATGCTGCCTCCACCCATCACCTGTTAGACCTTCTTTGCCCTTTCTCGCACCTAATCGTAGGCGTTTCCGCAGCTATAGAATTTATGCCTTTCACGCTTGCACGTCGGACGATGTTTTGTCTCTTAAGCACTAAGGTACCTGGACCAACCCTTGTCCATTTGTTGTCATGATTCCTAATCACAATAGCAATCGTAAAGGTAACTAAATTAATGCTTCCAAAAGATTATAAACTGTTATTTGAAGGAAACATTTTTTAGGAGTTTTGGTTGTCAACATCATGCCATACATGCTTATTCATGTTTAAATTGTTGAACAGGATTTGCAAAATGGCTAAAGGTGGCAAGAGAAAATCAAAGGCAGTCGACGAAAGCACAAGAATAGAAACAACGTTCCAGGATACCAAGTGCACTACAGGAGTGCATCCATAAGTAAACTGGGGAGATGTCTACCGCATGATAAGAGATCAGGACTTCCCTGAGGCTCTTCTTGAGGAGGAATGTTTATATCAGAACATCCAGAACTGCTGTATATCCAAGGCGGCCACACGTCCAGAACTCTTCCCGTGCTCAGAAGTAATTGATGGGTGTTGCAACATGCGAACACAGAGACAAGAGTCATAGTAGATAGCACGCGAAAGGCCTTTGCTATGTTTCACCCGTCTTATATCTCAATGGCCTACAAATTACCCAAAGCACAACAGCGGCTTGATGATGCATGGTTGGAAGGAATCCATATGGATAATCTAGACATGGAAAGAAGGTTGTTAATTGCAGGAAAGCAAATCAGGAGAAAAGACAGTGAGGAGTATGAGGTTCAGAATCTGAGGCCTCCTTTCAGACTGATCGCTCTCATGTTAAGCATAATCTTTGGGAGACCCAATGGGGCGATGTTTATGCTACAATGAGTCCCTATCATCCACTATGTAGCCTTCAAAGGGACAATATTGAACTGGGCTGATATAATCTCAGATAGTCTGTCATCAGCTATAACAATGACACAAGAAGGGTTGGTGGAGAGGAAGGCAGAGTTTTATATGGCTTCTTACCTGATAGATTGTATCCTGGCGAAATGTCCCTTTCCCAAGTTGGGATGTATGTGGAACTCGGTAGAGGGATCGGTGTTCATTACCTACAAAATCTTCTGGTCCCAAAATTACAAGAGGGATTACAAGCTCATTTGCGAGGAGCTCATCATGCCCCTTTATCAATTAATATTTAATGAAGAACACAACTGCCTGTCTGAGAACGCCATGGAAGCTTTGGAGAAATATGGTGATTTCTATTTTTCTCCAGAAGGTACCTACATAAGGATGTATGGAGGTTCCAAAACCCCGTATATTCTACCAAGATACGCTACAGATTATATTGTCCACAAGGAGATGGTAAGGCAGGTATTCATTAATGGAATGGGTAATACCTTGTATAAGGCCAAGAAAGCTACTTTTCCACCCTTACCCTTCTATGTCGGGGCCTACAAGTTTTCAGGAATTGCAACTGTGAAAGAGTTTGTTGCAGAATTGAGGAGCTTTCATTTTGGAGAAAGGATTTTTCATACTAATGATCGACAGGGAAAAATTGCACAACATTGCAAAGAACTCTCCACTCCCTGTGAGTATACCAACTTTTTTGATCCACAGGAGGAAGCATATAGGGGGATCAGCAATATGACCGAGCTACAGATTTGCCAAATGAGCAAAGGAGGGTCCAGCTCAAGCTCTAATGTTGTGGGTCCACAAAGAGAAAAGGATACTGTAGAGACTGACAAGGATTTCTCAAAAGAAGAACAAAGGCTCCTAGAACAAGCAAAGAAAATTGAATAAGATAAACACATAGAAGAAGAGAACTTGAGAATCCAAGCAGCTGAAGCTAAGGCAAGGAGGCAAGAAGAAGAAGAGAGAATTAGATTGGAAAGAATTGCGAAACAAGAACAACATGATACATTAAGAAGGGAGCAGGAGGAAGAGGCATGAAAGAAAGAGGAGGAAGAAAAGAAGTCCCAAGAGGATATTGATCCCAAAAGCCCAGACTTGCAAAATCTAGATATGGGTTCCCCCATAAGAGATTTCCCCATTGTCCCTTTTACACCCTACAAAGGCAGTACAGTTTCTAATTGGGAAAATTTCGCTTATAACAAGAAAAGGAAGACCATTGTTAAAGAGACAGGTTCCAAATTGAAAAGACCTTTTAGGCCAGACATCATCACTACACACGAGACTACGATCATGCAGAACACAGAAGAGGCTGCTAAACTCCTGGCATCCATCTCCGTAGCCACGGTTATAGGAAGCTTTAGTCAAAGAGCAGAACTATACAAATTTGATGATCGAGAGGAATGATGCTCTCACATCTCAAAAGGAAGAGTTAAATGAAATTCTCCAACAACTGGAAGCTGACAGGAGGGCCCTGGCAATACAATTAAGGATGTTAGAGGAAGAAAAGGGAGAGCTTCAAGGAAAAAATCTAAGGCTTGAATCAGATAATTTCGACAACATTCAAGAGATCATTGATCTGAAATAACACATTGAAAAGTTACAAGGAGACAACGAATGATTAGAACAACAATTAAAGCTGGCAAACAACAAAATGGGAGACATTAGCCCCTTCCATGAGCAAGCCTGTGAAATACTAGGAGAGACCTATGGCATACAAGAACTTCTATCAAAGGAAATATACAAGCTAAAAGCAATAATGGCCCAGGTTAAGGAAATCAATGTCGAAGCCACTCGGGTCAGGAAGAAGCACACACGCATCAGGGGGGAGATTAAAAAACATATTGAATGGAGGGAAGGGAGGTCAGAGTTCATGGCAAATCTTCCCCTTAAAGTTTGTTGTTGAGTACAGGGCATATATATGCACCCTAGATTATTCTAAGGATTGCGGAGTAAAGTTGGCCACTGTGACCTTAGATACTTATGAGCGATGCAAGAATTTGTATTCCCAAATACGAGCCACGCAGGAAATTTGTCAGATAGCCATGCCTCAAAATTTAGAAGAATTCCTGGATAAAGCACAACGTTTATCTAAGCTAAGTGAAGAACTCAAGGCATAACATGAATATGTGCAAAAGCTAGATGTCTTAACTTCAGAAGACCTGCACCAATTTATCAGCGAAGTAGCTATTCATAAGCACCGCCTAGAAGAAAGTCTCAGGAGCACAATGGCAGAAATAAATGTTTTAGCAGAAGAAATCGCTAAGCGGAGAGTGTCCCTCATATTTATGATTCCCCTGGTTGGAATAAATATAGTAAAAGAAACAAATCAGTGTGGAAATTATATTGCAGAAGTAGATAGGGCATTGGCAACTAGTCAAGTTCCCACGTCAGAAAGTGGCCTAGCTGTTGCAGTAGTGATGGAAGAAGCCCCAACTGTCCTAGAAGCGCCTAAGTCGCCCAAAGCGCCAACTCAGGGATAGCTTACATTCGTCAACATGTCTCTTGGGTTGATAGTTTATTCATATACCTTTGTAATATTAAAATGACTTGTGCTCCCGTTTTTTTTGTAAAGTTATTTGAGATATTCCTATTTTTGTAATGTCAACACTGCAAGACAAATTAGAGGAATAGAAGTGGTTAGGGTATAGGTGGCAGCTCTTGGCCCATTTTGTAAAGCTATATAAAGCTGATTAAAGGAAGGTAGAGGGGACTTTTGACAGGTGAAAGGTTTTCTGTCCTGTAAATGAACTATTTTTGCTACATGAATAAGAAAAATCGATTTGTCCTGTGGAAGCCGGCACAACACTTTGCTTGGAGTTTTGTTGGATAATTGCTGAACTATTTCTGCGTTTTCATACATTTCTTGTGAGATCTTTCCTGGCGCTTATGAATTAATTCTTTGCTATGAATGGTTTCACTTTCTCTACAAAATTTCTATGTTAAATGGGTGATTGAATGCTTGTATTTATTTGGGCTATCTTGGATAATCTTTATTTTTGTTGTAAATGCTCCTTCCAATTTAACAACTATCTGTGGAATTATTGGGTGTGTTTTCAGTTTATTACCCATTCTTTAAACCTACTCCTTATAAGGATAGGATAATTTAGATTTAAATTAGATTAGCATAGATTTGTTTACCACATGCATTTAATTTAGGGCACATGCATGTTGATGTATATGTAACTTCGGAATGTATTTCATCTATGTAATTCATATATATTTATTGTACCCTTATAAGAGATGTGTTATTCCTCTATAAGGAAGTGTCGTCATGTGTATTGACAAGTGTCGCAAGTGTGTGTAATTGGCGACGGGTTATTAGACCACCATGTGTGAGGTTGGCCCTGAAATATATATATTATATTGTGGATGTACCTAGCTAGACAAGTAGGCCCCATAGTGTAACTGGGCAAACAGGTTAGTATAAATAGAGATCGGGAGATCTCTATTTTGATCACTCGGAAACTCACACTTCTCTCACTCAGAAAGTGGTGCACTAGTGAGGAGGAGGATCATCTGCTACTAGGAGACTATCTCAATGTATTTTGGTTGTACTTTGGTTGACCCATTGCTTTCTCTATCTCTGAGGAAGTTGTGGGGTTTTTCACCTTAGGGTTTTCCCCACGGAAACTCTGTGTCTCTTGTCTCTCATGATTTTGATTCTTGTGATGCTTGTCATGCTTATTGTGATTGTTATGAATTGATATACTGCATATGTTATTCTCTCAGTGAAGATCCTAGAGTATTGTGAATTAATGCTCAAAATTTAACATGGTATCAGAGCTAACCTGAGAAGAAGACATTTTGCAGTGACGGAAACTTGAGTTTCTTGTTTATTGGGTTTCTCTCCACAGTTTTTGGAAAAGCAGTATAGTAGATTGACTCTACTCATCAAGGAGAATCTATTTGTCCAATCATAATTCAATTCTGAGCATTTTCAGATTTGGCCCTAAAAATTAGTGTTTCCACAAAAATAGGAATTTATGAAATCTAAAGACATAGCTAGAAGCTCCTTGCAAAAATCGAAGTTTAGAGCTTTGGATCGAGATTTTTGGCTGGGTAGATCTCTGGGAAACTCAAACCCTAATTCAGGGCTCTCCTAGTGAACCTAGGAGGACAAAAAGGAAAATATGAAGGGTAAAGCTTTACTGATCTCAAATTCTGAATACACTAGGATGATCAGCTCATCAAGGCGCATCTTTCTATCCTTTCAGAAAGTCGAAATTCACATTTTGAATTTTTAGGGTTTTTCCAACAAACCCTAATCCGGGACCAGATCCAGTTTTCAGCATTTCAAGTGGTAAGACCTAAATCTTTTCTATTTCCATTTGAAGTACTCTTTAAGATGTCTCACCACACCAAGCTTGAGGATAAGCTTGAAGGGGCTGATAACTTCCGAGAATGGAAGTATAGGATTGGGTTAATCCTGGAAGAGAATGAGTTGGACTCATATGTAAAAGAAGACATCCCTATCCCAGAGGATGAAGAGGCTAAAGTATTGCATAAGAAGAACTTGGTCAAGGCAAAGAGAATCATTGTTGATTCTATCAAAGACCATCTCATACCCCATGTGTCTTCTCTAAAGACACCCAAGGAGATGTTTGACTCTTTGACCAAGCTATTTGAAGGGAAGAACATGAATCGAAAGATGACCTTGCGGAACCAATTGAAAGGAGTAAAGTTTCAGAATGGAGAAACCATTCAATCTTATTTTTCTAGGGTCTCCCGGATTAAGGAACAATTGGAAGCGGTAGATGAAATGGTGGAGAATGGTGAAGTTGCGATGACCACTCTAAATGGCCTACCCAGGTCATGGGATTCCTTTATTCAAGAAATTTGTGCAAGGAAGAAGTTGATCTCCTTCAATAGATTGCGGGAAGAATGTTCTCAAGAAGAAGCAAGGCTCGTGGCTCGAGAAGAAAAGATGGGAAGTGAAGATCAAGCTCTCAGGGTACACACCAAGAAAGGAAGGTCAAAGAGAGAGCACTCTCATACCAAGAATCCTCACACTATCATCAACATAAAGATAAGAAAGATCTCAGATGCTTCACATGTAATGAGAAAGGTCATTTTGCTTCAGATTGTCCCAACAACAAAAGGAACAACAACACCAAGAAGAAGAAGGAAAGTAGAAAAAGATATCATGCTCATGCTGCTGAAGATGATGAACCACCCAAGAAGAAGGCTAGGGTAGAAAGTGACGATAGTGATGATGACTCATTAAGTGAAGAAGAATATGTTCTAATCTATGCTCTCACAGGTACTATCTCTCATGGCTATAATGATTGGTTAATTGACAGTGGGGCTTCCAAACACATGACTGGGTTTAAGGAATCTTTTTTGAATCTATCTGAACATGAATCACCCCATAAGGTGAAACTTGGGGATGATTATCAATACCCAATCAAAGGAAGTGGTGAAGCCTCTTACAACCTAGATTCTGGAAAATCTTTGAAGATGAAAGAAGTCCTTTATGTACCTGGGCTCAAGAAGAATTTACTCTCCATCTCTGCATTCGATGCAAAAGGTATGAGGGTTGCATTTGTGGATGGCCAAGTCCTAATGTGGCCAAAGGGAAAGACCATAGATGATGCAGTAGTGATTGGAGAGAAAGAGGGAGGTTTGTATAAACTGAAGGGACAAACTGAACATGCCATGGTGCATGAATCCATGGAGCCAAGTGAACTTTGGCATAGAAGACTTGCTCATATGCACTATAGGGCACTTCCAATTGCAAGCAAGGCTGTAGAGGGTCTTCCTGAAATCAAGAACAAACATGAAGGTGTTTGCAAAGGATGTGCAAAAGGTAAGAACATTAAGAAGGCTTTCCCAAGCAGTGAAAGCAAGGCAAAGGATATCCTGGAAATAATCCACTCAGATGTATGTGGTCCTATGTCATCCAGTTCTCTAAGTGGGTATGTTTACTATGTCTCATTTATTAATGAATTCTCTAGGAAGACTTGGTTATACTTCTTGAAGAACAAAGATGAGGTGTTTGATAAGTTCAAGGAATTCAAAACCTTGATGGAGAATCAAACTGACAAGAAGATCAAAACATTCAGATCCGACAATGGTGGAGAATTCACCTCAGGTGACTTCAAGAAGCTTTGCAGCGATTTAGGGATTAAGAGGGAGTTGACTGCTCCTTATAATCATCAATAGAATGGAGTTGCAGAAAGGAAGAACAAAACAATCATGGAAGTAGCAAGGGCAATGCTGCATGACCAGGATCTACCTATGCATCTATGGTCAGAAGTAGCTAGAACAACTGTATATGTGCAGAACAGAACACCCCACAAGATATTGGACAACAAGACACCAGAAGAGGTCTTTTTTGGTAAGAAACCTGAAGTCAAACATCTCAGAATATTTGGTTGTCCAGTATACACTCATGTCCCAAAGGAAAAGAGGACCAAACTAGATCATTCAGGAAAGAAGGGTATCTTTGTGGGTTACAGTGAAAGCTCGAAGGCTTACAGAATATACTTTCCAGGGTTCAAGAAGATTGATGTCAGCAGGGATGTAACATTTGATGAAAACTCAGCATTCATCAAATCAAGGAAGGCACCTATCGAAGTTTATGAAGAACCTAAGGAAACTAGATTTCAAGACACTACCATGACTGAAGCAATTCCAGAAGTTGTTCGTGAGTTTGAAGATCCGCAAGAACCTGTAGATCCACCCCGTGAGGATAACTCTCACAAGAGGAAACCTGCATGGGCTAGAGAGCTCATTCAAGATGCAGAAAGATTTGGCATTCCAGAAGAAGAACACAGAGCAAAGAAGAGAACCAGATCACATACCAGCTATGTTGCTTTACTCTGTGACATTATGAACAAATAACCTTCTAGTTATGAAGAAGCAGCAAAAAAGAGAGAATGGAAGGATGCCATGATTGAGGAATACCAATCAATATTGAAGAATGATGTTTGGGATGTTGTCCCAAGACCTAAAGAGAAGTCTGTTGTGACTTCCAAATGGATCTACAAAATCAAGCATGCTGCAGATGGCAGTGTAGAGAAATACAAGGCAAGATTCGTAGCTCGTGGCTTCTCTCAGAAATAGGGAATAGATTATGAAGAAACTTTTGCACTTGTAGCTAGGTATACTTCCATCAGAACAGTACTTGCCCTGGTTGTAGCAATGAAATGGAAAATACACTAGATGGATGTCAAGACTGCTTTCTTGAATGGTGTAGTTGAAGAGGAAGTATATGTGGAGCATCCATTCGGTTTTGAAATACATGACAGGGAGTCATATGTGTGCAGATTGAAGAAAGCCTTGTATGGCTTGAAGCAAGCTCCCAGAACTTGGTATGGTAGGATGGATAGTTTCCTATCTATTTTGGGCTTTACCAAAAGTAAAGCGGATTCCAACCTTTACTAAAAGGTTGAGGAAGGAAATCCTGTGATTCTAATTCTGTATGTGGATGACTTATTTGTAACAGGAGATGACAGATTGATTGCAGATACTAAGAGGAAGCTTACTGCTGAGTTCGATATGAAAGATTTGGGAATGATGCATTATTTCCTAGGTATGGAGGTGTGGCAGAATGCCGGTGGGATTTTCCTTGGTCAAGGGAAGTACACAGTAGATATCCTGAAGAGATTTGGGATAATGGATTGCAAGGCCATGGCCACACCCATGGCATCGAACCTGAAGCTTCTATGTGATGCTTCATCTGAGCCGGTTGACGTCTCTATGTATCGTGAGATGATTGGGTCCTTGATGTACTTGATGAACACGAGACCAGATATTTACTTTGCTGTGAACACATTGAGTCAGTTCCTGACAGATCCAAGGAGTGTTCACCTGGTTGCTGTAAAGCATGTTCTGAGGTACCTGAAGGGTACAGTGGATTATGGGCTCAAGTATGAAGTGAATCAAAAGTTTAACCTGCAGGGTTATGTTGATTCAGATTAGGCTAGAAGTGCTACAGATAGGAAGAGCACATCTGGGTGTTGCTTTAGTATGGGATCAGGTGTGATCTCTTGGTTTAGCAGGAAGCAGTCTTGTGTAGCACTAAGTACAGCTAAGGCAGAGTATGTTGCAGCCTGTTCAACTAGTTGTGAGGCAGTATGGCTACGAAAGCTACTGTCTGAGTTATTTGATCTCCCATTGGATGCTACTGGTATCTTCTACGATAACCAGAGTTATGTGAAGCTGTCTGAGAACCCAGTGTTTCATGACAGGTCGAAACACATAGATATCAAATATCACTATATCAAGGATATGGTGCAGAGAGGAGCTGTGAAGCTCCTGTATGTTGCGACGGAAAAGCAGATTGCAGATGTGCTGACGAATCCACTAGCCAGGATGAAGTTCGAGTACTTCAGGGAGAGGCTAGGTGTTCTTCAGATCGAGGACACTTCGAGGAAGAAGTGATGGACACATTTGCTTAAGCCATTCCAAGCATGTTGGAAGGAGGATCCTTCACATGGCTGTGGATGTAAGCGCTGGATGATGAGCATCAGGATGATGTTCTGGTTTCTGCTTTGTATGATCAGTTGGATCATTTATATATGTATGTACGCATCATGTTGGACGCTGGATATGATCAGTTGGATCATTTATATGTATATGCATGTACGCATCATGTTGAATGCTAGATATGATCAGTTGGATAATTTGTATGTATTTTTGTATATGCATCATGTTGGATGCTTGGACCATGTATCTGTATATGTATCAGGTGGATACATTGTATGATCAGGTGGATCATGTATGGTGATATGTATCATGTATTTGTATTTGTATCAGGTGGATCATGTATGATGATATGTATCAGGTAGATACTTGGTATGCATTAGGTAGATGCATTGTATGATTAGGATGATCATGATGACGAGCTTCAGGATGTTGCTCCAGATGATATGTACCAGGACGGTACAGTGATGATGATCATATGTATTAGGTGGATACATTACATAATTAGTTGGATTATGTGTGATGAGTTCTGAAGACACAGATGCACAATGCCTTTCCGACATGGTGGTGGATGCGTTCTCCCATGTGCGTTGATGTAAGTGCAGAGCCTTTTCGACATGATGGTAGATGCGTTCTCCAATGTGCGTTGATGTAAGTGCAGGGCCTTTCCGACATGGTGGCAGATGTGTTCTCCCATGGTCGTTGATGTAAGTGCTGTGAGCCCTTCACAGATGGTGGTAGGTTGGTCCTCCCATGCCGTTGAGTGTAAGTGATGTGTGTGTGCATCTGGGTTGTGCTTCGTGATACTCTGTGGCTGTGGACAGGTTGTGCAGTAACATGTAAAAGATCCTGGGAGATCCAATAGGTTGAGCTGTGTGCTCGTAGTCAGTCCTGGGATGCTCTTTCGAGGTTTTGTTGACTCACGTAATTAGTCCCAAGGATTCCACAGTATGGCCAGTGATGATGAATACCTAGTGGTGGGCCTACATCCAGTATTAAACAGGACTAGCTCTGTAGAACTTCCTATGACGAGTAGAGTCAGAGATTGTTTGAGATAGCAGCAACAGTGACGATGATGATGACGTTGCATCGATGACGATGATCCCGAGAAGAAGACTTGTCTAGTAGAACTGTGTCGAGAAATACCTTCCTAGTTAAGAGGGAGTGTTGATGTATATGTAACTTCGGAATGTATTTCATCTATGTAATTCATATATATTTATTGTACCCTTATAAGAGATGTGTTATTCCTCTATAAGGAAGTTTCGTCATGTGTATTGACAAGTGTCGCAAGTGTGTGTACTTGGCGATGGGTTATTAGACCACCATGTGTGATTGGCCCTGAAATATATATATTATATTGTGGATGTACCTAGCTAGACAAGTTGGCCCCATAGTGTAACTGGGAAAACAGGTTAGTGTAAATAGAGATCGGGAGATCTCTATTTTGATCACTCGGAAACTCACACTTCTCTCACTTAGAAAGTGGCGCACTAGTGAGGAGGAGGATCATCTGCTACTAGGAGACTATCTCAGTGTATTTTGGTTGTACTTTGGTTGAGCCATTGCTCTCTCTATCTTTGAGGAAGTTGTGGGGTTTTTCACCTTAGGGTTTTCCCCACGGAAACTCTGTGTCTCTTGTCTCTCATGCTTTTGATTCTTGTGATGCTTGTCATGCTTATTGTGATTGTTATGCATTGATATATTGTATATGTTATTCTCTCAATGAAGATCCTAGAGTATTGTGAATTAATGCTCAAAATTTAACAATGCATATCATAATAAATACAAAAATACATAACCAGTGGATCGGGCCGCAAACAGTAAAACAAACAAATCTTTAAAACTCACGGTAGTCGAAACCGTTAACCAAACGGATTCCCCACACCAAACGATCGGCGATCTAGTTGGGATCGCTTACTGGGGAGAATCCCTTGTTGATTGATGCAACGATATTCAAGGCATCAACAGTTTTTGGCGCTAGAAGGAGGGCCACCAGTGCATGGCTAACAGAAGAGATTATTTTGTCGGTAAAAATTCCACTGAAAACCCATCTGAAACAGTCATCCCAGAATTTCCAGATCTGGAATCAAGAAATCAAGAAGATCCTAACCCTGAAACATGACAGTCAGAAACAATGTATGCTGTCCCTTTTGAAGAAGTAAATCAATTCAGGAGGCATACTTGCTCATACGTGAGAAGTATTGGAGGACTAACCACAGTTCCTTTATTACCCAGAACCAGAGTTCCTCGAAAAAATCCTCAGTGTACAAGGGATTCCATTCTTGTTCAAAGTCTAGAAGAATTATTAGATTTATCTCTAGAAGAGATCACTGAACCTTTTGACGAAATTAGACCAGAGACCCCTACAAACCCAGAGCAGCATGCTCCAAGGGATACTCCTCTTAACTCACCACCGCATACACCACCACACTCTCCCCCGAGAGTCATGGACGTACCCGCATGGAGAGCCAGAGGAGCATTAAATGTAGTCGGACCATTCCATGATTTGCCCAAAAACCCAAAAAAGGTTTTGCTTAGGTATGACCCTAGCAAAGGAATTTCTACCGAAGACCACCTTAAAAGTTTTTATCTAGCTCTAAATCTTTTAAATGTGGAGCATGAGGATGTGGTTTGTCGTCTCTTTCCTTATACTTTCAAGCCCAAAGTATCTTCCTGGTACTTTAGTTTGCAAGCCGGTTCGATAACAAGTTGGGAAGATTTTGAGAAATGTTTTCTTAAAAAATATGGCAATTAGAAAACTGTAGCTACTCTCATGAAAGAATTATTGTCTATGAGAATGGAAAATAATGAGAAAGTTCAAGAGTTTAACCAAAGATTCACAACGTTGTTAAATAATTTCAGTGATGCAACAAAGCCCGCTGAGGAATGCTTAGTAGAATATTATACAACAACTCTTAAATCCCCGCTTGCAATGTTCATCAAGAGAACAAAAAAACCTACCCTGACAATTTTTTTTGAAAAAGCCAAGAAGGTAGAAGAAGAACATGACAACATCACGAAACATGATTTAGATATAGAGGGTCAACCGGCAGCTGTTAAGAAACCTTTTTTGTTAACCAGTGAGAAGGAAGAACCTGCACCAGATTTAGAAAATGTCATAAAACTGATGCAGAAACTCTCCAATAAGATTGTGGATCTAGAAAAGGATAAAGCAACGAATTCTTCGAGACCTCCTTTCAAACCTTTCTATAAAAAGAAAGAAGACAACGGACAACCAACCCCACTAGTAAATAATTCTGTTGTACTAAATCTGAATGAAATAGGGATGGACCACTTCTGTACTTTTCACCAAGAACAACACTCAGAAAAGAGCTACCCACAGTGGATCAACTCGATGAGCTTAGTAATGAACCAAATGTTAGATGCACAAATTCCCGAACAAACGAGCCCCCAACAAGAACAAATTCTTGACAGTGAAGAACCAGCTCCCAACACTATGATGATCCTTTGGGATTGGACTCCTACCCAAGAATTGTCTTGTGAAGAGCTCGTAGACGAAGTACAAGCAACATCTGTTAACATCACGAATAGGAGTAAAGGCCAGTAGTTGAACCAACAATAGAATCCCCTAAGGCAAGGTCTAACCAAATACCAAGGCATCACATAAATGTCATTCCGCCCCAACCCAAGATGAGCCCGGTGGTGCTTCCTATGGTAACTAAAGAACCAAACTCAGAAAGAATTAAACAACCACAAGCTCCTTTGAAGAAAGCAGAAAATCAATCAAAGACTCTGAAGGGATGCGACATGAGCTATGATATAATCGAGGATATAAAAAAATGAAAGCTAATATTTCCATTTTTGATATGTGTAGCTTACCACAGTAGAGGAAGAAAGTGATGGAAGCCTTAGATTCGCAAACAACTGTCCTAATAGAAAACACTGATGAAAACCCAGAAATTAATGAAGTAAGTATTGGCGGAAAATCGAAATCTCAAACTATTCCTTTTCTCTTAACCTTTGAGATTTTTAATCACAATGTGCACAACTGTTTGGTAGACTCGGGTGCTAGTTCAAATGTCATGCCGTTGTCAATTTGCGAAAGGATCAATGGACAGCCGATCCCGTCCCCATCTCAAATTATTCAATTAGATAGGACCGCTGTCAAGGTTATTAGTGAACTGAAAGATGTACTTATTAGGTTGTCATCCGATCCCAGAGTGTGTCCTTTCATTGATATAATGGTGGTCGATATCCCTGAGGCATATGGTATAATTTTGAGTAGGGACTGGTCTGCGAAACTTAATGGCTATTTTTCAATAGATTGGTCTCATCTGTGGTTACCCTATCAAAATCGTCAGAATCAGATCAAGATATTAAGGGAGCCACATATGCAACAAAATGTTACTAAGCTAGATGGAAAAAATGAAGCAGTAGTTGTTGCTTGGTTTTTCAACCAAGCATGTGTAAGGATGCACCTACTAAATTGTAGTAGCAATCTTCAAACTGAAAGCAAATACAACTATAAACTAATCTGAATTTAACATGTGCATATAACAATAATCTTGAAAAGATTTAAGAACAAGAACAAGAAACGAAATAAAAAATGACTTTTGTATTATAATACCTCGAATGGTGAGGATGTTTGGTGTTGAGCAGCTCCAAGGTTGAGATGCTCCAGGCTCCAATGGTCTCTTCTCCAAGATTGCTACAATGGTCAAAGAACTCAAGAGAGATTTTGACAGCATGAGGATAGGATGATCATGGATGGATGGAAAGTGAGGAGCCCCTATCACCTTTTTATAGTTTTTGGTGATGGGGAATACCATTGTGGTTTTAAGGAAACCAATGGTATTGACCAACATGGTTTAGGTACCTTTTTCCCTCTTTTTTCATTTTTTGAATATTTTGAATATTTTTATTCCCTTTTAATATTTTTTGGGAATTCTGGACCCTTTTTGAGGGTTTTTTGTGTTTTTTAAGGAAAAATATATATTTTTAGGAGAAAAAAGGTGTATTATGGTCTTTTTGGTGACCTTTTGATGGCTTTAGAGGCTCAAATGGTGGAAAAATGGACAAATGGGTCATGTGAATAAGGGAATGAGATAGTGAGCACTTTTTGGGTGTTAACAGCTTGCCCCCTGATGTGTGAGGGCAGGAGCTCATCGTACGGCCAATAGACATCATAGTTCTTTTGTCTTTTTCCTGGGGTTTGGGGAAGAGAAGAGACCGGTTGGAGACTAGAGCAACGACCCCTTGGAAGCTGCAAAAACTGAAAAATATTACATGGCCTCAAAATAAATGAGGAATAATCTCTGACTATGGACGAGGCGGGCATACCCATGCTCGTGTCAAGACATATACATAAAAATTAGGCCCACGAAGGGGGGCTTGAAAAAATACATAAAAATCTGCTGGTACATCATAATGGTCCAGAGGGGACACAATGCTGGGACATACTCATGGTCATATCATGACTGATCTGAAATAACTAATACACTGGAAAAAAGGGCAACAACCATTCTGAATAAGGTATCAAAAGGGTTGATGAACTACTGAAATTGAAGGTGTCCAACATCTATAGGTACTCAATGACTGTGAGTCAACTTCTGAGGAGTATATGTGACTGTATACTTGAGGAAGTATAAACTGCGGTACATCTGAAAATTGTCACCAAGTGCAACCTGGATATCCATAGGAAACTGTAACTGGTTGTATCCTTAATTAGACTCTCATATGTGGTAGAGTCATATAATATTTGAGGTCTTCAACAAATAACTGAAAGGACCGATACCCTGTACGAGTCTCAACAATGCGATTAAGGTGTTGAAGTCGAGCATGTGAGAAACAATCATTTGAAGAGGCACTGAAGATTCCTTTCGAAATGATTCGTAGGAACTCATTATAAATGGTGATGAGTCCAAGGCACAGGGACCTCTAGGTCTATCCTCTGGAATAAACTTGGTTGGCATCGACAGAGGGAGACCAACAACTATCAAGGCAATGATGTTTCCTTGATAGGAGCGCGAGGTGTATGACTGAAGTGTGGTAATACTGATGGTAGGACTAACATACTGTGGGGATGGGAAATAATTGGGGTTATAGAGTGGGTGGACTCAAACTTCCTTTGTTCAGAGCGTGATGACATGGTTGACCTGGAAGTGTAGGAAACTGACTTGTAGGCGCGGGGATGATAGCTTTAAAGGATGAAGGGTATGTATTGTAGATTGGAGTGACTCTGGGGAGACAAGATGATGGATGCTGTAGAGGGACTCTCAGGGTGACATACTGTAGAATACTCTGAACAAAGGCGACCAAAATGGGGAAGCTGCCATATGAGTAGACATGATCTGTTGTGGCACCGAGAAGGACCATTGGGTCCTTCTTCGTAGTTTTAATGAGCTCCAAGAAGGGATAAAAGTATGCTCTGAAATGGTACTATCCTGTGGATTTCGTGAGCCCAGGACTGTTTGTGCTCATGAGTGCTTTCATTTTTAAGGAGTCTGAAAACGATAAGAAGACTCTGCAGTGGTGGTGGCGTATTGTCCTGTGGATTTATACGAGCCCAGGATGGTGATTTCTCGTGGTCGCTTTCATTTTTAGAGAGTCTGAAAGCAGTAAGTGGACTCCATTGGTGTTCTTTTTTGTAAGTTAGTCTCCAAGGATCGAAAAAGTATAAAATGATGCAAATGGAGAACTCTTCTAGATGATGTGACTAGAGTATTCCTTTTTCGTAATTAGTCTACAAGGTTCGAAAAATGGGTAAACTTATACCAGGTAGACGCCCTTTTAGATACATTTAGAAAGCATGAAAGGAAGTAAGGTTGCTCAATGATCTTTTCATTGTTTTAGGAGTAAAAAAAGAGCTTAACAGAAACTCCCTAAGTGCCTTTTTCGTAAAAGAATTGCTCGGCCTGAAAAATGGATAAAATTATACCGAACAAAAAGGTTTTGATGATAGCGAGAAATGGTCTCGTGCATTGTCATGAGTGCGGAAAACTGAATCTTGTGACATAAAGATTGTCAAAAACGGGCAACGGCCGATGTGGCATGTAAACCGAGGCGACGAGGGGGCATGTAAAAATTGCTCGAAAAATTTGGGCGTGAGAGCGAGAAATGATCTCAAGCATCATCACGAGCGCGAAAAACTGAATCCAACGATATAAAATTCGTAAAAAATGGATGACGACCGATGTGGCACGTGAACCGAGGCGACGAGGGGCATGGGAAAAAATGCCCGAAAAATCTGGAGGTGAGAGCGAGAAATGATCTCAAGCATTATCACTAGCATGGAAAACTGAATCCGACGATATAAGACTCGTAAAAAATGGATGACGGTCGATGTGGCATGCAAACTGAGGTGACGAGGGGGCAGGTAAAAGATGCCCCAAAAATCTGGGCATGAGAGCGAGAAATGATCTCAAGCATCATCACGAGTGTGAAAAATTAAATCCGGCGATATAAGACTCGTAAAAAATGGACGACGGCCAATGTGGTACGCAAATCGAGGCGACGAGGGGCATGAAAAAATGCCCAAAAAATGGACCTGGTGGAATCGGGAAAAGAAAAGGACTATCATGAAGTTCTCGCTGTGCTGATTCCAACGGTTTGAAAAACGAACGTCGGATGATACCAAAATCGCTGTTGGAAAAATGGTAAAATTTCTATAAATAGGGTGTGGGCTCAATGTGACATGTGTCATTGTTACAAGCGAGTTTCACAGAGCATTTGAGTGAGGTCAGAGCTCTTTCTCGATTTGTGGGAGATTCGACTGTTGGAATTTTGTTCCGTGAGCTTCAGGTAAGCCTATGTGCCTTAGCCTTTTCAATTATGTCTTTTTTGGTTAGCGGCAGGCCCTCGAAGGCCGCAAAATTTCACGTTGGCATTCCAATGTGGAATATCGCGGGTTTCGCGTCCTTTTCCGCGATGAACATCACGGGTTTGGGGCCGATGGTCGCGATGTTCATTGCAGCTATCTGGCTGACAATCACGATGTTCATCGCGACTGTGGGGCCGATACCTGCGATGTTCATCACGGGTTTGCGGCTGATACCCGCGATGATCATCGCGGCTAAAGCCCTGAAAGCCGCGATGGAAATTTTTGAAATTTTTTTTGTTTCTAAAAATTTTTCTTTGTTTTTTGGAAGGATGTTGAGGAGACTGATAGTATCATGGCGAGAGCAGGAGATGGATGAGGACTTGACGGTGCAGATTCGGACCGACCAGGGTGTCCGACAGGCTTTGGCTGCAGGCGGTCTTCTAAAGTTCGCTCAGATTCCACCAATGCGTTCAGTCAGAGAGCTGCTGAACAAATTGGTGGGTTTCTGGGTTCCCGTAGAGGCTGCTTTCTTGGTGGGGGGTGAGAGGTTAGAGATCATCCTTTCTGATGTTTATTTTATTAATGGGTTACCTCGCTTAGGGGAGGTAGGGGATCTCCTGCCGAGGATCCCGGCTGGGTTAGATATTGAGGATCTCTTGGAGAGATTCTGTGTGCCGGGGGATATTGCGCAGAACAACGCATTGAGTCTGAGATCTCTGAGGGAGTGGGAGATGTGGGCGGTTGGGGCCTGTGTTTTGCGTGTGTTGGGTGTTGTGGTGCCACATCGTTTGTCTGGGGGGCAAGCGATGATGGTAGATTATGTGTTGAGAGGGACCTACTATGCGTGGGGTCAGATGTTTCTAGCCTGTGTCCGGCGAGATTTGGACAAGGTCAGTCGGGATCGGGGGGAGTTTTGCTATGCCTCCTTCCCGTGTTGTTTTTTCTTCGAGCAGGTACCAACCTTGCGGCCGCATGTGCCAGTTCGAGATGGGTTGGTTAGTGAGCCGCGGATGGTGCGGTGGGGGTAGATGATGCCCTGAGGTGGTGGTGGTATCCGGGGGTTCTTTTTGGAGGACATGTATGAGCAGTGGGAGCAGATCCCCCTGCTGATTGATGACTATCCATATGCTGGTATGGATTATCGAGGAGATCCGAAAATGCCTCGAGCTCAGGGGCAGGCCTGGGGTTTAGATGGTATGTCTTTTGTTTTTGGTTCTCTACTATATCATGTGTTTTAGATGATTTTGTTATGAGTATAGTTAGAGATATTTTATGTGATATTGACTTGGTTCACTTGTGTGATTGTGCAGATGTGGGTCCGAGGCCACCACCTGATCATGTAGGCCGTAGGGGACGGGCGATGGTGGTCGTTCCTCCACCTGTAGCGGTACCGCCTCCATGTGCTCGAGGGGTTGTGCGCCCTCGAGATGATGCAGTTGAGGGTGTTCAAGAGACTCTGGACATGATTCTAGCAGGAGCGCCAGAGGAGGGGTGGAGGAACTTGGACCAGGACATCATCAAGCGTTGTTTTGATGCTCCTCGTGAGTGGCGTTCTATCCTGCTTAGAGCAGCAGTGGTGATGGCTAAGAGGAGGGCTCGGGATCAGGAGGATCCGGAGGAGCCAGAAGATCCTGGGGATCGTGATAACTAGTTGTTTGTATATTTGCCCCCAAATGCTGATGAGCATATGGGGATGTACTTTTTGTACGGCTTATGTATTTTTGTATATTGGGTGTTGAGGGCACCTATGACATGTTGACTATATGATTATATATATATATATATATGTGTGTGTGTTTTGGTATATAGTCGTGTATGCACATGGATGCATTTGTTATCTATTTGTTTGCCCGTGGAGGCATGTTTGATTCTTGTATGCCCGTGGAGGCACATGTTATGCACGTGGATGCAATCTTTAAATTTTTGTACATGCCCGTGGAGGCACATGTTATGCATGTGGATGCAATATTTTAATTTTTGTATATGCTTGTGGAGGCACATGTTATATATCTGGTGTATGTTTATGTTTGTATGCCCGTGGAGGCACATGTTATGCACTTGGATGCAATTTTTTGTTTTTTCTACATGGTTTGATTAGTGTGCCAATCAAGAATGTTGTTTGCCATATGGTTTGCTACACTGTTGAGATTCCTTGGGACATGTGTGAATGAAATGGACTCAAACTGTCGAATCATTTGTTTAGTGCGCAGGAATTTTCTGAATAGACAGGGATTGCGTACCTGGTAATCATTGTTGAGTTGGGAAACAAGGAGCTTCGAGTCCAAGAAAACACTATGAAAGATATAGAAGAGTGCTTAAAAGAACCATATGAAGAATGATAGTATAATTTGATATGAAAGATGCCACAGGAAAACCAGCCATCCATGACTCATTTTAAAGGTTTCTTGTCATCCCAAGATATAGATAAGGTGCCTGTAAAGCTTGTGACATTTTTATAATTATGGGTCCCATTTCTAGGATAATGACATCCTAGGTATTATTTGAATTAGATGACAAGGTCCAAGCTCAACTTACAGTTATTCTCTAACGACAATATAGATGATTGGCCAAAACATATGTTTGTATACTCGGGTTTCTTATATATGAATCATGTGCATAGTAATGCACTAACCGATCTCTTTTACCTGATATTGACCCACTGCCAGCAGGCTTGTTCAGTACCCCAGTGGGTTTATCTTGGTACCATGCAAGCATAGTCCCATTGCTAGCGAGCTTGTTCAGTACCCTGGTGGGTTTAATTGCATTTACCTAGCTTCCTTGTTTAAGATTTTACTTAGCATGGACCCACTGCCAGCAGGCCTGTTCAGTACCCCGGCTGGTTCGCTTCATATAATGATGTATATGTATATATATATATTTTGTAAGGAATCCGATTGGTACTAGAGTGTGCCAAGCCTTCTAAACACATTATTCAACATATTAGAACGAACCTTTATGAGCAACTTTTACTTATAATAGCCAAAGTTAAAGATCATGTCAAAAGATAATAACCTAAAGCTGTTTTTTGATCTATATCTATCTTTTTCATAAGAATTCAGAAATGTTCCCCACAAGAATAAAAATAACATTCACTGTTAAGTTACCTTTAAAAGATGCTTTAAGAGACAAGTTTTGATAATGAGTCTAGGATAAGCCAATGATTCATAGGTGTAAGATCGTATATTTTTTTTGAGATCATATCAATTAAGATAGGTCTTTTAAGCAACAGTTCTAAACGATACTCATAAATGTGCATGCCTGAATCAAATACCATATTCAAAATCATAAATAAAATGGTTGCGAAATAATATAAAGAACACTTTATCTTTTGCTAAAAATGTCAATTTCAACAATAATTGCAAAAAAGAAGGGATTAGGATATATTGAATTTTTCTTTTTCTTTTAAGTGCTTCCCTTTCAATAATATTGCATGAGCAGATAAGGTCCTTGTAATTAAGCTACAAAACCGTTGTTAGATGATTTTGATTTATTTAAAACAAAACATATGCACAAAAAAAGTCATAAGAAATCTAAAAAAAGAGAGAAAAGTTTTCCTGTTTTTAATGGCAAAAATTTCATGACCTGATCATACAAATGAATTCCCTGTATAAATACAATCAGCTTGTCAGAAATAACTCTTCATTATTATAATTAAAACAAAAACACAATATATTTACATATGTACAAATGAAGACAATCCTTTAGAAATTTCAGGGACTAGGAGGAGGAGGAATAACTTCCTCTTCTACCAGTTCCATCTCCTGCTATTGTAAGGCATTCTGCACAAAGTCTTGTTTAGATATAGGTTGGTGATAAAGTCTAAGTCTATGGCCATTTACAACAAAGGAGGTTTGAGAATCATCAATTGTTTTAATTTTAAGGGATCCATTATCGAAAGCTGTAACAATTTCATAAGGACCCATCCAGCGAGTAGTCAATTTACCTTTAAAATTTTTGTATCTTGAATAAAAAAGTAATGCCCAGTCTCCTGTTTTAAATTGTTTTTGTTTAATGTATCTATCATGCCATTTTTTATGTTGATTTTGTATTAAGATTGTTCGTTGGATATCATCCTATCTAATCTCGTCTAATTCATTTATTTGTAGGATTCGTTGTTTCTGTGCTTCTTCTAAATTCATTCCTAACTGAGCAACCATACGAAATGTCTTAACCTGAAATTCAATGGGTAGGAGAACCTGTTTTCCATAAACAAGTTCATAAGGTGTGTGGCCAGTGGTGTTTCTCCAAGTTATTCTATAAGCCCACAAGGCTTTTGGGAGCCTATCTGCCCAGTACTTGTGGTGTAACTGAATGGTCTTGGTCATGATAGCTTCTAATACTTTGTTTGTGCTTTCTACCTGACCATTCGCCTGAGGATGATATGGTGAATATTTGCAATGTCTAATACCATATTTATTAGTAAGTTCTTTCATTAACTTGGAAGTCAATTGAGATCCTTGATCAGTTACAATTTCCCTAGGTACACCAAATCGGGTAAATATTTCTTCATACATAAACTCTACCACTGATTTCTTTGTGGCTCGGAATAAAGCTTTGGCTTCTACCCACTTGCTGACATAATCTGTACATACTAGGATGTACTTCTTTTTACGAGACATAGGGGAAATTGGTCCAACAAAATCTAGAGCCCATTTTTCAAAAGGCTCAATCATAACTTGCGGTTGCAAAGGCATCTCATCAGATGTTGTAGGTCTATCCATTCTTTGGCAACTATCACATCCCTTGACATATTTGGCAGCATCCTTGAAGATGCTTGGCCAATAATATCTAGAATGTAAGACCTTATATGTTGTTCTTTTATCAGAAAAGTGTCCACCGCAAGGTCCACCATGACATGCGTGAAGAATCTCTGCCATCTCATCCTCTCGTACACATCTTCTAATAATAAGGTCAGGACCAGTATGAAAGAGATCATTATCCACCCAGGAATAGTTAGAGCTTTGAACTATGATTCTACGTTTTTCGGGTGGGGAGAGATGGTTTGGTAGCTTTCCAGTTGCCAAATAATTGGCTATGTCTGCGAACCACGGGGTTCGAACAGATACAACGAATAAATGTTCATTTGGGAAGCTATCATCAACAAGACTATCATCATTGTCAATTTGAATTCGGGAGAGAAAGTCTGCTACTACATTCTCTCGACCAGGACGGTCAACAATGGTGATATTAAACTCTTGTAACAGAAGAAGCCACTGAGTCACTCTGCCATTGGTAACTGGTTTATTCATCAAAAATATGATAGCAGAATGATCGGTATGTATGAAAATTGCATATCTATAATATAATGAACGAAACTTATTAATGGAATAGACTACTGCGAGGAACTCTTTTTTGGTAATGGTATATTTTGATTCTACAGGAGTCAAATTTTTACTAGCGAAATAAATGGCTTAAGATAACTTTTCCTCTTTTTGACCTAAGACTGCCCCTATAGCTATGTCGGATGCATCAGTAGATATATGAAAATGAAGGGACCAGTTAGGGCCCCTAAGTACTGGTGCTATCGATAACTTTGCTTTTAAAGTTTCAAAAGCCTATTGACAAGGTTCAGTCCAGTGGAATTTTGTGTCCTTCATGAGTAGTTTGAACATAGGTGCGACTATCTTGGTGAAATTTTCTATAAAACGCCTATAATAACCTACATGGCCAAGAAAGCTTCTAACTTCCTTCGAAGTCTTTGGGGGAGGAAGATTGACAATTATCTCTATCTTGGCAGGATCCACCTTGATACCTTGAAGAGAGATATGATGTCCTAGAACTATGCCTTCGGTTAATAACATCTTGCATTTTTCATGACTAAGGGCTAAGTTTGTGTCCTAACATCGAATAAGAACTGTCTCGAGGTTATCAATGGATTCTTGGAAGGTATTACCATAGACTATGAAATCGTCCATGTAGACCTCTACACAATCATGTATAAGGTTAACAAAGATACCTAGAACTGCACGTTGGAAAGTAGCAGGTGCATTACAAAGGCCAAATGGTAACATTCGATAGGCATAAGTCCCCCAAGAGCAAGTAAAGGTAGTCTTGTCCTGGTCCTCAGGTGCTATTAATATCTGATTGTATCCACTATACCCATCTAGGAAATAAAAGTATTGTTTCCTCGATAGGGTATCCAACACCTGATCTATAAAGGGTAGAGGGAAATAGTCTTTAAGAGTGGCTTTGTTCAATTCTCGAAAATCAACACAGATATGCCACTTCCTTGTGACTTTCTTTGGAACTACTACCAGAGGAGACACCCACTTACTATTAGAAATTGGGTAAATGAATCTAGCGCTAAGAAGTTTTTGTAATTCTTCTTTTACTATATCTTTGAGAGTTGGGTTCATTCTTCTTTGGGGTTGTTTGATGGGAGGTATATTTGTGTCTGTGTAAATGTGGTGAATACAAGTATTTGGGTGTATACCCTTCATATTGGTGTATTCCCAAGCGAAAGCTCCAGTTTTACTTTTGAGAACTTTTAACAATTGCTTTTGCTGACTCTCATCTAAGCCTGCATTTATATGTAGAATTTTTTCGGAACTAACCTCATATGGTACGGTATAAGATCCTAGATGTTCTTCGATTGCAAAGACACAAGGTGTTCTTGTAAATGTTGAGAGACTCATGTTTTCTTGAAATTCGTCTCCAAAGATTTGGTCAAGTTGGGAAAAAGACCAAGGAAAGTCTATACATGTGGTGGAGGAAATACATTGATTCAACACGTTTTCGATATTTTGTTCTTGAAGTGCCCAGGAAAGATCACTAACAAGGGAAATTTATTCCAGGTTTTCTTCTCCAAAAGGACAATCTAACCAAAATAAGCTCTCAGCTATAGGCTGTGCTGGTCGTTATAAAGCTAGTATTCTTGTAGACAACCCATAAGAGATAACCATCTCTCCATCCCTACATCCTATGAACGCATTAGCAGTAGCCAGCCAGGGTCTTCCTAAAATGATAGGATGCCCTCTAGATGGATCTTTTGATTGTATAACCATGAAGTCCATGGGATATTCCCATGAGGCTACTGACACCATAATATCATCTAAAATCCCAACAGGTTGTACCATAGTACGATCTGCTAGTTCTAACATTGTTGGGGTAGGGTGGAGGAATGGTCCTAATTGGAGAGCTTCTAAAACTGTAGTAGTCATTAGGTTAATAGCAGCCCCTAGATCAATGAGTGTGTTTCCTATAGCTGTGTTGTTAATGAGAACAGTTACTACAGGATTTCCTGGATTTGTATACTTCGAGATTCTAGGTTGTTCTGCTATACAATATGATATTTCACCTATGACATGTATTGTTGGAGGGTCTTTTTGTTTCTTACCTGGTCTCTTAATGCAGAGTTCTTTTATCACTTTACCGAAGATTGGTATATCTTTAATGGCTTGTAATAAAGGAATCTTAACACAAATATTTTTCAATTCCTTAATGATGTTATATTCTGGGTAAGTTACAGGTTTTTCTATTATTAGATGCTCCGGATATGGAGGTGATTTATTTCCCGATATTATTTCTTTATGTGAAAGGTTATGTGTTGAAGATTTAGGAACAACCACATTTTCAAGAATGACATCGTTCAAAATTTCATTAGGTACATTTTCTTCTTGAATAACAATTGATGACTTAGGATGATCTTGCAAAACTCTTCCAGACCGCAATTGAACTTCATGTATTGGTGCGGATGAAATAGCATATGATGGAAGAGGTAATAAACCAATGTTATTAAGAGCTTGGGTTGGTTTGTTGTTAGGATTCGGTATCGGTTGTGCGGGTAATATTGTGGGTCTTGGAGGGTTCATATTCTGGAAATGATGAGGTTGATTTGGGATAGGGGGTAGTGACGGAGGTGCATATCTAGGAAAAAGTTGTTGAAAATTAGGTGGGTAAGGATAGTTAGTCATAGGAGGAGATGGTTGAGCAAAAGCTTGTCCTCTCCATCCATGAGGCCATTGCTGCTATTGAGCATTCTGGGAAGGGTGCCACGGTGGCCAATTCTGCCAGCCTGAAGTGTTCCATTGTTGAGGAGGTTGATAAGGATGGTAGTAAGGTGGAAATTGAAATGATGGATCCTGACCCAAAGGTTGATCCCTAGGCTGCCAAGGCCTCCTAAATACTTCACCAAAACTTCCACTCTTGTATACAGCTTGCAACCCGGGCAACAATGGACAACTATCAGTGGGATGCTCTTTTGTATAGAGGTGACAAACTGAAACATTGTTTAATGGACATTCTCTTTGAGGATGTTTAGTTCTACACCTAGGGCAGAAAATATTCATTACTGCACGCTCTTCATCCTGTCTCTTTTTAGCTTGTAGTGCATCTAGTTGAGAACCCATAGCTCCTAAAATATTTGTTTTGAAGTTTTCTAACAGGTTCCCTAACTCTACCCTTGTAACTCCACCAGGACCGGATGTGTTTCCTTTTGGATTCTAACATAAGGTTCTCGAAAGTTTCTTCCACTTTTCCCTCTACTCCTAGAGTAATTCCTACATAGTTCACAAATTTGTGAAAAAGGCTTATGAGAGATGTTTCCTGTTGCCATGAGATTAAGGTTTTCTAAGAATTATTCTGAGATTCCTTTAAGGAAGAGTGTTCTTACTGCATCTTCCCGAAGATCACTATATTTATATTTGTGTGACACATAGTTAAACCTTTCGAGATAGTCCTCCAGGCTCTCGTCTTCAAGTTGTTGGATTTTATAGATATCATTACGAGAGTCTTTCGGTTTGCAATAGTCCTGATATTTTCGCAAAAATGCTTTCTTCATGTCTTCCCAAGTTCTAATACTAGATTCTCATAATCCCATAAACCATCGGAGAGCAGAATATTTTAATGTGGCAGGAAAAAGTTTTAGTTTTTGGCCGTCTTGTAGGTAATTGTAGCTTCTACACAAGATGTCAAACTCGAATAAGAATGTGTTCGGATCCTCACTGCTCTTTCCATAGAAAGTTGGTAGTGAGGAGGGAGGGATATTTTTCATTGTAACATCTTGTGCAATGTCTAAGATGGGAAACCCGAAGGTACCTTCAGTTCTATCCTCTTCTTCTTCTTCTTGTCGGACTTGATCTTCATTTTCATCCCCCATGAAGATTCTATTGCCAAAGAGTATATATCTAGGTGGTGCTTTCCTAGGTGAAGATGGAATATCCCAACGTTCTGTTTCTAGAACAGTATTCTTCTTTTTAAGAGGAGAATTATTAGCCATGTGGGAATCCAGTTTTGAAAGTCCTACTGTTGTTGTATGAATCTGTGAGACAACTACATTTGTAGAGTTCTCGAAGAGAGCATCTATTTGTGCAGGATTAATGAAATCTATCAAATTTGGACCACCTACGATTGAAAAAGTAGTGTCTTTGGGTTTTTGGACTAACAGAGGGTTAAGAGGATCCGAAGCTTTATCCTTCCGAGTTTCTTCTTGTCTAAGTTAAGTCTCTATATGAGCTTGAGGTTCTTCTAGTGGGATTTCTTTATGAACATATTGTTCTGATGTCCCTATGATTTCCCCTAAAATGTTTCCAGAAAAGGTTTTCTTTGCTTTCCAAGTAGGACTGTCCCCTTTAGGTGTCTTCTGATACCTTTCTACTGAGTTAGTAGTTGGGGTGACACGTCCCCCGTATAGGTTAGTAGGAATTTTAGTTTTAATAAATCTACCTTGTGAATCTCTAGACCTATTCATGAAAATAAAACTATAACTGAAATAAAATTGAATTACATCCTATAAGTGCTGGGTTTTGGGGATACCTATTATAACAGATGTGCAGGTTCTTACCTCTCGTCTTACCGTTCACCCGCCACCAGCATATTACTAAGTTAAAAATGGAAAGGGTTTGAATTTATAACTAAGTTTTGGAAGAGAAACTGAATTCTACCTATTTCAACTGAATTCTACCCATCTTCAACTCCCTAGCAATGGCGCCAAAATGTTGGGTGTGTGAGCTATCTCGAATAAAAACACCTAATATTAATTATCAACCAGCATCAATAAACTTAGAGTTGAAGCAAAATATATGCCAAGGTATAAAAGGTTCTAAAGTTTCAGGTTTGTCAGACTTAAAAATGTTTGATAAGGAAAAAGATCGAAAGATCTTTCAAAATGAAAAACCGAGTTAAATATTTAAGAATACAACTAAGAAATCACAGATCAAAATAGTATTAGATCATACTACTCTACTTCTATGGTTAATTAATAAGAAAGATGGAAACAAATACTGAAACACAAATTACTTCTAGAAAAGTAAGAAATTACTAAATTAAACTTCCAGATAACAACTATGAACAGAATCAGAGCTACGGATATTAGATGTTTAATAGGGAGAACTTGTAAATGTAAATTATTTTAGACTAAACCATCTAATTCCACTCTTCTTGATTATGTACATCAAATGTAATAGGAACTGGAGTAAATGTATCATAATGACTTTCAAAAGTAATAAGGAAATTAAATGGAAGTAAATCTAGCTTAACTTCTACAAACAGATGTAAACTAAAAATCAACAAACTACCACTAACTTTAAACATTATGAAGTACTGTCTATCCATATGTGAACAACATGAAATTAATATAAGTTAGAAGCAAGAAGAAAACTTAACAAAGATGTTAAACTGAACTATATTAGATTTGGAAGCAAGTAGAAAACTTGATAAAAATATTTTATTATTAATCCAGATCTTGCAACATGAACATCTTCATTAAATAGAAACTAGTCTTAAGATTAACAAACTAAAAAAACTCAAAGAATATCAATTATAACTTGAAAACAAACTATTTAAGAACAAGATTAATACATTCTGAACAGTAACTAATTAACAAAACTGGTTAAAGGACTAAATGTTGGAAGAAAGATAAGAAGGGGATAAGGAGGAAATAAGAAAGGAGGAAATAATGATGAAATTGAATTAAAGACTTCAAATAACATAAAACAAGATTAAATTACATCTCAAACTATTAAGGAGGAACAGGAAGAATGATGATTAAGAGGCAGAAGAAATTAGATTCGGAAAAAGGCCTAAAATAATATAGAAAACACACAGGTCCGAATGACGATCCGAACGCCGGGCTGAATGGCAGTCCCAATGATGATCCGAATAAAGGAAAACGTTTTAAAGTGAGGGAAAGAAGAGTTTTTGGATGATTTAGTTACCGGATAGCTTATGCAAATGATCCTACTATGCAGAGGAAGCAGTAGAGAGATGATTAGAGGCTAAGAAATTATCTATGCAAATCATCACCTAAGAGGAAGAATGATTTTATACGAAGTAGGAAGAAGGTTGGAATAGAATAAGGGAGAAGGTTGGAATAGAAGAAGGAAGAATTAACCTACAGCAAACAGGAAGAAAAACTAACAGAGGAAGAGAAAGAAATGAAGGCTAACTATGGAAGAATTTGGAAGCAATATCTAACTATGATGATGGAAGAAGGACTGAAAACAAACTACAAATTATCAAACTATTGAACTATTGGTTGACCATTTTAACTCAGAAGAAGGAAGGTTGTATTAACAACAGAATATTAATTACAGAGGAATGAAGATAATACACACAGGAAAACGAATTAGATTACACACACAGGAAATAAACTAGTTAATTGCAAAAAAGAAATGCAGAAAATGTAAATAAAACCTCCAGTTGATGACGTGCCCTTCCCAGCAATCAGAGGGTAAACTAGCTCAACTTAAACGACTACCAACAGAACATCAATGAGCTGTTACTTTCATTAACTTGAGAAAAATTGCAGAACTCTGTCTTCCACTATCTACGACTGCGAACTAGCTAGATTCCAAAGTTTAGACTAAAAATCAGACTTGGACTAACTCGTCTCAATCACAAAGACGACTATTTATAAGTTACAATGGGTGAGAGGGTCGACAGAGTCGACCTCTCTAAAAATAGAAGTGTTTAAATGACTGTAACTGTTGATTCAATTGATACATGCCAACGCAAAGAGTGTCCTTCAGACTTTGACAGAGTTGGTTCCCTCACAGAGTAGCTACAGCGTTGATCTCACTCAGACGTGGATGAGTAGTGTGCTGGCGAACTGAATCGTGGGCAGGCGGACTCCTTCTAGAACGACGACATGAATGAACATGAGCAGGCGTGAACAGGTGTGCGTAACTCCCAGCCAAACGAATAAGAGAGCAGGTGCGCCGGAGTGTTGACATGGGCACATGAATTAAGTCGGCATACTGAGCGTGATTCCAGGCTGAATGTGCAGACAAACTGGAGGTTAAAGTCTTCATGTGGACGTGAGATGTGCTGTTAGCATTGGCGAGCATAAGGACGGATCTGCTAGAGCAATAGCTCATTAACCAAGCCCATTGTGTGTCAAACAGAACCCATGTGTCCTTCTCTTCATTCAATGGTCTGAGATGTGTCAACCACGGATTTTGCGGGCTGAACGGAGGGATGAACGATGAGCTGAACACGTTTTAGGCAGAGCACGTAGTGCATGGTCTGAATGATGGGTCATTTGCAAATCGTAGCCTGTCAATTAAAACCATAAGTGTTAATTATGCCCAAAAACATCATTTTAATCATAAATAAACCATAATATATGAAATATAACAAGATTTGCATGTTAAGTGAATTTGTGCATACCTGGACTGTTTGATGAGCTGAATGGCTAAGAAAACAACTTACTATAGAAATAAGTTGTAGAAATAACACCACTTCGAGTAAACTGAATGATAAAAAATGGTGACAAAATTGGACACCAACAGTATCTATATCTAACAATACTGTAGTCTAGCTACTTGTGGTGTTTACTAGTACCATAATCAAAAGAAATAAGTGCTCTAAAGCTAACATAAAACCATAAATAAAGCATAAATATATTGTTGTGAATCATCAGAGATGTTCACAGTAGGCACCTCAGGTTTCTCCTTTGCAGTGTTGGTTTGGCCAAGAGGAACATGTTTCTTGAAGATCATTCAAGTGGTGGATTTAACCAACACATTCATTTTCGCTCCGAACTCTACACGAGCCTTAGCCAACATTTTGAGGGTTCCCTCCATGCTCTGAAAATGCACTTGGGTTTCCTGCTATTGGAAATGGGTCACCCTATTCTCCTCTGTGATTTCCATTAGTGCTTTTCCTAGGAGGGTTTTGATATGCTAATATAGATTAATTGTATTCATATGATTCATTTCATGAGTTTAGGAGTTAGGAATGTCCTTTTCAATCTAACCAAGGTTATCCTGAATGTCCTCTGGAGGGAGCATCTCCCTCTGCTACACCACCCATTATTCCAAGCATTCAATTATGTGCTGGGCCATGGAAGAAACCATGCCCCTGTAAGATTATTTGGAAATTCGAGTCTCCATTGTTACCTTGGGCATGCACGAGCATGGGCTTCTACGATTGGAACCTCCCCTGGTTCGCTTGCCTCTCACCATCTTGTTGTACCCATACCACAAAATCCTAACACTCAAGAGCCCAAGACCAGAGGAAGAACCTAGATGAGTATGAGGATTTAAGATCAAATGTAAGAATTGATACTAGGGATCTAGCTTGCCACCTTCCTTTCCCCATTATCCAAAAACAACAACACTACACAGAACTAGAGGGAAGAAGGGGGAGGTTGTCGTCTCACGGTACATGGATATCATAGTTAACCATATATCCTCATTGCACATGGTCATGATGTCTAGAAGTTGTAGGGACAAAGAAATCATACATATCTCCCTCCTCGATCTAGATCCTCTTCTCCCATGAGCACACCCTTGTTCATTCCGACGAATCACCATCATGCCAGGGTTGTCGTCTACATTCTCGCGTGTGCGGGGGGATCCTTTTCCCCTTCTTTTCTTCGACATCTACTATTACCTGTGCTCCTCATCATGCCAAGCATCCTGGTAGCATTTTGGAGCCCTCGTGACACCAACTAGGTTCTCTCATTGCCACATTGCAACCGACACAAGTAAAGCCAAACCTTATCATTGGTTGAGAAGTTGTGTGGAATTTTGTGTTTTCCATGTATTTATTTTTCAGTAAACCACATAAGAATTTCCTATATTTGGTGTTGAATATTTTGGATTTTTAAAAATAATCTCTTCTTCTTTTTCATTCTCTTTTTATGTTGTTTCATAAATGTTTATAGCAACAATGTTGGTTAGGCGGCATTAATTAAAAACACAGGTATAAACCCATAACAAACTTAGAATCAATTGCATTATGTCATTTTTGTTTAATAATATTGTAACTATGTTGTATGAAAATTAGGTTTTTATCCTAAGTGCAGGGATGCTTGTGATTATAAATGTGTAGTAAATAAACACAATTACGTTAAAAATTTATGTCTACCCGTCTAGATGCAGATGAAAATTTTAGACCTGTCTAGTGTCATGTCAAGCACATTTCAAAGTGAGTTCAAGAAATTGGTGATAAATTTTGGGATCCAAGTTTGAGACTACAAATGTTGGTATCCATAACTTGACTAATACATGAATAAGGAGAATTTTTGTCGTACCCTACACTAAGTTAGTTTTCTTACATTGTGTAAGGATTTTAATCTTATAGAACTTTTTAACCACAACAAAAACATAATAATTTTTATGTCACATTCTTAGTAGGATTTCTATAAACTACATGGAGACATAATCCCATGGCCATTGAGGAATGGGAAGAGGCATGCATATTCATTGCTTCCTATTAGATTGGTTTATGATAGCACAAGCAATGCAAGATTTTATGTATTTCTGCACTTTTGTGTAGAGTTGGGAGTATAAATACTTTTGTAAAACAATTAAAGTTATGCAAAGGTTGTGTAACAGATTATTGAATATGTAGAAATGTGACATTGATGGATTCATGTAAATTTTGGATTTACAATGTATTGTTGCTTCCACTTGTGGTATGATATCCACAATTGTATAATAGAATAGTTAACAATGTGGTCATTGGTGGTCAACATCAACAATTTGCAACATAATTTTCTAAACTATACTTATGCTTGGTTACACGATGCAATTGTTTTAGATAAGTTACCCACTTATCTTGACAAAAGATTTATAGGTTTCTTCATATTTACAAAGTTGCAAAGGTCTATGAACATAACACATAATAGTCGCTTACCCAAATTGTGTTGTTTGCATTGCTTGACAATTTGTGTGATCGCATAGAACTCATGATCACAAGTTGTGTGGTGGTAGACAACATCAATGAATGTGTTATGTAATAAGCAAATGTATGTCCCAAGAATTTGTTTGAATTTCAACTCGTTAATAAATATTATATAAGTAAGATATTGTTGCAAAAAGTTATTTACATTTTGGTTTCTCATACAGTGGAAGGTATTTCATTCCAAAGACAAAATATGGTAAAAAACTTAAAGGTATTTAGGCAACTTTTTCTGAAGGAGATGAGAGTTGTGAAGACTTGACGAGAGTTGAAAGAGTTGTGAAAACTTGATAAGAGTTGGAAGTACTCGAGGGCAATGATTATTCTTTTGTTGGTGGTATTCAGCAATACCAAGTCCACAATGGATGGTCACATCAACAACAATTGGTGCTTACAAACAGTGATAAAGCTTACAAAAGGGATAAAGTAAGACAAAGACGAATAAAGTAAGATGATCATTTTACTTTTAACTTATTTGTTATCCCAATAACTTGGTGCTTACAAAGATTACCTTATTTGAATTAGTAATTGTGGCAAAATAATAAGTCTTTATATTTTAAATTTTTTTATAATTAAAAAACAAGGAAGAATGTCTATTTCATATTTTCTATTATAATTTATATTTTTATGTTTTTAGTTATTATTAATTAAAAATAATTTGATAATTTGTTTTTATACATCTTTATTGTCTTTTTAACACCTTCTTTATCATTTTTTTTTATGTTTTTAAATGTTATTAATTTAAAATTTTTTGATAACTTATTTTTATACATTTCATTGTTTTTTAACATCTTCTTTACCATTTTTAATATCAATTAAAATTGGTTGTTTATTTTTAAATTACCATTCCCATACCTTAACCTTAAAAAACAAAAAATTGAACCGACCAAGATTCATAAAGAAGAAGTAATAAAAATTGTTTGAGATTGGGTATTTATCTCTCATCCAGGTGCAAAGCAAAGAGTGAGATTCTTGTTCTCCTAAGGATGAACCTGCTTAATAGGTTCGAAACTTGTCGATTTGAAAAAATCTCACCGCAGATTTCCTGTCACTAAATATAAAAACTGTGGATTAAGATGAACAACCTGGTTGTTTATTATTTATATATATCACTAGCATCTCATTTCCACTCAATAACTAGTCTTTCTTTAATTTAATAAAGTTACACACACACACACATATATATATAATATGTCAATAAATTATCATTATTTAATTATAATTAAATAATCATAATTATATATTATATATTTTTTTCTTTCAAATTCAATTAGTATTCATTACTACATAGGTTTATATTCATTAGTTCAAAATTATATTTATTAGTTCACAATTTTGATTAAAATGTGGCCAACCATAATGTCAATCAAAATGTGGAATTCATCAAAATGGGGACAACAATTATTTTAATTAGAATATATAAAATGAATATTTATCATAATTTATTTAGGAAGGGATAGTTTTGATATAAGCAAAAATCATAATTTCAATTGAAAAAATGTTAATTAAGTTAATCTAAAATTTGAAAATAGAAAAAAATTAGACATGTTCCACGACATTGCCATTCTTTGGTTTCTTTAGGTTTTTTTTTTGGGGGGGGGGATTTACAAGGAATGTAGCACACTAGACATTGATAAAAAAAAAAACATATATCATATCAAATCAAACTCCCAAAAATTCTCTATCCAATGGCATTGGTTTGGTTGCAATCCGAGCACCTTGTTAAAAGATATATGCTCTACAATTCACACAACTATCATGGAAAAGCCCTAAAATAGTTGATTTTATAAATCAACACTATCTTCACTTTCTGAAAACTGATTTATAGCAAGTGTGTTATTTTCCTTTTGTATCGTTGTTGTAGAAGTGTAATTGTTATAGAGCTGTAATAACTTATTACTACAAAATTGTTAATAACTTATTGTGGGACCAATTGATTATTATAGGATTGTGAATGCATAAATGGGTGTCTATGCTACTACTCATGTGGTTGATGATAAGTGTGTGACTTAATGCTCCTTACTTTCATGGTTGAGTTTACCGCTTTCTTGTAGTTTAGTTTAGTTTTATAAGTAGAATTGGATTTCTAGATAGGTCATATGAGCATGATAGAACTCCGAATTATGATCGCCACTAAAGCTTTGCATATATTTTGCACGATACCTCACAAGCATACTAGCCCTGGGTTGACAATTGAATGTACTTACAAGCTAGGTACCCTGTTTGAATTAATAAGGTATATAAGAAGCCTTTCATTTTTGGTGTCGTTGCCAGGGAGGTGTCAAAGGGTTATGCAGTATTTTTTTTCTAAGTAGATAACACATGGTAAGGGGATATACACCATAGGAATCATTGATAGTCCACCTTGTAGGATCTCATACAAAGTGTTTTCTACATTTCTACATATAAATCCATGAATAGAGCTAGAAATACAAGAGCACGACACCATGGTGATGTAAGAACCACTCCAAAGACTAAAATCGAGGTAGGTAAATATGTGAGAGGAGGAAGAATATGGAGTACTTCTAACTCTCAACTAATTATGGAAAAAAATATTGATTCCAACCCTAATGCTATTGAAGTTGGTTCCTCAATTGAGCCAATTCTCTTTCTATCTACACTAGAAACTGTTCAGACAGGGGATGTAATTAGTGGACAAAGGGATCCTGAATATAAGGAGAATCCAGTTCAAGAACCTAAACATTATGTCTCTTTTGAAGAATCAATAACCTTTAAGCAACCTACTAAGTGGTTGGAAAGTACAACCTTTACACAATATGGTTGAGCGTGAAGGAGAAGTCTCTAATGAGTAGGTTCCTATGACTTTTGAATTCCCTATTCAATATCACGAGGGAATTGTTCAAATGAAGAACATTCCATCTCTTGTCCTACCAACTTTCCATGGTATATCTAGTGAAGATCCTGATACCTTTCTCTTTGAGTTCGATATACTTTGTTGTAGTTATTATTACGATTCCTATGATGCTCAAAAGTTCAAACAATTTTTGACCACTCTTAAGGAAGCAACAATTCACTAGTTCATGGGACTTGGAGTAAATAGTATTTGAACATGGGAGGAGATGCGTCAAGCATTTATAAAAAATATCAGGACTATTGTAAAGCAAGAGATTTGTGAGAGGAAATCTTTAAAATGACACAAAAGGAAGAAGGAAGTTTAGAGAATTATGTTGAAAGATTCCAATATAACTTGCAAACGTCAAAACAACATAAATTAGATCCATAAACTCTTTGAACCATTCTTCTTCATGTATAGATTATAGAGCCCCCAAACAATAAATTCGATGGTGCAAGGATTCCCTAACCTATTGTTCAAGAACAACCATAAGCCTCATCAAGCCTCAAACTAAGACCAAGGGTAAATACTGACATGAAATCATCATTTCCAGAATATCATAGAAGGAAGAGAATAAGGTTTTCTATTGTTGAAGAAGTCACTACAACAACAAAACCAAAAATCCCTGTTGTTGTTACACAAGAATCAAGAACCAATGACAAAAAGCTCTATTGTTGCTCCACAAGAATCGGTAGCAGAAACACAAGCGACTCTATCAAGAAGAACTAAAAAAGAACATATTGTTGCTCCATAAGAACCATCAATAGGAAGATATATTGCTTCCTCATAAGAACCAACAATGGTCTCTCCTATGAGCATGCATATGATTTTCTTGGAAGTCCACCCCAATATTTTCCATGTGAGAACTAAGAATAAGTTGTTGTTTAAACTCCAGGTCCATTCAGAGAAACAAGGAAGGTTCATCATATCCCTAGTAAGTTACATCTTAAACCTTCCTAATAGCGTCTTTTAAAGCAAAAATCTCAGCCATGGAAGGAAAATAGGAGGTTGAGGAAGAAATTAGCTTCTTCCTAGAGAAAGATGAAGCACCTTGCACCTCACATAGGGTTGGATGTACTAATATAGGCCCTTAATGAAATCATGAGGTCACCTTTTGCTTTACATGAAGGTGACCATGAAAAAAAATCAATTGTTGTGGAAGTAGTGAATCAAAACACTTTTATAGAAGTAATAAAACAATCTATTGCTATAGAAGAGACAAGTTCACTAGGTGCCACAAAGGATAAGGGTATGGTTGATCCTGATACTTTCCTTATTGAATTAGCTACTGATGTTCTTTATGATGTTGTATCCAGGGTCACTTTTGAGGTTAATATTAATAATTATAATATAGGCAAGAATGATAAATATGATGAGGACGATGTTGTAGAGTTTGAGGATTATATCATGAAATCAATAATCAACACTTTTGCTACAGATCCCACTACTCGATCCATGGAGGTCCAAATAGAATAAATTGAGTCAATCAACTTCCTGGAAAGACAATATTTAAAAGCATAATTGGCTAGGTGGAAAGATGCTACTAAAGCCTATGGGAAAGGAGTAGTACCCCTGGTAGAGCATACACTAAGGATTAATACTCTAAGGGAGCAGTGGGAAGAGTTTTATACTTATGACATAATGAGATGGGAAAAATTCAGAGAGGAAAGGAAGAAAATTCATGAGTTAGAGAAAGAGGTTAAAAAGATAAAGGAAGAAAAACTACAGTTGAAAAGCATAGCTTGTGCCCTACTGAGCTACATAACACCCTATGTTGCATATGGTCTATTTCCACGAGAAAGACAAATGTTATTTCAACTTGATACTTTGGACAAAGGAAGACCTGAGTATATATCAAGTTATGAATCATTTATGAGGACTTATTTTTCCTATAGTCATGAGGATAAGGACTTGTTATGTGAACTCTAACAACATGATCTCATCCTCTTCCACAATTCAAAATGGAACCCAAATCCATTTGTGGGGGACATACAATTAAGGGCTATTACATATTTAAGGAATAATTAGATTCTTTGGAGCCTTGCACATGATATTACATAAGCAAATGAACAAAATGTCCACCTATGGATTAGAGGGGAATATGGAAAACCTTTGAACATACTTGCTTTTCATGTAGAAGTGATTTGTGCAAAAGAAAGGATGAATTTTATTCTTGAAAACCAGTAGGAGGCCATTCACTACTGCATGGATCAAATTGATAGTATGTGAATAAAGTCACTACTTGGAAGCCAATGCTATTAGTAACACTTAATAGAGGCATAGAAAGAAAAATAGCCTTTTTGTTATCCCAACTTTGTGGAAGCATTAAAAATGGTAGACAAGTATAGCCAATGCATCATCAAGAATGGGAACCATTGGATCAATGAACACAAATTTTTATTCTCATTAATTTGGTTTATAGCAACCTTGTATCAATCACAATATTGAAGAAGAGGAAAAAAATTGGCAGGATATTGAAAGGAAGGCGAGATATTATGAAACATGGGAACGTGGTCATTGTTTTTAGTATAACCTCATCAACCTACATTATTCCGTGCTTCAACTTGAATAAGAATGATTTGCAAGTTTCACTAGGATGTGCAACACCTTCAGTTGGGGGGAGATGATGGGACCAAGTTTTGCCATCTTTTCATTTACCTTTTTCCTTCATTTTTATAATCTTTTACTATGACCCATCTTCACTTTCAGCCCCTACCATCCTCATTTGACTTTTATCATAGAGGTAATCTTTTACCCATCAAAGACATTTAATTTGGCAAACTAGTAAGCATTTTGGTTGAATTTTCGTATACTAACATGTAGGATAAGGTCTGATACATAATAGGCCATCAAGTGTTGTTATACGGAACAGGTTGCCAAGGTTCGTTGCAAAGTTCATTCTTTACTATGGATCTAATACTGCAAGTCCTCAATGGATTAAAATCATGAATTCATTTTTGTTGCGGAACCATGATTGCTGCAAATTCTTGAATCAATGTTTTCGCATAACCACGATTGTTTCAACTCCTTCCACATCATCACTGCTACATATTTGATTCCAAATGACATCTTGTTGTTGTGATTGCTACACATCCCATTGCAATTGTGTACTCTGTCTTTGCTGCACATCATGGTATTGGTGCACATTATGCAATAACAATGCCAACATGACTATACATGTTTGTTTAAAAAACCAAATAGATATTCTTGAATATTTATGAATGGGTGCATGACAAAGATTCTTGCTTCAAGAGTTGTTGAACAATTTTAAAAGGGGAAAACCACTTTGGTTGCACCGAGTTTAATTATGTACTCTATTTTTCACAACTTGTATGTTTTGTTACAACAACGGTTTGAGAATTTATGATTCTCAAGTGCATTTCTCTTAATTGTATTAATTAACCTGGAATGGGATTTCGCCTATATAAGAAGAGACTTCCTCTCTGTATGAGAGACAAGAAGGAGGATAGAAAGAAATGTCGGGATGGGGGATTGATTAGTTGTAATACTTTGTTTGTTGTTGTTTCAATAAAATAATCCCATGTAGTATTTAATGATTTCTGCAAATGATTACTATTGCGAACTGAGCATTTAATTGTCAAGTCCTCTCAGCCTTGCTCAACAGAGGAAGGGCCCACTACCGAGAAACAATTGTTGGTTATTGTTTTCTATTATTAGTTTAGTTTTTTTGTTTACTGATTTACGACATATGTGTAATTTTCCTTTTGTATCATTGTTGCAGAAGTGTATTTGCTATAGAATTGTGTTGCTATAGAACTATAATAACTTTCTGCTACAGAATTGTTAA